>OX940981.1:47952877-48040377 GCA_954871275.1 Leptopterna dolabrata
GCTGCGATTTAAATAAATGGAGCCAACGGTCATGTATTTTAATATGCCTGTATCCCCCCCTCCTCAACTGATCAAAAACCTTCCCCAATGCCAACCCTAACTGCCTTTAACCCCCCCCCCCCCCCCCCGTATCCTATGATCCCTCCCTACTTGGTTAGAAACATTCCTCAATGTTCACACAACCAATTCCCAAAGTTGCACTCCAATTGGTCAAGTAGTTTTGAAATTTCTGTAGACCCCCCCCCCCCCTCTCATAACCTCTACCCCCTCCCACTAACATCCTGATTGAAGTACCACTTGAATGTACTCGTCGAGCTGAATCCAGAATCTAATTACAATCGGGTTTACGTCCAACCGTTCAAAGTTATTATAAGCATAAACGTCCTCATAGAAGTGATTATAACACGTTTTTTAGTAGTATTTCATTCATAGCCTTTCAACGGATGGACAGATTCAAATGCGGATTTTTCATAAACCTTCCCAGATAAATTCTGCGTCAAATGGTACCAGCCGCAACTTTCTACGTTCAGCCGTTCTCAATTGATGCCGAGACAAACAAACAAACAGACACTGTTTTATTATATGTATAGATTATACTATTTGAACCGACGCGTGTTGCTGCGATTTAAATAAATGGAGCCAACGGTCATGTATTTTAATATGCCTGTATCCCCCCCTCCTCAACTGATCAAAAACCTTCCCCAATGCCAACCCTAACTGCCTTTAACCCCCCCCCCCCCGTATCCTATGATCCCTCCCTACCTGGTTAGAAACATTCCTCAATGTTCACACAACCAATTCCCAAAGTTGCACTCCAATTGGTCAAGTAGTTTTGAAATTTCTGTAGACCCCCCCCCCCCCTCTCATAACCTCTACCCCCCTCCCACTAACATCCTGATTGAAGTACCACTTGAATGTACTCGTCGAGCTGAATCCAGAATCTAATTACAATCGGGTTTACGTCCAACCGTTCAAAGTTATTATAAGCATAAACGTCCTCATAGAAGTGATTATAACACGTTTTTTAGTAGTATTTCATTCATAGCGTTTCAACGGATGGACAGATTCAAAGGCGGATTTTTCATAAACCTTCCCAGATAAATTCTGCGTCAAATGGTACCAGCCGCAACTTTCTACGTTCAGCCGTTCTCAATTGATGCCGAGACAAACAAACAAACAAGCAAACAAACAAACAGACAAACAGACACTGTTTTATTATATGTATAGATTTGTGGTTCCAACCATATCCACTGCCGTTCTATACATCGTTTAAAGTGATGCACTAGCGCTCTAAGCGGGATTTGAGTTGAACTACTCGGCGATTTACCTGATAGGTACTTCATTTCTAGCGGGAACACAGAAATTCAGTAGCGGTGCGTGGGCTCTGAAAATGGTGGGTCACCAAACCGGAACACAAATCAACAGCTTTTTCTATAAAATACCTGTCAATGTTTTCCAACAGTGGAGTCTTCTTATGAGAAATGGGTGGATTTTAATCAACCACAGCTCTTAGCAAGTCAGAATGTAAGCACTGTATTCACAGTAGTTCTGACCAGTACCCGGGATTACCAGAAGCTAAAAGTTCTATAGCTTCATACTTACTAATACTCAGCAAAGGCCTATCTATTCCTAAACTTTTAATCATCACTCTATCTATCCTCGTAGGAAAACGTCGAAAATTTCGGCTGTAAGTTAGCCACCGAATTCATGTGGTACAAAAATACAGAAGCAAATAAACTAAACAACGACTAAAAACAGCGAACTAGACTAAAATACAACGAAGTAATGACCCGCCGGCCAGTACCTACTTGGATGGAGAATCAGACTAGAAGCTAGGTACTTATCTGTGTATGCTGAAGTCGATCAATCCACAAGACCACAGACAGGACACAACGCACTTAATTATCACAAATCCAAATCAGTCATGGGAACTCGAATGGGAACATACAAAATTCGAAACGTAAGCAGAAAATTGAAAGCTCAACATAGGAACAGAATGGCGGGTGATAACAATTTTTAGGGGAGGACAGATCGAAGGACAAGCATCTCGTATCGAGATGACGAAATGAATTGAAAGAATCCAATCGATTGTGAACACAAACGATTTTTGGATGGAAATGGTGGGAAAGCCGAAAAGAGGCGAGGCTAACCAAATTTTTACTCAACTGAGCTTGTGCGGACGGGCCACTTTTGTCGGTTACCATGGCGACACCAGGTCCCAGGGCCTGTCAGTTTCAGAAGCGTAGGTTTCGATTTCGATTGCAAGACATCGATTAGTGTAGCTATATTCCGATAAAATGCCCCTTGGAGCTACAGGTAGCCAACATGAGGGAAACACATATTGAATATCCATAGCCAGAGAACTCTGTCGAGTCGCTGTTGAACTTTGTGAACAGTATACGGAGGGAAATTCGAATACCAACTGAACAAATGGTTGGAATTCTTTTTTGGAGTTTTTTGTGTTTATGGGTGCAGGGGCAGTGGCCCAAGTGGCCTTATGGATGCAACGCCCCTGCAGAAATTTTAATTTCACACTCGTTTTCTGCCCAAAATTGCCGACATGAACATCGCATTATGTGATCAACAAGTGTTTATTTCCGTTATTGAACAGAACTTGGCCAAAAAATGAGAATTTCCAACCAACAAAACTTGTCCATTCCTGGTGTGTTTGAATCGTACTTGATGATTAGGTGCCCCGATCCGCATTATCAAATTCTAACAACTGTTGAGGTGACATTGGTTATAGTCTTGGTGTTGATGAAATAAAACAGTTGTTCGTCTAAATCCTGGTAATTTCGACGTGCTTTACATTTCAATCTTTGCATTTATAGCACCTACATCCAGAAAATCCTATCGATTTGCCCCTTCCTAAATTCACTTCGGGTTTTGGCGGTTTTTCGGTTGAAGGCGAAGAACACCCTCACCGGCGCGACCCCTAATTAACATGTTGCCCCCAACAGGTGTCAATGTTTACGACCCGACTCCTTCCCTGGTCGTAAAAACCACAAAAATGCCCTCCCTGAAAATCTTCTTTCCCTCGACATCTTTTGCCGCCGTGGACCGGGAACGGATCCCATCCGAGAGACGAAACCGCCCTTTACAAACCTGTAGGGGGTCCACGTGGCCCCCGATCGCTCAGGCCCCTGAGGACGAAAACACAATAATAAAATACAATCGGCATACAATTTTGAAATTTCGTAATGAGACCGCAAGAAACCCTTGATGCCACCGGATCTCGCTGATGCCAAAATCTGAAGCCTGGACCGGACCAGGAAGTCGTTTCAAAATAACCATAATGAGGAGAACCCATGAATTCTTTTAGCGAATTTTTAAAGACAATGACGCTTTTGCAATGGTTCCAAAATTTTTAGAACATGAGTTTTTTAATTTTTTTTTAATAGGAAAATCCAATTCAGAGCATCCTGAAACCATCCCCAGATTTTAACAAAATTATACATGTATATATATATTGAGGGAAGAGGATCAGCCCCCGTGGTCCCATACTAGTTTTTCAAGGAGAAAAGTAGTACTGGGCCGGTACAAGGCCAGTTATACTCATCGATTTCTGGTGCTTTGATGAAAACAGCCTGCCAAAGACTGGATACCCCAGTAATGATGGTATCAGTACTTGATAACATAAGGTATATTACTAGTAAGGTAGCAGTAAAAATAAAAAAATTAAAAAGCAGTTAACAAAAAAAACGTTGCAAAGTCCTTGTCGCATGGGTTTATTATTCTGTTGGACATACCTACAGAAATGCTGGCTGTTCATTTATCGTTTCTTTCATGTGCAATAATTGAAATAGCTAATTCGGATGGTTTCCACCAAGTTTGGCCCCCAAAAACACGAATTAGGCTCCTATTTCAGAGAAATTATCTTTGATCATTGATAGTGCCATTTTATCTTGATTCACCTGTTGATACTACTTCTGGTGTTATTATACAAATTTATGGTGATTTCAGACATTTCCCAGGATTTTGAACCATAAAAAATGAATTTTGGGAGCAGAAACTTCGTTACAACCTCAATTCCTCACTCTTCGGCCAAAATCGATTTCATATTCGGTCTTCTCGCCCTAAAAAAACATGGAAACGACACCTCAGGAGCTCATGTTCACTAAAACCTCAAGAACAAAAAACGCTGCAAAGTCCTTGTCACATGGGTTTATTATTCTACTGGACATACCTACAGAAATGTTGGCTGTTCATTTATTGTTTCCCAAAACACGAATTAGGCTCCCATTTTTGTACAAATTATCTTTGATCATTGGTAGTGCCACTGAACTGCCCTGATTCACCTGTTGATACTACTCTTGGCGTTACAAATTTACGGCGATTTCAGACGATTTCCCAGATTTTTGATTGATATAAAAAGAATTCCACGAGCGTAACCTTCGTTACAACCTCAATTCTTCAGTCTTTGGTCAACATCGACTTCATATTCGGTCTTGTCACCCTACAAAAAAAAAAGGAAAACGATACCTCACAAGTTCATGTTCACTAAAACCTCAAAAATACCTCGAAAAGCCCTATTTTTACACCCATTTGTCTCCCATAACACCCCTGGCTGTATTCCGATCGGGCTGCCAAGCTTCTGAGCACAACTAGTACACAACAGTGTTCCCAAATGGGGACCCAAACTGTGTGTGGAAGGAAGACGATTCTAGACCAAAATTTAACGTAAATTTAAGGCTGAAACTTCGTTAGAACCTCAATTTTCCACCCTTTAGTCAAAATCGACTTCATATTCGGTCCTTCTTCCCAAAAACATGGAAAACGATACCTAAAAAGACCATGTTACTAAAACACAAAAAATACCTATTTTTATAAACATTTTCACTCATAAAACCCCTGGGTATATTCCGATCGGGCTGCAAAGCTTAAGGACAGAACTAGGACCCAAATGGAGCATGTGTGCGAAAGAACGAATTTTTTCAGACCGAAAATGAAGTAGGTAGGTATGCATGCTAAGGCGTAGGACGGACGGACATTGCATTTTTGGAATCTACGCACCTTGAAACGTAAAAGAAAAAATTTTGAGGGGGTGTTATAAAAATTGTTTGCTGAGCGATTACATAGGTTGTATTATTCACAGAATAATAAACCAAAACCATGAAAAACCCTATTTTTAACCCATTTTGGTTTATTATCCTGTGAATATTACACCCATGTATTCGCTCAGCAAAAAAAATTATAACAATTCCACTCAAAATTTTTTCTTTTACGTTTCAAGATGCGTAGATTCCAAAAATGCGATGACAGTCCGCCATCTGCCATACGCCGTATCATCCATATCTACGTCAATTTCGGTCTAAAAAAATCCGCTTTTTCGCACACATGCTCCGTTTGGGCCCTAGTTGTGTCCCGAAACTTTGCAGCCCGATCGGAATATACACAGGGGTGTTCATAAAAGTAGGTATAACATATGTGGTGGCTTGCATATGTGAGAGGCGAGGTGTCGAACCTAACGCCTCTGGTTACCACCTATAAGGTGTCCACCACTAAGACGTCAGGAGGTGTTTGGATGTGTGTCCAGTGGTTACCACACTTGGTAGTTTTACCTACCCGGTTAACACCACTCTGGGATCTTTTAGAGTAAGGAGAGAGAGGAGGAGCGAGGAGAGAGAGATAAGTCTGCGACTTAAGGAGAGCGTAGAATGAGTTGGAAGGCAAAGGAGCCCAGTTCTTATAGTCCTGGGACCATCTCCCTCCATCCTCCATACTAGTGGAGGATGGTGGGGATCCCCTCCAGGTTCCTCGGGCCTACTGCGTCTGCCGCTTCATTCCCTGGTTTATTTGGCTGCACTCGAACTGCCACAACGTTTAGACCAAATATGAAATGCACGAACTGCCACAACCATTAGAGGGGATTAGGGAGGGTCAATTCGCAAGATAAGAAAACCACGAACTGCCACAAGGGTTCAGTCAGACAAGACGGTGGGTGTACAAGAAGTTTAGTTCCCATTCCGCCGCTCGCATTGTCAAGCGATCTGGATGCTCGCTAGCGCTCACATCTCAAAAAAGATAAACAATCCCAGAAACTATCCCGTGAATGAGCAGGTTGTTTGGGACTTCTGAATAGATTAGTGGAATGTAATGTTAGGTATGTAACAAGACTGTTTAATGCCTTCGAAAATACCAGAAAAGAAGACAAGTAGAGCAGGAATATCATCGAGGGATAACCGCAGTATAATTCCCGTTTTTCCCTGACTTGTACCGGCTACCTGACCGAACCCTTGTGGCAGTTCATGGGTTTCTTATCTTGCGAGTTGACCCTTTCTAATCCCTTCTAATGACTGTGGCAGTTCGTGCGTTTCAGATGGACCCAAAATTTGTGGCAGTTCGTGTGTCCCCGGTTTATTTGTGAGATCTTAATAATAAGGAGTGATGTTCTGGGAGGTATTTTTTGTAATTTAGTAATATGAGCTTTTGAGATATCGTTTTCCATGTTTTTGGGACGAGAAGACCGAATATGAAGTCGAGTTTGACCAAAGAGTGGAAAACTGAGGTCCTAACGACATCTCAAACTTGAATGTAATTGGTTATTTCCACTAGTGTAAGAAGTAATATTGCCATTCCTTCCGGAGGAGTCCGTCGTCAGTAGGTGGTTGAGCACTCAACCAGCTAGTGACGACGGACTCCTCCGGAAGGTACGGCAATATCTCAAACTTAGGTTTATGTTAAATTTTGGTCTAAAATCGTCGTTCTTCCGCACACAGTTTGGGTCCCCATTTGGGTCTTAGTTGTCATCCGAAACTCGGCAACCCGATCGGAATACACCCAGGGGTGTTATGGGAGAAAAATGGGTGTAAAAATAGGGGTTTTCGAGGGATGTTTGAGGTTCAGTGAACATGAGCTTTTGAGGTATCTTTTTTCCATGTTCTTTAGGGCGAGAAGACCGAATATTAGGTTGATTTTGACCAAAGAGTGAAGAATTTCATTTTTTATTATTCAAAAACCTCGGAAATTGTCTGACATCACTACAAATTTGTATAATAACACTAGAATTAGTCGCAACAGAAGAATCAAGACGATAAAATGGCACTATCAATGATCAAAAATAATCTGTTTACAAAAAAGCCGAGCCTAATTCGTGTTTTGGGGGGCCAAAATTGGTGGAACCATCAAAAATAGCCATGTAAATAATTGCACATGAAAGAAACAATAAATAAACAGCCAACCTTTCTGTAGGTGTGTCCAGTAGAATAATAAACCCATGTGACAAGGACTTTAGGGCGTTTTCCATGTTTTTTAGGGCGAGGATACCGAATATGAAGTCGATTTTGACGAAAAGTGGAAAATTGAGGTTCTGACGAAGTTTCAGCCTTAAATTTATGTTAATTTTGGTGTAAAATCGTAGTTCTTCCACAACAAGTTTGGGTCCCCATTTGGGAACACATTTGGGTCCTAGGTGAGCTCTGAAGGGGGGAAAATGGGTGCAGAAATGGGGGTTTTCGATTTTTTCCGAGGTTTTAGTGAACATGAGCTTGTGAGGTATCGTTTTCCATGTTGTTTAGGGCGAGAAGACCGAATATGAAGTCGATTTTGACCAAAGATTGAAGAATTGAGGTTGTACCGAAGTTTTGGCTTCCAAAATTCATTTTTTATGGGTCAAAAACCTGTGAAATTGTCTGGAATCACCATCAATTTGTATAATAACACTAGAAAAAGTGTCAACAGGTGAATCAAGAGAACTAAATGGCACTATCAATGATCAAGTATAATTTGTCAATAAAAGGAGCCCAATTCGTGTTTCTGGAGGCCAAAATTGGTGGAAACCACCAGAAATAGCTATTTCAATTATTTCACATGAAAGAAACAATAAATGAACAGCCAACATTTCTGTAGGTATGTCCAGTAGAATAATAAACCCATGGGACAAGCAAGGACTTTGCAGGGTTTTTTTTCAACTTTTCAGTACGTTTTAAATTCGTGGCTAAAGAAATTGATGTAAGAATTGATTGATTTGTCTAATTTTTAGTCTTACTCTGTGACATTTTTTTATAATTAATTAACATGTTTTTTATGAGTGATTTCTGTAATGTCATCGATGACGGGCTGTGCAACATTTCAGCTCAACTAGGACACCGGGAAGTGGGCGAAAAATCGATTACCTACAAGATCCGACAGCCACAGAGAAGAAACCGAGCTGATAACGTTTTAATAACAAATCAACAAGCTTCTGCATCTTATCAGCTGATATCACGATCTTGGAGATAAGAAGTTTGCTGTGGTTTGTGATTCAAAACCTTCGGAAATCGCCATAACAACTTAATTTTAGTAGATCAAATGAAATGTGTTTGTAGTTAATTGGTAGGTTTTTAACTAAATAGGAAGATGAAGCGATAAAAGCAAACGGGGATGTGGTAGACTGCGGTTAAAAATACATCTTACGCATGCCCGATGAGTGGGTGCACCAAAATAACAACAAAATGGCATAGACGACGACATCGCCTTGTTCTCCGGTTTGTTGTTATTTTGGACGAATTCAAAAATTTTTGAAACTGAAATCAAAATAAAACTCACTTTTTTAATTTTGAAAGCGTAAACGGTGTCGAGCTCGTACCAGCGGGCGTAGGACCAGGCGAGGAGGCCCATCGTCCCCGCGTAGCCCGCCGTCCGGCACCAGCCCCCCGCCTGACGCCCGTGTCGCGGCGCCGCACGTCGTGTGAGGAGGACGGCGAGGAGGCGACGCGTCGCCATTGACCCTGAATCCGTTCCGAGTCGGACGTCCGGGAGAAACAGACGTAGAAACGCACGGAAACGCGGACGGCGAACACTGAGACGGACACCAGGCGAGGGTGTTGACGAGGGGGGGGGGGACGTTATCAGCTGACGGCGCCTCGCATCGACGGGGCCGCTCAGCTGACCGACACAGGTTGGCCAACCTCCTCGCACCGACGCCTGTTCGCTTCCCGCCTCAGCGGGGAAGTTTAACGCGGGAACCGGAGCATCTTTCCCACACTTCCTCCATTTGGGCCCGATCGGAATACACCCAGGGGTGTAATGGGTGAAAATGGGTGTACAAATAGGGTTTTCTTGTGTTTTAGTAACATGAGCTTTTGAGGTATCGTTTTTCATGTTTTTGGGGACGAGAAGACCGAATATGAAGTCGATTTTGACCAAAGAGTGGAAAACTGAGGTACTACCAAAAATGTTCAGCTCCCAAAATTGATTTTTTAAGAGTAAAAAACCAGGGAAATCGTCTGAAATCACCATCAATTTGTATAACAACACCGGAAGTAGTATTAACACGTGGATCAACACGATAAAATTGCACTACCAATGATCAAAGATAAATTGAAAAAAAAGGAGGGTACAATACCCACTTCGTTTTTTAGGTGCCAAAAATGGTGGAAACCATCAGAAATAGCTATTTCAATTATTTCACACGAAATAAACGATAAATAAACAGCCAACATTTCTGTACGCATGTCCAGTAGAATAATAAACCCATGTGACAAGGACTGCAGCGTTTTTTCCCCCTTTTGGTTTATTATTTTCAATAATGAACCATTGGAATCGAGCATGAAAAAAAAAATTCTTACCCCCCCTCAAAATTTGATGGTTTACGTTTCAAGATATGTAGAATCCAAAACTGCAATAAAAATATTTCTGTCTGTCCGCCGTACGCCGTACGGGCCACTTTTCTTAGTTACCATGAAAAAAAATTGATGAAATTCGGGTAATAGGTTCCGTTCGGCGTCTAGTTGGTCCTCGAAGCTCGACGTTACTGTGAGTCATCTCTAAGGGGTTCAAAATAGGGGTTGAAATTTTCAAAACGCCTATACCATTTTTTTACGTAAATATTTTTACGGTTTTAAATAGTTCTTGAACTTGCGAGTTTTTTAAGACCATCCGGAGCATCGTACGTCCAGCCGTTCGTTCACAGTAAGGCCCCGAAGTTTGCACCGACAGGCATTTTCGACTCCAGTGTGAATGAAATTGTATACAATCCAAACCAAATCTCGTAACCAGAGACGCGCCCACAATAGGAATTTGTGAATACGGCCAATCATTGGTAGGGATCACCTGATTATATTGGCGGAGTATGAAGTCGAGTTGGTTGTTCTGTGATATTATTTAATTTGAAAAATGATGGCTCTATTGGAGTTTGTTGGTAGGTAGTGAAACTTGAACAAACGTTGAAGTATTATTGATGGGTAAATTATTACTACGGTAAATCATTACTCAACGGTAAATTATTACACAACGGTTCATTATACCATCTACGTAGAAGGGGCTGGAGTTTGTTGGTAGGTACTTTTGCAACTTTTTTCACTCCTCATCAACAATTTCTTTTCAGAACTTCATTATGTGTGTTTCTTTTTGTTAGGTACTGTTTGTCATCGGCAGAATTATTTTAGCAACATTTAACTCGTGATTTAGGTAGGTAACTAGTAACGAGTACGGGGTTAGGTACTAACCTACGGAGTGTCTGCGATCTACATAATATGCATATAATAGAATAGTACATATTATCATATTATATAGACGGGTTATCTATACATAGAGCTGTGATCTGTAACAGAAGGGTATTCTATACAAAATAATAAACCGTTGTGCAGGGATTTGCAGCGTTTCAAACTATCTTTGATCACTGGTAGTGCCATTTAATCGTCTTGATCCACGTGTTGACAGTTTTTCCAGTGTTATTATACAAATTGATGGTGATTTCAGACGATTTCCCAGGCTTTTCACACATAAAAAATAATCAATTTTGGGAGCTGAACATTTAGTAGAACTCAATTTTCCACTCTTTGGTCAAAATCGATTTCATATTCGGTTTCCTCGTCCCCAAAAACATGGAAAACGATACCTCAAAAGCTCATGTTACTAACATGTTGCTAAAACGCAAAAAGTACCTATTTTTATCCACATTTTCACTCATAACACCCCGGGGTATATTCCGATCGGGCTGAAAAGTTTCGGGACACAACTAGGGCCCAAATGGAGCATGTGTGCGAAAGAAAGAATTTTTTAGACCGAAAATGAAGCCTGTACACGTGATACGGCGTACGGCGGACGGCGGACGGACATTGCATTTTGGTTTATTATTCTGTGAATAATACACCTATGTATTCGCTCAGCAAAAAATTTTTATAACACCCCCTCAAACTTTTTTCTTTTCCGTTTCGAGGTGCGTAGATTCCAAAAATGCAATGTCCGTCCGCCGTACGCCGTATCACGTGTACCGGCTTCATTTTCGGTCTAAAAAAATCGTTCTTTCGCACACATGGGCCCTAGTTGTGTCCTGAAAATTTTCAGCCCGATCGGAATATACCCAGGGGTGTTGTGAGTGAAAATGTGAGTAAAAATAGGTACTTTCTGCGTTTTAGCAACATTTTAGTAACATGAGCTTCTGAGATATCTTTTCCCATGTTTTTGGGGACGAGAAGACCGAATATGAAGTCGATTTTGATCAATGAATGGAAAATTCAGATTCTAAGGAAGTTTCAGCCTTAAGTTTACGTCAAATTTTGGTCTAAAATCGTCGTTCTTCAGCACACAGTTTCGGTCCCCATTTAAGAACACATTTGGGTCCTAGTTGTGCTCCGAAACATGGCAGCCCGATCGGCATACACCCAGGGGTGTTATGGGAGAAGAATGGGTGTAAAAATAGGGGTTTTCGAGGTATTTTTGAGGTTTTAGTGAACATGAGCTTGTGATGTGTCGTTTTCCATGTTCTTTAGGGCAAGAAGACGGAATATTTGGTTGATTTTGACCAAAGAGTGAAGAACTGAGGTTGTAACGAAGGTTAAGCTCTCGAAATTAATTTCTTATTAGTCAAAAACATGGGAAATTGTCTGAAATCACCATACATTTTATATAACACTAGAAGTAGTATCAACAGGTGAATCAAGACAATTAAAATAAATGGTACTATCAATAATAAAAATAATCTGTTGAAAGGAAAAGCCGTGACTAATTCGTGTTTTTGGGGGCCAAAATTGGTGGACCAATCAAAAAACGCTTCAAATCCCTGCACAACGGTTTATTATTTTGTACAGAATACCCTTCTGTTACAGACCACAGCTCTCTGTATAGATAACCCGTCTATATAACATAATATGTACTATTCTACACATTTTACGCGGACCCTCCGTAGGTTAGTACCTAACCCCGTACTCGTTACTAGGTAACTACCTAAACCGTTGTGTAATAATTTACCTGTATAAGTTCCCCTTCTACGGAGATAGAATAATGAACCGTTGTGTAATAATTTGCCCATCAATAATACTTCAACGGTTGTTCAAGTTGTAAAAGTACCTATCAACAAAATCCAGCCCCTTGTGGGTAGATGAGCCGTTGTGTAATAATTTGCCATTGTGTAATAATTTACCCATCAATAATACCGTATCGATCGACAAAATCCAGCCCCTTCTTGGTAGATGAACCGTTGTGTAATAATTTACCGTTGTGAAATAATTTACCGTTGTGTAATAATTTGCCGTTGTGTAATAATTTACCGTTGTGTAATAATTTACCCATCAACAATACTTCAACGTTTGTTCAAGTTTCATAAGTACCTACCTTCACAATCCAATAGTCCATCACTTATCAAATGAAATAATATCGCAGAACAAACAACTCGACTTCATACAGCCATCCTTGATTATAATCAGGTGCTCCGTAGTGATGATTATCTGGGCCGGATTTATACCGTTTGATTCACGATCGTGTTGACGAAGCTTTTTGGTGCACACGAACGGCTGGACGTACGATGCTCCAGGTGTTCTCAAAAAATTGTTTAGCTCAAGACAAATTTAATAACGTAAAAAAACCATACCCTTCAATCGAAAGTTTTCGAGCTACGGCGTTCTGAAAATTTCAACCCCTTAGAGATGACTGACAATAACGTCGAGCTTCGAGGACCAACTAGACCCCGAACGGAACCTATAACCCGAATTTCATCAATTTTGTTTCATGGTAACTAAGAAAAGTGGCTCTTACGGCGTACGGCGGACAGACAGAAATATTTTAACATGTTTAATGTTTTAGGGCTGGGGGTCATTCTGTGAATTCCGACACGCAAATATGCAACGTTTTTCATTGGTTACTACACAGTTACTACCTTCTGTTGTAGCAACCATATGTTGATGGCGAGTTCTATAATAAGTACAGTAAATGCAACATTATACTTGTAGAGTTCAGTGAAATTGTGGCTTTCATTTTTTCTTGACATTAAAAAACTATATCTAATTTCTCCCTTGCGAGGGAAAAACATTAAACATGATTTAATGTTTTTCCCTCTCAAGGGAGAAATTTATAGTTTCAAATGGATTTCCATTAATTCGTTCGTTTGCACCGAAAAGCTTCGTCAACATGATCGTGAGTCAAACGGTATAAATCCGGCCCAGATGTCATTGCTAGTTATTGTTATTTGACGGACTACCATTTGTTTATTGCAGTTTTGGATTCTACTTACCTTGAAACGTAAACCATCAAATTTTGAGGGGGGGTAAGAATTTTTTTTTCTTGCTGATTCCAATGGTTCATTATTGAAAATAATAAACCAATAGCCATGTAAATAATTGCACATGAAAGAAACAATAATTAATGAACAGCCAAAATTTCTTTACGTATGTCCAGTAGAATAATAAACCCATGTGACAAGGACTGCAGCGTTTTTCGAATCTACACCTTGAAACGAAAAAGAAAAAATTTTGAGGGGGTGTAATACACATTTTTTGCTGAGCGAATACATAGGTGTATTATTCACAGAATTCTAAACCAAAATAGACGATCCTGGGAGACACTGGAAGACTGTCTCCCGAGGGGGACTATCTCTCCCAGGAGATTTCCAAAATGGCTAATCTATTTTCAGTATCTCTTTTAGTGAATAGGCAGGGGGCAGGGGTCCACGTATTTCATTTGTTCGTTGGCAGCACTGCTAGTTGTGGGAGGGGAGGGAGAACTCGCGACTCGCGGGAAAAAATATCGGAGAGCGAAAAAAAAGGCCGGTTGCGGATCCCCAGCACCGCGAATAGTAGCGATGAGTTGTGAGGGGAGTTGTGGAGGGGAGGTGTAGTGGGGGAGTTTGGGGGGGGGGATCTGCGGAGACGACCGCGAGTGATTGAATAGGTGATGGACTCGGGGTGGCGGTGGTGGTATTGAGGGGGGGTACAGTTTGATATTGGCAAGTTTAAGGTCACCGGGCTCCCTGTTCGCGAGCACGTAAGCCAGCCGGGCGCGTCAAGGCGCCCGCCGCGGGGATCGCGCTCCTCCTTTCCACTGGATTGCGCGAGTGGGCGCTCCGCGGTTCGCTTTTGGCGCATTTTCAAGGGAGACGCGGCTATTTGGCTCGTTCAAAAATTTCCGGGATACTTTAAATACTATATTTCTTCTTCGTGTGTTCTGGAGAAACTCAGGGAATCGATTCTACTCTTAATTTGGAACAAAAAATGCTCGGTAGAAATTTTTCGAAAAGTTCTTCGTTTTAAAGATATCCGACAATTTGTGTTTTTCCAACTTTTCATTACCTTACCACATGAAAACTCTAATAAATTCGAAAATATTGGGGCTACAACAAATCCAATTACTCACACCGTTTGAAAGAACGTTGAATTTCCTGTAAGATTCTTCTGTTTTCAGCGGTCACAGTTACTTGAAATGTTGGCCAATATCAGTTGGAACATTTGAAATTTTCAAAATTTTAAATTGTGAAAAAGATTGTACGTTCTACTGAGGTTACAAAAAAATACCTACAACTTGTCAAATTTCACGAAAACTCCTTCATCTATAGGCTTTACATTGATACACTTAGATTAATTTAAAAATAACGTTGTAGTAGAGTTAAAAAATGATAATTGAACGTTTGAAAACATGAATTAATTAATTAATTAATTAGACCTCGTAAAATAAAACTAACGCTTCCTTGACTGGTTGAATAAACATAATGCTGGAATATGAAGGATGGAGGTTTTATTTTACGAGGTCTAATTAATTCTCATCTCCCCCCAAATTCACCTCTGCTCATGTTTTCATACGTTCAATTATTTTTTTTTTTTTAACTCTACTACAACGTTATTTTTAAATCTAAGTGTATCAATGTAAAGCCTGTTGGATGAAGAAGTTTTCGTGAAATTTGACAAGTTGTAGGTATTTTTTGTAACCTCAGTAGAACGTACAATCTTTTTCACAATTTAAAATTTTAAAATTTTTGAATGTTCCAACTGATATTGGCCAACATTTTAAGTAACTCTGATCATCGAAAACAGAAGAATCTTACAAGAAATTCAACGTTCTTTCAAATGGTGTAATTGAATTTGTTGTAGTCCCAATATTTTCGAATTTATTAGATTTTTTATGTGATATGGTAATGAAAAGTTGGAAAAACACAAATTTTCGGATATCTTTAAAACGAAGGACTTTTCGAAAAATATTGAGAATTTTTTGTTCCAAATTAAGAGTAAAATCGATCCCCTGAGTTTCTCCAGAAGGAACTGGGACACCCTGTGTATATACATATTTATACACGTGCGCGCGCGCGTGTGTGTGTGTCATCCCGCACGATGAGTCCCTTCGTTTCGACGGTAAAGAATTCGTTCGTGCGCAAAGAAATCCGTCTCCCCAAGAGTATTGATGAGATCGTTATCCAGCCTGGTCGCACTGTGCGCAGCGGTCCAAATTTACAAATTTTTCGGTCCAAAACATCAAAACAAAAAGGATTTCAGCAACATAGGTGTCGTCAAACATGGGATGTTAGGGCGCTGGTTGCAACAGACTAGTCCCACCCCGATTAGGCGCACCCAGCTTACGAAATTTTTTCAAAATCTTAATCCGAAATCCAAAAAAAATGCATATTTTTTATGTAGATGTGTGAG
Organism: Leptopterna dolabrata; assembly: GCA_954871275.1. Classification (NCBI taxonomy): domain Eukaryota; kingdom Metazoa; phylum Arthropoda; class Insecta; order Hemiptera; family Miridae; genus Leptopterna; species Leptopterna dolabrata. Next base: position 47,968,705 of record OX940981.1, read on the forward strand.
GTGTCTTTTATCGGTTTTTTTTGTCGTCGTCGTTGAATCGATAGCGAGCATGTTTCAGCACGTTCCGACTGCATCCAGTGATCAAAATGTCAATTTTTTTCTTCAAAATACCCTAAAACGGTTTTTGGCACACGACGCACCACTCTGGTCTCAACAAATGCTATGTCAAGCCGTAATGAGTGCACTGGAAGTCATGTTCATTCAGATTACATAGCAACCGAATGACCACCAGTTTAAATTCTCAATTCCCAAATATTTCTTTGAAAGTTCGCTCCTTAAGCCATGCTGCATGGCTGGTTTTTTTGTGTTTTTTTCTGTTGTTGTTTTAATTCCATGTAAATTACAAGGAAGAAATGTAATTACATGTGGATTATTATTCTACAGAAAACAGAGCTGTATAGAAAATTTGCTAATATATCGACTACATTCACTTACTTGGGATGCTCAGAGTGGATTAAAATCATTTCCACCTTTTTACGAGTTAACGGGAGGCAAGGCCTTTTGGTTTATTATTCTGTGAATAATACACCTATGTATTCGCTCAGCAAAAATATGTTATAACACCCCCTCAAAATTTTTTCTTTTACGTTTCAAGGTGCGTAGATTCCAAAAATGCAATGTCCATTTGGGCCCTAGTTGTGTCCCGAAACTTTGCAGCCCGATCGGAACATACCCAGGGGTGTTATGAGTGAAAAATGGGTATAAAAATAGGTAGTTTTTGTGTTTTAGTAACATGATACCTAGTAACGTGAGCTATTGAGGTATCGTTTTCCATATTTTTGGGACGAGAAGACTGAATATGAAGTAGATTTTGAACAAAGAGTGGAAATTTGAGGTTCTAAGGAAGTTTCAGCCTTAAATTTACGTTAAATTTTGGTCTAAAATCGTCATTTTGCCGCGCACTGTTCGGGTCCCCATTTGGGAACACATTTGGGTCCTAGTTGTGTTCCGAAACACGGCAGCCCGCTCGGAATACACCCAGGGGTGATATGGGAGGAAAATGGGTGTTTTTCGAGGGATTTTTGAGGTTTTAGTGAACATGAGCTTGTGAGGTATCGTTTTCCATGTTTTTTAGGGCGAGAAGACCGAATATTTGGTTGATTTTGACCGGAGGGAAGAGTTGAGGTTGTAACGCAGGTTAATCACCCGAAATTCATTTTTTGCGAGTCAAAAACAAGGGAAATTGTCTGAAACCATCATACATTTGTATAATAACAGTAGAAGTAGTATCAACAGGTAAATCAAGACAATTAAATGGTACTACAATGATAAAAAATGATCTGTTAAAAAAAAGCCGAGCCTAATTCGTGTTTTTGGGGGCCGAAATTGGTGGAAACCATTAGAAATAGCTATTTCGATTATTGCAGAAGAAAGAAAAAATAAATGAACAGCCAAAATTTCTGTACGTATGTCCAGTAGAATAATAAACCCATGTGACAAGGACTTTGCAGCGTTTTTTGGTCCAATTATTTGACTGAGCTATGTTGGAATATGCAAAATTCAAGCGGCCTGGCAGGGTTTCGTTCAGACAATGTCTCGTTCGAATTTCCTCCATGTGTTTCCACGGATGGTCCAATATTGATCCAATAAAAATCTCAAATAATCAAAGAATGGGATTAATTAGCCCCACAATTTATCCTCACAATCAAATGTCACCTGTTCCACCGCCTCCGGCCGAAAGAAGTTGTTTTATTCACGGGCCCGTGAGCGTTCAACCGATCTTCGACGTTGATTGCAAATTTTTTTTTGCTTCCTTTTATTCTTCTCTTCTTTGTTCTAATTTGCAAGAGGGCCGGGCCCGGGTTAGTGAATAGCCTAATGAGCGGAGGAGACCTGAGGTTCGTCACGTACCTCAATTCTCGCTTGTACTATTTCCCGCTGTGCTCAGCAAAAGTCCGCCTGACTCGTCAAGGCCTTCGACTCGAGTTGATGAATGATGACGTGCGGAGAGTTTATGCGAGATTCTATGACGCCGGTTGGCTCGCAATCAGGCGACATTCTTCCCTGGGGCCTGTTTCATCAAGCAACAAGTGTACAAGTGTACAAGTACAACTACATTTGTAATGTACAAGTCCAACACAAAGTAATAACACAAACGGTGGGTACAGCTTTCGTACAAGGACGCAACCACGATGGACATTTTATGTCTTTGCGCCCCCTCCCGCACCCACACCACGTACCACGTACCTCGTACTTTATTTTTTTTTGTTTAAAAATTTTTGTTTTGTTTTGTCCGCTCCTTGCCCGACTTGGGAAGTTGCACTATGTTGTCAGTCGTTTGTGATGTGGTGACGTGGTGATGTGGTCATCGGCATTTGTCGTACTCGTACGCAGTTTTTTGCGCAAACGATATTCACGCATCAGCTCCTTGGCCGATTTGGGAAGTTTCCGTTTCGTCGATGGTCCATTGGATGATTGTTGATGCTCCATGTAATGTTTCGTCGTAACTGGTGGTGCCTTATACACAGCTTCTTATTATACACACTCACGAGTGCACTTCATAAAAATTTTGTTAAACATAAACACAGTCCGAGCTTCATCTCCAAGACTCGTACATCTCCAAGAGATAATTCGTTTATCGGTTGTTTGGTCTTAAAATTATGTCTTTACTTAATATAAAGCTTGCAATCGTGTTCACAATATAAATTATTGAGAATGATCACCTGTGTGTAAACAATTATTTAAACAATCACGCTCATACCGCAGCTTGTCGGCCACGCACTCCGCAGTGGTTAACGTAATATGGTTAGGTAAATCGAGAGCTATCCAACGAGTGGTGAACGATTTTTGTACGATGATAACTGGCGAAGTTAAAGTTCCGTAGCAACGAATCGGTTGTACGTGAAAATCATTAGAAATTTTTCATAACGCTTTCTTCGTCACACCTTAACGTCACACTTTTTGAGTTATGTGCCATAGTAAAGACATAAAATGTCAATAATAATAATAATAATAATAATCTTTTTGCGCATGAGACTTTGCAGTCTATATGAATTACATGAAAACAGACACTCAATAATTCAATAATTCATAACTAGGTACCTTCTAAATGAGAAGGTAGTTATTTGAATTTAATTAAAGGAACATAAAAAACGCTGCAAAGTCCTTGTCGCATGGGTTTATTATTCTACTGGACATGCGTACAGAAATTTTGGCTGTTCATTTATTGTTTCTTTCATGTGCAGTAATTGAAATAGCTATTTTTGATGATTTCCACCAATTTTGGTCCACAAAAACACGAATTAGGCTCGTTTTTTTACAGGTTATTTTTGGTCATTAATAGTAGGTACCATTTAATTGTCTTGATTCACCTGTTGATACTACATCTAGTGTTATTATACAAATGTGTAGTGATTTCAGACAATTTCCTATGTTTTTGACTAATAAAATATGAATTTCGGGAGCTTAACCTTCGTTACAACCTCAATTCTTCGCTCTTCGGTGAAAATCAACCTAATATTCGGTCTTCTCTTCTTTATGAGTGAAAAACCTGGGAAATCGTCTGAAATCACAATCACTTTGTATAATAACACTGGAAGAAGTGTCAACACGTGGATCAAGAGGATTAAATGGCACAGCCAATGATCAAATATAGTTTTTTTTTTAATTGTGTTTTAGGGGCGAAAATTGATGGAAACCACAGAAATAGCTATTTCGATTATTTGACATGAAAGAAACAATAAATGAACAGCCAACATTTCTGTAGGTATGTCCAATAGTATAATAAACCCATTGGAGAAGGACTTTGCAGCGTTTTATCGAATACACTTGAAAACAAACTGAAGCCCGACGCGCGAAGGCGCTTGCAGTGGACGACCCCACTAACTGTGAAGGAACGGCTGGACGTACTTCCGGGTGGTCTTAAAAAACTCCCAAGTTCGAGAAATATTTAAAACCGTAACAAAAGTTGAGAAAACGGCGTCGTGGAGACTTCAACCCCTATTGTTCACCCCTTAGAGGACCAATTAGACCCCAAGTGGGTCCTATAAACCGATTTTCGACAATTTTGGTTCATGGTAACTAAGAAAAGTGCTCAGTACGGCGTAAGGCGGACGGACAGAAATTTTGGAATCGAGCATGAAAAAAAAAATGCTAACCCCCTCCCCCCAAAATTTGATGGTTTACGTTTCAAGGTATGTAGAATCCAAAACTGCAATAAAAAAATTTCTGTCTGTCCGCCGTACGGGCCACTTTTCTTAGTTACCATGAAACAAAATTGATGAAATTCGGGTTATAGGTTCGGGGTCTAGTTGGTCCTCGAAGCTCGACGTTACTGTCAGTCATCTCTAAGGGGTTGAAATTTTTAGAACGCCGTAGCTCGAAAACTTTCGATTGAAGGGTATGGTTTTTTTTATGTTATTAAATTTGTCTTGGGCTAAACAATTTTTTGAGACCACCCGGAGTATTGTACGTCCAGCCGTTCGTGTGCACCAAAAAGCTTTGTCAACACGATAGTGAATCAAACGGTACAAATCCGGCCCAGATAATCATCACTAGGGAGCACCTGATTATAATCAAGGATGGCTGTATGAAGTCGAGTTGTTTGTTCCGCGATATTATTTCATTTGATAAGTGATGGACTATCGGATTGTGAAGGTAGGTACTTCTGAAACTTGAACAAACGTTGAAGTATTGTTGATGGGTAAATTATTACACAACGGTAAATTATTACACCGGTAAATTATTACACAACGGTTCATCTACAAAGAAGGGGCTGGATTTTGTCGATCGATACTTCTGCAACTTGAAAAACCGTTGAAGTATTATTGATGGATAAGTTATTACACAACGGTTCATTATACTTGACCACGAGGGGTCACGGGGGGGGGGGGGGGTACTGACCACAGAAAACAGTGATCTACGCAGGTGGGGCATCTATTTCACTCCACATCAACAATTTTCCTTCAGAACTTCATTATTTGCGTTTCTTTTCGCCGTTTTAGTTACTGTTTGTCATCGGCTGTATTATTTTAGCAATATTGTACTCGTGATTTAGGTAGGTACCTAGTAGCGAGTACGGGGTTAGGTACTAACCAACGGAGGGTCTGCGATTCACATAATATGTATAGAGCAGGTAGTACATATTATATTATATAGACGGGTTATCTATACAGAGCTGTGATCTGTAACTGAAGGGTATTCTGCACACAATAATAAACCGTTGTGCAGGGATTTGCAGCGTTTTTACTGCATTTTCGGATTCTACATACCTTGAAAGGTAAACCATCGAATTTGGGGGGGTGGGGGGGGGAAGACATTTTTTTCATGATCGATTCCAAAGGTTCATTATTGAAAATAATAAACCAAAAGATACCGACTTTTACCACACCCTATACAACTTAATTTATTAATTTACTTACATCAGATTATAATTTACTTTAATTTCATAAACCATTGTAAATAGTTTAATATTGTGTGGCTATACGGAAAAATGCAATGGCAAAATAAAATAAATCACCTCCAGTACGGTCCAGTACGGGCACCTTTTGTAATAATCATAGCAGCGCTCATTCCCAAGATTCCGATAGACGAGCCGAACGTTGTGTACTGTCTTGAAAGGTTCCTGTATTATGAAGATGACGAGGCTTTTCACGAAACACCTGCTTACTTATATGTCGATGTTTACGACAACTTATTGTGTGGGTGATGACGAGGCCACTTTGGTAAATGGTGAACGGATGGCAGACGACGGTAGAGGACGGAATCGACCAAGAATCGAGAGAAAGCTGGAGAACGATGTAAGTTACCCGCTAAAAACTTTCGGCGAACTTTGAAAATGGGAAGAGAATGTACGGGATTTGACACTAAACATAACAGCCGGTGGTGGATAATATAATGTGTGATGGATTTAAATTTGGCGCATATCCACCACGAGCGGTGTGAGGGGGGGATGTGCCCGGCTCTGGTTAAGGGCGGACCTCCACCATGCTCAAGATCTTTTAGGATAGGAGAGATATTAGGTGAGGAGAGAGAGAGATAAGTCAGCGACTTAAGGAGAGCGTAGAATGGCTAGAAAGGCGAAGGAGGCGAGTATTTATAGGCCTGGAAGCCGTCTCCCTCCATCCCCTAGCTAGTAGAGGATGGTGGGGACCCAGGTTGTGCATCGACTCTCCTGCGACTTCCGTCCCCACTTCTGCGAGTTTATTTGGCGAGAACTTAAGTTTACAATATGTAGAGGTTGTGGTTCTGGGAGGATACCACGACAATATGTTTTTCTTGGATTTGAAAAAGGCTGTTCAACTGAGACTTCTGGTTTTCTTGTCATCGACCTTGTCTCGGCTCTTTGACTGGTTCCCGGTTTGGAACAATGAAACAGTTTATAGGCGAAAGTGCATAATCAACGACCCATCTAGGTTATTACTAGGGCTCAACATTTTGCACATTTGCATATATTGGCAGTTTTTGGTATAAGTGCATAATTATATTGGGCATTTCCCGACAAAAGACATATTTTCCAGTTTTGTCCGTTTTTTCTTACCTATTTTGGTTTATTATTTTCAATAATGAATCTGTTTTAACCCCCCTCAAAATTTGACGGTTTACGTTTCAAGGTATGCAGATTCCAAAAATACAATTTAAAAAAAATTCTGTTTGTCCACCGAACGCTGTACTTAGCACTTTTCTTAGTTACCCGAAAATTAAGGAAATTCGGTTTGTAGGTCCCGTTTGGGCTCTAGTTGGTCCGCGAAGCTCGGCATTACTGTCAGTCACCTCTAAGGGGTGAAAAATAGGGGTTGAAATTTTCAGAACGCCGCAGCTCGAAAACTTTCGATAGAACGGCATGGTTTTGGTTTATTATTCTGTGAATAATACACCTATGTATTCGCTCAGCAAAAAATTTTTATAACGCCCCCTCAAACTTTTTTCTTTTACGTTTCAAGGTGCATAGATTCCAAAAATGCAATGTCCGTCCGCCGTACGCCGTCCGCCGTCCGCCGTATCACGTGTACAGGCTTCATTTTCGGTCTAAAAAAATCGTTCTTTCGCACACATGCTCCATTTGGGCCCTAGTTGTGTCCCGAAACTTTTCAGCCCGATCGGAATATACCCAGGGGTGTTATGAGTGAAAATGTGTGTAAAAATAGGTACTTTTTACGTTTTAGCAACATATTGGTAACATGAGCTTCTGAGATATCGTTTTCTATGTTTTGGGGGACGAGAAGACCGAATATGAAGTCGATTTTGACCAAAGAGTGGAAAATTGAGTTCTACCAAATGTTCAGCTCCCAGAATTGATTTTTTATGAGTGAAAAACCTGGGAAATCGTCTGATCACCATCAGTTTGTATAATAACACTGGAAAAAGTGTCAACACGTGGATCAAGACGATTAAATGGCACAACCAATGATGAAAGATAGGTAGTTTAAAAAAAAAAAAAAACGTAGGTACCTAATTTGTGTTTTAGGGGCCAAAATTAATGGAAACCTTCAGAAATAGCTATTTCGATTATTTAACATGAAAGAAACAATAAATGAACAGCCAACATTTCTGTAGGTATGTCCAGTAGAATAATAAACCCATGTGACAAGGACTTTGCAGCGTTTTTTTAAACGTTTTTAAATTGATGTTGAACTAAATAATTTTTTGAGACCGCCCGGAGTATTGTACGACCAGCCGTTCGTTTGCACCAAAAAGCTTCGTCAACATGATCGTGAATCAAACGGTATAAATCCTGCCCAGATATCATCACTAGGGAGCACCTGATTATAATCAAGGATGGCTGTATGAATTGGTTGTTCTGTGATATCATTTCACATGATTAATTTGAAAAATGAAGGATCTTTTGGATTTTGTTGATAGGTACCTACTTTTGGAACTTGAAGAAACGTTGAAGTATTATTGGGTGAATTATTATTACACAACAGTTTATTATACTAATCTACGTAGAAGGGACACGTATACAGGTAAATTATTACTCAACGGTTTATTATTTGCCTTATGCTTCCTGAATAACTACAAATAATTAATGATTGCATTATTGAAACCCGCGCATTTTGTTCCGGGGCCGGCTCCAGTACTCGATTTAGGGCTTTCCTGGGGGGAGCTCGAGGGTATTGATCGCAGAAAACAGTGATCTGCGCAGACAGGGCATCTATACAGATAAATAATCAACCTTTGTGTAATAATTTGCAGTGTTTTTCTTTCTAACAAATTTTTCCTTCTCCGTTTTGCAAAAATGCAAATTATGATGAGTCCAAATCCCAACCTCCATTGTTGACGACCTCAACCGTGAAACCCAAACAACGCAGTACGCGCACGTATTTGTTTTATTTTTTATTTGAAATGGATTCCATCCTGAGAATTTTGACACGAACCGTTCATCCTTAACTCTACGCATTCTTTTGCTTTCGCAGTATATTGTCTATCTTTCTCGTCAAATGTGTTGATCGAAGGATAAGCAATAATGGGGTATGTGCATGGGTCACAAAAGCGGTTTATGTTATTTTTTAAATTAAACAAGATTCCATTCTGAGAACTTTGACACGGACCGTACTGTTTTACAATAAGAAGTTCATTTTCTATGATTTTTCATAATTTCAATCAATTCTGACGTCACTGCAGCCCTCTCGCCCCACTGCCAACTGTGACATAAGAATTTGTTGAAACTTCGAATAATCTTGTAAAAACAGCTACTTACCGTAGGACAGCACGGTTCGTGTCAAAGTTCTTAGAATGGAATCTAGTATAATTTAAAAAATTACATAAACAGCTTTTGCGACCCATGCACATACCCCATTATTGTTTATCCTTGGATCAACACATCTGACGAGAAAGATGGTCAATATGCTGCGAAAGCAAATGAATGAGTAGAGTTAAGGATGGACTTCGTAGCATTCATGAATGTCATCAGTCCCGTCGCAAATAACGAAATTATAGTCCGGAGGGAAGGAATTGACAGAAACTGTGAAACTCGTGGAGAATTTTCAGAAGGAGGCATCATCATGGCCCGGAAAAATAGTTGAAACCATTTGAGAAAAATTGGAGCGTACTCAGACGAAATCCTGTGGAAACCTTTCCTGGTGTTAGCGGAAGTGTTGGAAGGCGAGTCACCCCAGCACCAACAGCAATCACTCCTCAAGAATCGGCGTCTTTCGAATATCTACCAATGGTCAATTTTCCTGGGTTACAAATTCTCATTTTTTGGCCAAATTCTGTTCAATAACGGAAATTAACAATTATTTACCACTTGATGAGGTGTCGGACAGTCTAGGAAGAAAACGAGTGTGAAATTTGAATTTCTGAGTTCCCGCTAGAAATGACGTATCAGGTCAATCGCCGAGTAGTTCAACTCAAATCCCGCTGGGACCGCAATTGCACCACATCAAACGACGTACAGAACCAGGGTAGAATAAATATACTAACCACAGTGGGTACAGAACCACAGTGGATGGATGGAAGAACCGCACATTTATAAATACCTACATTTTTAGAAACATGCCCATAAAATCAAACTGACGGGAGGTTCTCAAAAAGTCACAGCAAAGGCTATTGAAGGTTGCCAAGAAGGTTTGCCTTTTTTTCTATTGTTGGGTTGTTGGCATCATTGAGAAAGCCTCTGAAGCTTCGCTCCGCCTCCTTCAGCCAACAGCCAATCAGATGTCAATAGACCTGATACATCATTCTTGCCGCATTTTTACTTTCAATCACCCTCATTTGAAAAATATCGAGTATTTTTGAAAACAGACTTCAAACTACCATTTTTCCAAGAGCTCTGCATATTTTTTTCGAAGAAAAATTCTTAGGTATCGAAAATTCCCCATAATCGTCCCAGCAGATGTGGAGCTGACATTCTCCGCTTTGAAATCTTATTGCAGGATTCAAGAATATCTTTTACTTACATTTGAAAATATTTGGAAATGCACTTAGTAGTAGAAGCTAACGTATTCTGACAACTAAATTTTTGTCTACAACAATGTAAATATTTTGTAAAAATTGTATTTTGATTTTGAATAAAAATGTGTCTACATATAAAAAAAACTGTATAAAATATAAGTACTTAAGTAGTTAGTTATGTAATGGATTTTTTCTCGTTTTGCACCTTTTCCCACTTATTATTCAACTGTTCACCTATCTTGACATATTTTAGTGGTACATTTGAATTTTTTGCGCATATGTAGAAATTCATAATTGGGCATCTTCGTGCATATTTTAAGCTTTTATTTTGCACACATTGCCGAGCCTTAGTAATTTATTACCGATATCATTATTTCAAAATAGGAATGCAATAACAATATTGAAGTTAGTTTAACAAAACTGCATTTTTCTAGGTCGAAAACTTGGTCCCATCTGACGAGTTGACGTGGGTAGTAATGGTGTTTGGATTTTATTCGTTTGACTATTCCAACCCGTTGTGTTTTGGAGCTCTTGTCACAGCTGCCGACGTCGTAACAACATGCTCCTGCGTCAAGGCTGCTCTCGAAAACCCAACTGCTTATCTCATGGTGAAACCGAAAGCCAGCATCGTCGAGTGGGACGACGATTACAGGATGGTCATCAATGTTCTGATTCACGAACACTGCAAAAACTGCTCAGCTACGACTTATAACAACGTTGCAATCCTGACTATAGAGGCCATGATCATCATGAATGGGCTGGTTGGGGTGGTCCCCCGTCTGGAAAATTTACCAACGCACTTGACTTGGGAAGAGTCATATGGTGACTGTTATATTCTTGGACTGGTAAGCAGAAGTGGATGTGGGGCCACACAAACTAGAGTGGACACCCAAGGACTTGAAGCACGACAGATTTAGGCTTCGATTCCAAATCCACGTTCCCAACGTGGTGGTTGGAACTGATTCCTGAAAAGTTGTTGAGCTAGATGGATCAGGGTGGGTCGCGGTGTGGCCTCACTTCAGCAATTGATCAAAGCACACAATCAATAATTTTGACAACAATCGCACTGTCTACGATAAGTATTTAATTTTCTATGAATTTTCAAATTTTCCAACAGTTCTGACGTCATTGCACCCCTCTCGCCTGGGTGGGACCCCACTGACCACTGTGATGTCAAAACTATTGGAAACTTCGGAAAATCATAGAAAAAGAACTACATAGGACAGTGCGGTTGGTGTCGAAGTTCTCAAAATGGAATGTAGTTTCATTAAAAAAAATAATAATATAAACAGCTTTTGTAGCCCAACGGCCTATCAGGTGGAATATACCGGTAAAGTAAAAAAGTAAAGTAAAGTAACAGCCATTCCAGGCTGGGGCTTTTCGTCCGACTGCCCTGCCAGCGTCGCGGACGTGATCAGCTGTCCTCCAATGGAGGATCAGAATTCGATCTGATCATTTCGCTCTTTACTTGGATACTCATTGCCTCGCCCCCTTGAGTGGAGAGGGGTTCGCCCAACAGCTACATGGGTCATACTTGGACGTGTCACCACGTGTCACGGCGGTCACCCATCCAAGTACTAACCACGCTCGAGGTTTCTTAACTTCGGTGATCTCACGGGAACCGGTCTATTCCACCTGATAAGGCCGTTGGGCGGAACACGGACATCGTCAGCAATGACAAAGAAACAAATGATTCAGTAATTGATACAAGTAACTCAGCTATGAATAATAGGGAATATACCGGTTCCCGTGAGATCACCGAAGTTAAGATACCTCGAGCGTGGTTACTACTTGGATGGGTGACCGCCGTGACATGTGGTGACATGTCCCAGTATGACCCATGTAGCTGTTGGGCGAACCCCTCTCCACTCAAGACGGCGAGGCAATGAGTAGCCAAGTAAAGAGCGAAATGATCAGATCGAATTCTGATCCTCTCACTGGAGGACAGCTGATCACGTCCGTGACACTGGCAGGGCAGTCGGACAAAAAGCCCCAGCCTGGAATGGCTGCTTACTTTACTTTACTTTACTAAACAGCTTTTTTTACCCCATTGTAGGTCTAACGGACAGCTTTCCAAAAAGGTGCAATATGATGGGGAGGGAGATACGTGCCAGACGTCACGCAATTTTTCTTTAGCTAATTCCCACCAAACTACTCGGATTTCGGAGCTGCAAATTGGGATATTGAGGTTTTTGAGGGTGCTGGCTCAGATTCTGAAGTCAAAGCAGCAAATTCCGACCCACGTCCATTCCCCAAAGGAAGCCGCTATGGTGGACCGATCGGGCCTGCGGTCGCCTTACAACCATTCAACTATCAACAAACCCACCTTTCCCTGTTTGCACAGATGCATCTCCTCATGTGCTCTTTAAAAACACCGCTATCAAGTTGACACCAAGGTTTTTTTTCTGACGACACTTGTACTAGAAGTACCTTCTATTCTGGCTCTAATAATTGTACAAACATGGTCAGTCGAATAGATGCGATAACTAGCAGCCAACAAGTGCTGATAAGTAGTTTCAGTTTCCACCAAATCGCTGCCTACCAACGGTTCCTACTCACATTTCTACGAGATTTGGTGTAAATTGTACTAGTCCGATTTTCTGCGTTATTCCATGTCCCTTATCTATTCCAACGTTTGTAACTGCTTTGTATTATGACGTTTAGCAGGTATGATAACTGAATGACAGATCTTTGACTGTTCTCAGCAAATGAGTAAATGAGGACGAGAAAAAAACTGATTTCTTTCTGAGCTAAGCAGTTCCAATTTTCGCTAAGTAAACTGTTTTGGGAGAGACCTGTTGAATCATTCTTTGGCTTCAGTCAGCAGGAAACTTCGAGCCAAAGTTTATTAGCAATGATATTGCAGTGATAAAGTGTAAGCAACAACAGTAAATTTGGCAACGAGTTAGTTCGACTCAAGTGTGATTTGTCAACGCTGTGAGAGCTGGCCCCGCCAGTGATGCTGACAAGGTTGAAGCCATCGTCTCCTTAAGGTGCGTTTTCCTATCGACGAGTTTTTTCCGCTGCGTGGGACGGAAGACGCTGGCGAATCCCGTCGGGTGGGGAGTGAAGTACCACGCAGCGTGTTATGTTTTCCAATCAGCGTGACAAAAGTTCACGTCTGACGGCGCCAACCATTTCGTTTTGAGGACTCCAGGTGGTAGGATGTCTTCTCGTGTTGAAAAACTGTGTTTTCTCGCAATAATAGAACATTATTATAATGTTTTGGACAGTGAAGAAAATTTTTTAATTGATTCCGAACTCCACCGACGGAAGCCAACGAGTAATGTTTTTCTACGAAGAGAAGATGAAGGAGTGTACACTACCCTTATCACGCGACACCTCCTCGTTGGCCATGTTCCATAACATTGGGCGCCCCGACACCAACTCTATCAACCTCTCATCGTCTTCCGCAGAAAATCGATCACCCGGCATTGCAAAAATGATAAATTCACTCACGTATTAACGAAAAGACGCTGCGGCGTGAAGCGGACTGACTCCTCGTGGAGCACGCAGGCGTCTTACGCTGGCGGAATGCGCCGGCGTGAGACGTAGTCCGCTTGACAGGAAAACAGAACCGTACTTTCCCCTTTGAGAAGTGGGCGACGTGATCCCGTCGGCGTCCTCCGTCCCACGCGGCGGAAAAAACCCGTCGATAGGAAAACGCACCTTTACTCCACTGGGTCTCCCGAGCAATTCCTTCAAACTGTCGGAGTAAGCACTACATTCAACCATCCAAGGGTTTCGGTTTTGAGAACGCTGTGGCGCTCTTGGTGGTACAGGGAGACACCGCACTTAGCTGCCCAGGGGCCTGAGGCGCAGCTCCTGCGCTGGTGATTGTGGCAGGACTCTCATGAAGAAGTTGTAACTGCGTGTAGAGGAGCGATTTTCAGGTCGAACTCACTGGCGAGCAACTCTTTCACACCGTCCACACATTCAGTCATCATTTGCTTGTGTGGCTCCGCCACTGCATCCACCTCCGCTGCTACAGTAGGAGTAGGATGCTGGTCAACACTTCGTTGATCTGGCCGCCCTGGATCGTCAGTCGCAGCCTCCAGTCGTTGCAGGGACGAGTTTCGAATGGTCCTCCTCGTGTTCATCCCACTTCTGTCACCAAAATGTTGTGAAACAGGTGTCCTGATAAAGTGTAATCAACAACACATTGGGCAACGTGTTATTTCGACCGTCAGACAAGAAAATTTATATTATTTTTACTGTATAACAAATGGACAAGAGATTCCACATGTTTGATTTGCCAGTAACTGAGTGGAGAAATTGCACAACAATATGTAGGAACTGAAACTGGGGTGAAATGAGGTACCAGTATTCAGTAAAAATCTTGTTTAATAGGCGGCGTTTCACCAAAGATGTTGGCCCAGGTAAAACCCTGGTTCTGAATTCTGCATAGAAATCAATCTAAAACTATCTAACTGCTCCCGGATTTGATACCAAGTGGAAGCTTCTGTCTTCCAAAGTGAAAACTTCCTCTTGCGTTTAGAGTTTCAAACTTTCCCGAACAATGTGGTTCCGTGTTTGGATGTGCCTGTATTTCCACAAATCCTTGTGAGGCGCATAACATCCCAAAAGGACGGGTCGCAATCTTGCTTAAAATCGGAAGGTAAATGTGGGTCAGACCCTAATTCATATGACAGTCGTCAATAGCGTGGGTAAGTAGGGTTTGTACTATAATTCTATACATTTTAAATGAATTTTATGAAATATGGTACTGTCAGTAGCTAGGCAGTTGATTCGAAAAGACGAAAAATGTAGGTTTCCGAAGAACCTACATAGCCTATACACGCATAGTGTACGTTGGTAGGAGCTTTTGGTGTGGTGATCAAACTGATTGCTGTTCACCAGTGGACAACCATGTTTAGAAGGTAGACTAAGAAGTATCTAGGGGAATGGGAAATTTTCATGTTACAAATTTTCATTTTTTTTTTGCCAACTTCTGTTCAATAACGGAAATTAACACATCGACCACATAATGAGGTGTTTATGTCGGAAAGACCTGGCAGAAAACGAGTATGAAATTTGAATTTCTGAGTTCCTGCTAGAAATTACGTATCAGGTAAATTGCCGAGCAGTTCAACTCAAATCCCGCTTGAAGCACTAGTGCACCACTTTAAACTGTGTACAGAACCGCAATGGACGGATGGATGGGACCGTAAATTTATTAACAAATTTAAAAAACATGGCACAGCAAAGGTTATTGAAGGTTGTCAAGAAGGTTTGCGATTTCTAACGTTGGGTTGTTGGCAGCGTTGAGAACCTTCACCTCCGAAGCTTTGCTCCGCCTCCTCGAGCCAACAGCCAATCAGATGTCAATAGACCTGATAAGTCATTTCTTGCCACGTTTTTACTTTTAATCGCCCTCATTTAGAAATTACTACTTATTTTTTTAAACGGGCTTCAAACTACAATTTTTCCAAGAGCTCTGAATATTTTTTCTAAGGGGGGGGAGGTGAGGGGGGAAACCTTTCTTCTAGGAAATTTCCTACTTCAGTAATTGAGATTTATTTCAGGTCACGGGGGATTTCACGCCGCACCTGGGTTCGTTGGAGATTAAAAAAATCCCGTTCACTGTCTGGGACACTCAATCGCCCCAAAACGAATTTGGCACCAGAACTTTCTTCGGTAACAGTACGAAATATGGCGACTCCATCTTCCTTTATGAACAGCGGTTCCCTGGTTCGCCTTTGATTTGTCATGCAAATCATAAGCCCTTCATCATTGGTCTGCATTTGGGCATATATTGCCCTCCGTATGTTGACATCACTAAGGACTTCATCAGACAGAACTGCTCGAAGCCGGTCACGGAGTGCGATGACTGCGTGCCACTAACTGATCCATCTTCGCACTTTGCTGACTGCTATGAAACAAACACTTACGAAGCCGTAATGAGATTCACGTCACTGTACGAATGGATAAAAGAGAACATATTCGAACCAGTGGACGAAGCGGCAGTTTTTCACTTCCGCCCATCATCCAAGTCTTCGATTATTTTTGAGTCACTGAAAGTATTATATACCACCGTAGTGCTCGTGAAAATTCTATTTTAAATAAATGTCTCCTTCGAAATAATGCCGGCCCAAATCTAAGTACTTAACAATTTATTTTATTTAAACATTGCACTTACCTACACAGTATGCATTGTGCAACGATAAATATTATATGTACATAATTATGTTATAGTCAATGTGCAAAATTCAGGCATTCTATACAATGACTAGCCATTGTATAGAATGACCGGCTGTTTTAGTCAAAGTGTGTCATTTCTTTCTTTCTTCAACGTTTCACACACTTTGACTAGGCATTTGTATAATACCTAAGCATTCTATATAATGGCTAAGATGACTCGGGCAATGTATGATATGAACTGATTGGAGCAATTTCTTTGTTGATTCCACATGCTTATTCAGAAATAACTGCTAGAAAGATTCTACCTGTTTTTTCGGCTCATTTTGTGGTAAGTATTGAACAGTAAGTTATTAAACGCCCAGTCATTATATCTCCCGTTTGTTTCATACACTGACTGACCGTTTTAGTCATTCTATAATTATACTGACTAGTCATTACTATACAGTGCCTAATTTCACACATTGTCTATAACTATACAATATATGAAATATATTGCAGTCACAGAACTGCTTTTAACTTTACACTAAACTCTGTTCCGACTTTTTACCGACCCCTAAAAACTCCAATTTGACGCCCTTGGACTTTTTGAAAATCGCTCATCTTCGAACTCATCCTTTTGTTTGGTAATACAAACGTTTTGGAGGAATTCGGAATTTTTATCATGTACCGAAGGACAGATATCATCTGGAGTGGCGCATAAATACACATAATATATACATT
This sequence comes from Leptopterna dolabrata, assembly GCA_954871275.1. Taxonomy (NCBI): domain Eukaryota; kingdom Metazoa; phylum Arthropoda; class Insecta; order Hemiptera; family Miridae; genus Leptopterna; species Leptopterna dolabrata. Next base: position 47,985,400 of record OX940981.1, read on the forward strand.
TTTGTTAAAATCTAGGGATGAACTTGAGGATCCTCTGAAACGGATTTGTCTATAAAAATATTTCAAAAATTCATGTTGTGAAAATATTATGCATTGCAATAGCTTCATTTTCTTTGAAAATTCGCTAATAAGGTTTGACATTATAAACAAAGCGGAATTTAAATTAAATTTAACAAAGCACTAAACGTTACAGATAACTTTAGGTAAGATAAACTGATGAGTAAAACATTTATTTGGCAACAATGTTCGCGAATTTTCAAGGAAAATGAAGCTATATTGCAATGAGTCCACAATTTTCAGAACATAAGTTTTTGAAATTATTTTATAGGCAAATCCGTTTCAGAGAATCCTGATTTCATCCCTAGATTTTAACAAAACTTTATACGCATATATTATATGCGTCACTCCAGACGACATCTGACCTTGGGGACGTGATAAAAATTCCAAATTTCGCCAAAATGTTCTCATTGCCAAAAAAAAAGGATGAGCAATTTTCAAAAACTCGAAGGGGGTCAAATTTGAGTTTTTAGGGGTCAAAAATAGCTTAAAACGCCTAAAATAGATATATAAAATCACTGAAAGTGGTATGGAAGGGTGAGTGAAGACAGAAAAATACCATTTCAGTTGCTTTTCACACAGAACAGGGGTCTAATTAGAAGTTTTGGGGGTCAGCAATTGGTATTAAGGACTAAAATCAATATTATTCACCTGAAGTGTGGGATGGTGACGGTGAGGGACTATTTCGATAAGTATTTTTGTCAAAAAGAGTGGGTAAAATTTTTGGGACAGATCGTTTGTAATTTTAAAAAAAGTAATATTATTTAACTGTTTAGCCAATCATGTTTTTTGCCGTTTAACCTGTTATTGTTGTATATGTTTGTTACTTTTCTGATTGTTATCATTCTTAAGATTTAATTTTAATGACACCCACTAACCCCCCCGGCTACACCACTGGTGTGAATATCTCCGTGTGAATCCATCTCTGAAGTTGGTACTATACACTTGTAGACTCACTGCCTTTGGTTGTGACGAGGGGGTTACCGGGGATCGAACACAAGTCTCACTGGTGAATTTATAGCTCCACGGCGCATTGGCCCATTGATGAACTTACTGAAATTTCAATAATTTTTCACGCAGGCATCATTTTTGAAAACTCGCGATAATCAAAATGAAAATGTACCGTAATGAAAATGTCGGGTTTGGCCCGAAAAGCGATCACAATACTTCCGCTACGTTGATAACTCGAGGCTGATTGAGTTCGCTGATTGCCCACCTTATTTTTCTATCAGATATTGTGCAGTCAAGTTAATAACTACCATTCATTCCCCTAATGGCAGCTGTTTGAAACGCGGAATCCCGGCCTTCACCCAGTCTGTTTGCGTCATTTGCACGGATGAAAGGTTTTCAAGGTTCATTTTATCGCTCGAGTTGCAAAAATGTGTGAACGTGACAACTTTCACGTTCTCTGTTTAGGGGAACGTACGATAAGGTGACAAACTAAACCTGGCTAAATCTTGCATCATCCAAACATTTTTTCGGGTTAGAATTTTTCATTTCCTACTAAAATGAATTTAAAACGCTGCAAATTATTACGCAAAGGTTTATTACAGATGCCCTTCTGCGTAGATCATTGTTTTCTGTGGTCAATACCCACCCTTGTGCTCCTAATCTGTGATTATAATCAGCTGCTCCCTACCAACGATATCTGGGCTGGACGTATACCGTTTCATTCACGATCATGTTGACGACGCTTTTCGGTGCAATCGAACGGTGGGGACGTACAACAATGCTCCGGGTGGTCTCAAAAATTTCTCAAGTTCAAGATCAAGTTAAGAACTCATAAAAATAACCATAGGCACCTTTCTATTGAAAGTTTTCGAGATACGGCGTTCTGGATATTTCAACCTTATTTTCCACCCCGTAGAGATGACTGACATTAACGCCGAGCTTCGCGTACCAGCTAGACCCCAAACGGGACCTGTAAACCAAATTTCATCAATTTTGGTTCATGGTTACTAAGGAAAGAGCAAAGTACGGCGTGCAGCGAAGAAATTTGTTTTCCCTTTTCGGATTCTACGTATCTTAAAACAGAAACCATCAAATTTGAGGGGAACGGGGGCATTAATTTTTATTAGTTTATTTTATTTTATTTTTTACGCTGGACTCCAAAGGTTCATTATTGAAAATAATAAACCAAAACGCTGCAAATTATTACACAACATTTTATTATTTTTCCCTTTAGACCTATCAGGGTCGTTCTTTGCGGTGAATACCTACTTACCCACGCACACCACAAAAATCCCACCAGATTCAACGTACGAGCTCTAACTTTCGGCAACTACAGTTACGTAAACATGCATTTTCCCACATCCCTCATCTAATGCAACGCTCCATTACGTCCCCACTCGGCCATTTTTGAAATTCAGACGATCGCTGAACCTAAGCAGGACCCTCAACATTATTCCCAAATTTTCACCTATTTTGGATGATTCGTTCGGCCGTGAACCACAAACTTGTACCTATCAACAGAATCCGAAATAACCACTAACCACCTTTCTTCAAATGAAATAATACCACCGAACAACCAACTCGATTTCATAATTAAGCCATGCGCGATTATAATCGGCTGTTCCCTAGCAACGATACGACATATTCGGATTGTTATCATAATAATACTGATAAGCTGAAAACAATGTTTTGAGTAAGTACCCACCTACCTTCGTGAATCTAACCAATCCACCTGATTCCAACTGAATCCACTCGAAAATATCAAAAAACCTGGGTACTCGAAAAATCATTTATCTATAATAATAACAATAACAATAATACCTAACAATTCACAGCCCTTCTGCTTTCGTCATTTTCTCAACAGATTCCATTCAATTCGACCGACTGATACTGACATTTCGAGGGCACAAGGTGCAATATAAAATGAAAACAAACAAATTTTCAAAATTGGGTTGTATTGATTCACTTTAGCAATTAAAAGATGATGCATTACAACTCAGGGGCAGAATACTGTTTCTGATTCAACACATTCTGGTTTGGTAACTGCTCAGCGACTAAAACATATCAGGGCTTCCCACTCACACAGAGCGCAATAATTTAATGAACAATAATTAAAAACCTACATAAAAAAAAAAAAAAGAATCGAGTTGATTATAAACACAGCGATCGACTGACCGTTAATGTATACCTAATTAAAAAGTACAAAATGTATCGTTATTGTTTTTCTCTTTTGTTTTCATCATGTTATCTTACAAAATACGTTACGAACTATCGAGGGTCGATTTCTCGATTTAATGACACAAAAATTAAAGCCCCAATACTCGACAACTAACACACAACTACGATGGCAAAATTAAATATACAGAATATAATCGAAGTCGTCAGTACATTTTACAAGCTGTTAATATCTCATTGGAGTGTCAGGGTTATTATTATTATTTTTTTTTTCTTCAGGAAAATTAAAGTTATAATTTGCGTTCAAACTGAAAATTAATAAGAGACATTGTTTTCCCAAGCATAATGTTTATTACTTATAGTTCAAATCGTTCTCAGATCCAGTGAGTTCAAACATGTCTTCCAGGGAACAACTCAAAATTACGTTAAAACTTATTTTTCTGAGTAAGATGTCAATAATTCTCGAAATACATTCTTCGAAAATATAACGATAACTACAACATTTATTATCAACATCAGTTTACACGTGTTTCCTAACGTGAGTCCATAATCTCGTAAAATGAAGTAGGTATAATGAGTATTTTAGTAACAAAAAAATTACAGAAAAAAAATCTGTCAACTTGTTTTTAAATTTTAGTATGTAGTTTTCCCAATGGTTTCCAACGTTTAAAGTAGGCTTGGAACTTATGGGTAACAAAATTATTGAACATGTAGAATAGGATATCTGACCATTTCTATCCTCCATTTTATTTCAATGAAGAATGAAATGAATCACATATTATCTGTGAAAAAATCTAAATGAATCACATAGGTATATTTGTGAAAAAATGAAATGAATCACGAATATTTGTGAAAAAACCTAAATTGTTCATGAAGAAAAACTGTCGTTGTTGCAACACATCCGAAGATTTGAGAACGTTATACAGACTTTATACATTCAAGAGCGATTTAAGTAACAAAAAACCTTTTGTTTCCAATATTGTAGGTAATAATAATTATTTGAGAGTTAACAAGTTTAGTTCGATATCAACTAACACACTAATATAACATACAGAGTCCAACGAGTTCACGCGGGTGCGAATATCGACGCTAATCAAGATTCCTTATATATACAGATCTATTTAGTCAGCTTACCAAACGCAGCTTTCGTGTCGCAAAAAAATCGTACGCTTCAACACACAATACATACAAATTTAACATAGTCTGTAAGCAGTAAAATTAAATACGTTAGGCATTTTCTTGTTTTCAATATTTTCTTTTCTATATAAAATTCTAAAACCTACATCTTACAACGGGTTGTATATACACATTTATTTATTTTTTTCATTTAATAAATCAGTTCTGAAATTTATTTCAACCTAAGCTAATTAGGAAACATTCGATAGCTGGTCCGAACGCGAAGGGATGCGATGAAGAAATGCATGTCGAAATTGAATAATAATTACACAATATAAGACCGGTCTTCATGGGGCTGATCAGTATCGTGTATTCCACTTGGTAGCCTTTGATTTGCAAAAGTAATTTAAAGCACTTCAAAGGCAGAACAGTGTTATCAAGGTAAATGTTTGTATTCCTACAGATCGCCACGTTCAGTTAGCAGGTAAAGTACTATTCTCTTGGTGCCATCTACTCTTTGTCTTCATGGACTTAAATGGGTGTTTCCAAAGAATCCTGTCAGCGGTCTGAATGCTTGATAAAGTTCGTATCTAAGAACAGAAGAAAACATCCTCGTCCTATCAATCCTGTCAGAAAATTTCCTACAGAGTAGTGGGTAGTATACATAGATCCCTTTTGTTCGAAAAAACAGTTGTTTTCACAGAAATATATATTATAATACTTTTTTCGTGGTTGGTTGGCATGGACTCTAATCTTTGTTTGCCTAATAGTTGTACAGCTTGATTTAAAATTTTTTACTTTCTGTAGTTACATGTTTCATCCAGCAACGAGGTCTCCCTCCTTCATCCTACAAATGCTAATATTAAAAACGCTGCAAAGTCCTTGTCACATGGGTTTATTATTCTATTGGACACGCCTGCAGAAATTTTGGCTGTTCATTTATTGTTTCTTCCATGTGCAACAATTGAAATGGCTATTTGTGATGGTTTCCACCAATTTTGGCCCCCAAAAACATAAATTACGCGCCTCCCCCCCCCCCCCCACCACACAAATTATCTTTGATGATGGATAGTGCCATTTAATTGTCTTGATTCACCTGTTTTGACACTTTTTCTAGTGACATACAAATTGATGGTCATTTCAGACAGTTTTCCCCGGTTTTGGCTCATAAAAAAAATGAATTTCTGAACTTTCGTTAGAACCTCAATTTTCCATTATTTGGTCAAAATCGACTTCATATTCGGTCTTCTCGTCCCAAAAAACATGGAAAACGATACCTCAAAAGCTCATGTTACTAAAACACAAAAAACGCTGCAGTCCTTGTCACATGGGTTTATTATTCTATTGGACATACCTACAGAAATGTTGGCTGTTCATTTATTGTTTATTTCATGTGAAATAATTTAAATAGATATCCTGATTGTTTCCACCAAACACGAATTAGGTAGGTACCCCCCCCCCCCCCCCCCCACCACAATTATCTTGATGATGGATAGCGCTATTTAACTGTCTTGATCCACCTGTTGACACTTTTTGTAGTGTTATTATACAAATTGATGGTAATTTCAGACAATTTCCCAGGTTTTTGACGCATAAAAAATCAATTATGGAAGCAGAAACATTGGTAGAACCTCAATTTTCCACTCTTTGGCCAAAATTGACTTAATATTCGGTGTTCTTGTCCCAAAAAACATGGACAAAGATACCTCAAACGCTCATGTTACTAAAACACAAAAACTACCTATTTTTATACCCATTTTCACTCATAACTCCCCTGGGTATATTCCGGTCGAGCTGCAAAGTTTCGGGACACAACTAGGGCCCAAATGGACCATGTGTGCGAAAGAACGACTTTTTTAGACCGAAAATGAAGCCGGTACATGTGATATGGCGGACGGCAGACGGACATGGCATTTTCTGAACGCAACTTGAAACGGAAAAGAAAAAATTTCGAGGGGGTGTTATAAAATTTTTTGCTGAGCGAATACACAGGTGTATTATTCACAAAATAATGAACCAAAACAATAGTTTTAAATTTATGAAAATATATTTATAATACCTAAATATATACCTAAAACTAAATATAGCTACCTACCTATTTGGAGTTTTAGATAATATATAGATTCAGGTACCTATTATATATTTTTAAACATTGAAACGATATTATTTTTAATATTATCATTTTGTAGGCTGAAGAAGACACCGTTGCGGGTTGAAACATGTAGCCACAGAAAATAAAAAATTTAAAAGCAAGCTCTACAAGCTAGAACTATTACTCTCAAACATAATAATTTTGGACAAATAGATCAGAGCAATGTGGAAAATTAGAAAAAACCCAGAAATTTCCCTGGAACTGAAAAGGAAATGTCTGGGATTCGAGTTTTGGGTCATATCAAGTAGCAAACCAACCTGTTCCAACTTCTAGTGAGGTACCGTGACCGCGTTTATTTGATTAATTACTCCGTTAGAACTCTACAAACCACTAACGGATTTGCTAGTTTTACAGTTTTTCGTACGCTGAACATCGATTTGGAACTAACATCTCTCTGTATTCCTGGGACTGACACCCATCCCTTCTACGTCCTCTTTCAAGACGTCATAATTTGAATTGTTAGAAATAGAGAGAACTACCGCGTCCTACCACGTTTTCAAGGTAAATGAGCTCAGCTGACCGCCGCTATCAATGGCATATTCTTTGGGGAACATCGCGTTATCATGTGGAGAGAACGATCGACATCCGTTCCTCAATCTACGAGTATTACCGCCTCCGTTCGAACTGAAGATGGGTAATTTTAAATAAATTTGATGAAAATGTTCATAATACAATGATCTTCTATGAACAAAATCAAATTCGAGTAAAGTAAAACCACCGTGAGCGCTTACGATCTTGAAAATTTCATTTGAAAAATCGCAATTCAAATAAACTCAGATCGGGTACAAATCCTACCAAATTGTACCTTACATTACATTATAATGGTATTATAGAGGAAGGAATAAGAAACTGTATGTGACAGTTAAATGTTTCTTTTCCTGTCTTCAACTTCAAATTGTGGCACTGGTAGGTGACGCTTCAAGGAAAACAATTTGATAGACAGCTGATAGATAGCACCTGTTGCAATTTCGGAATGTACGGATTGATTCAATGTTCACTCTGCACTGTAATGCAGTTCAGAAGTTAATGACTATAAGGAAGAACGTTCCAGTTATGCAGTATAAACATGTGAGCAAAATTATCGAAGTACCTATAACAATTTTTGGAGACATTAATCTATTTGTATCAATAGTAGGTAAATTTGACCCACAAAAGCTCAAATTCACTTCTGATCAATTATGTTTCGGCGCAATTTTTTGGATGTTGTAATAATAACCTTTGCCTGGAATCACCATTCTATAACAAATTTTTGTCAATTTTTACCTATTGTTTGCGTTTTTTAACACCCAAAAATTTGACCCACTTCTTCGAGAATTTTTTTTTTCAACTACTTCTTTCTTGAGTCATCTTTCTATTACAGGTTTGGTGATTTTTACCAAGTCACAGTAATTATCATCAATAATTTACTATTTATGTAACTACCTACATATAATTTTTGTTGAGACCTGAAGGATAGATTCAGAATGCCCCGGAACGTAAAAGCATCAACATTTTCAAAAACCCATGCAGATACTTACTAAAAAGTTTAGGCCCATTGCAATGGCACATTTTCAACAATCATTTGCTCAAAAGGCATTTTTGTCTATTTAATTTCTTCAGATTTCCTAAGTATACTTCGAGGCTAGGTAGTGATTTCAAATTTCAAACCGTTTGAAAGTTTATTCCATCAAAATTGAACCTTCAAGATTCAAAATTCAGTCCAATGTATTTAATAATACTCGCTAATATTTATCTATTAATATTTTCACGTGAGAAACTAAATGCTATGGTTCAATCTTCGCTTATTCGGACCAGCTTAGAAAATCTCACTCAAACTCTTTAAAAAACGTAGCAGACCGCTGAGCCGCTCACATCTGTTCTGATTACATTATTCGCACGATAATATTATCATTAATAGTCGACTTAAAACGTTAATTATTATTTTAATTAATGCAATGAACTGAAAAATCACTTTCGACTGGCGTTTCTCATTTCGTTACTTCAGAGAAGTAGCTGAGTTTTCAACAAATTTTTCCAACCCACGTGAGAGGTTTCAGTCAATTTTTCCATCGAGATACGCGTACACATTTAATACTATTATCACCACGGAATTGCTGAGCTAAAAAATATATTTTTTATGATACAAATACATCTACATTTCTGGTGGATACACATGGATCCACATGGATTCCTCCGGAAGGTATGGTAGGTAATTATACTTCTAATACTAGTGGAAATAATACCTAATGGTTTTATTTTATTTTGATGGCAATGATTCGGGCTTTCGTTACGTTTTGGCTGATTGTGTTTAGGATCCATGTATTTATTGTCATTAACTTCACGTTACACAGTCATAAATACATTGTTAATTTTAATTTTCAATGAACTGAAGTAGTGTGAAGCGAAGTAAAATTTTCTTGGATGGCTTTTGCGTGATCTTTTACTTGATGTCATTGTACAAATTCAGATTTTGAAGGTCCATGGAGTGAAGGTTGTTGATAAATGCGGTTGCAAATAGAGGGAAAACATGGGAGGATGCTAAATAGTAAGGTAACGGAAAAATTTAGAGAAAAACGTAAAATTTCAAATTAAAAAAGGATTGCTTTCTTGGACCTCCACTAGATTATAACATCGATCAAACCAATTGAAATATTCTCAAACTGAATTTCCCGAAGTTTCGATTGGTTGTAATAAAATAAATTTATGATTGATTCTGAGTGAGGTAATCGCAATTTGTGAAAAACGATCTCGATTTGTGATGGAAATGAATTTCCCAAAGTTTCGATTGGTTGTAATAAAATAAAATAATGATTGATTTTGAGAGAGGTAATCGCGATTTGTGAAAAAAAAACGATCTCGATTTGTGATGCTCCGGGTACCGAATCCTCCAAATTTCATTAAAATTCACCAGGATTTTGATATCACCGACTTCGTTGGAGTTCACGGAATGAGGAACGCCGCTAACTCGTCCGATCGAAGGGGTCGTTATATATAGCCTTTCCAAGCCAAGTTCAACCTTTTTCAAACCAAATTCAACATTTTCCAAGTCAAATTCAACTTTTTCCAAGTCAAATTCAACTTTTTCCAAGTCAAATTCAACTTTTTCCATTTCAAATTCAACCTTCCCCTGCTTCAGCAAAAAATATGAAGTTTAATAAAGTTTAATAAACTGAATTTGTGAACCACATTACTAACGTTTTGTTGCATTATTTAAGGCTTAAATTGAATTTTGTATGACATCAGATAGCGACTGCAAACTCCCTCGCTACTTCGTATGAAATCAGATGAGGTGTGTTCGATTAATCAGAAGATTTGATGGGCAACGAAATAGGCATTAAAGAAGTAAACACGAAGAATTTTTGCAAACACCTAAGTTACGTTCCTTACTTCAGTTGAAGGTTCACAAAAGGAAAATTTTAAATTGTAATGAGAAAAAAAATCACATCCCTAGTACCTGCACTGAACCACTATAGCGTTGTTAAATTTAAGCCTTAAACAATACAACAAATAGTTAGTAATGGCGTTCACAATTCAGTTTATTAGAATTTATATTTTTTGCTGAAGTAGGGGAAGGTTAAATTTGAAATGGAAAAAGCTGAATTTGACTTGGAAAAAGTTGAATTTGACTTGGGAAAAGTTGAATTTGGTGTGGAAAAAGTTGAATTTGGTTTGGAAAAGGTTGAATTTGACTTGGAAATGCTATAATTTTACGAGTGTTAAGTAATTATGAATAGAAAACCGGGCTAATCGTTGTCGTTGTTGTCCTGGAAGAGGTCGGTGTGGTCGTCGGCGAGGAGCTCGTCTTCGGTTGTCATGGTAACGTCCTCGTCCTCCACTTCCTCCTCCGCTTTCTCTTCCTCTTCCTCTTCTTCCTCTTTGAGGCGGACGGCCGTCCTGTGTTTCCTGTGCCTCAGGCGCCTCGGAGCCCCTTCCAACCGCGATTTCCTTTTCCTCCCGATGTGGAGCCTTCGCTGGCAGTCTTCGCCCGGTTCGCACTTTCTCCTGGAACGAAACATACGAAGTGTTGTTAGAGAAATTTAACGAGCTCATGAAATGTACGGAATAAAAACCGAAGGGTCCAGGAGGAAAACGACGAGGGTCCATCTACAGACAGATGCAGTTCTTGCAGAAATCGCTATCAACATCGAAAAAAACGCTGCAAATTATTACACAACGGTTTATTATTTATCTTTATAGATATAGATCACTGCGTAGATCACTATTTTTTGTGGCCAATACCTACCTTCGAGCTCCCCCCAGGAAAGCCCTAAATGGAGTATTGGAGCCGGCCCGGGTATTACATTTTCATAAAAATGCGCGGGATTCAGTAATTCAATCATTAATAATTATTATTTGCTGTTGTTCATGAAACATTAAGTTAGTTGCCAAAGAACCTATAGACGCAATCGAAAAGAGCCATCATTTTTCAAACGAAACAACATCACAGAACAACCAACTCGACATCATACAGCCATCCATGATTATAATCAGGTGCTCCCTAGCGATGATATCTGGGCCGGAAAAAGAAAAACGGAGTTATTGAAAAATAGTCTATTTCCACTATAGGTAATACACGAAAAACGCAAAAAACACTGTACACAATCTGTGTGTTACTGACGATGGTTTGATCACCGAAACCGGTATAACAGTGTTTTTTTGCGTTTTTCATGTATTAGTGGAAATAGACTATTTTTCAATAACTCCGTTTTTCTTTGAAATGGGTTTCCACGATTTCGTCGCGAGTGATTTAGTTCGTTTAGTTCGTATCTGGGCCGGATTTATACCGTTTGATTCACGATCGTGTTGACGAAGCTTTTTGGTGCACACGAACGGCTGGTCGTACAATGCTCCGGGTGGTCTAAAAAAATTCTTTAGTTCAAGATCAATTTAAAAACGTTAAAAAAACCATACAATTCTACTGAAAGTTTTCGAGCTACGGCGTTCTGAAAACGCAGTAACGCCGAGATTCGAGGACCAACTAGACCCCGAACGGAACCTATAAACCAAATTTCATCAATTTTGGTTCATGGTAACTAAGAAAAGTGCGAAGTACGGCGAACGGCGGACAGACAGAAATTTTTTTATTGCACTTTCGGATTTTACATACCTTGAAACGTAAACCATCAAATTTTGAGGGGGTTAAAATTAGCTTTTTCATGCTCCATTCCAAAGGTTCATTTTTGAAAATAATAAACCAAAACTTCTGTCTGTCCGCCGTACTTTGCACTTTCCTTAGTTACCATGAACCAAAATTGATGAAATTTGGTTCGTAGGTCCCATCTGGGGTCTGGTTGGTCCGCGAAGCTCGGTGTTAATGTCAGTTACCTCTAAGGGGTGAAAAATAGGGGTTGAGATCTCCAGGACGCCGTTACCTCGATTTTTTACGTTTTTAAATAGTTCTCGAACTATTTAAGTTTTTTTGGAGTTTTTTGAGACCACCCGGAGCATTGTACGTCCAGCCGTTCGTTCACAGTAAGGCCCCGAAGTTTGCACCGACACAACAGCAGGGTGAATCAAATTGTATATGTTACGGGCAGTGTATCCTAGGTGTTGTAGAATGTCCAACTTTTTGGCCAATCTGTATATTACGCAAGTATTCCACACATCGCGTGGGCATTGTATACAATACCCACTCATCGTTGGGCAATGTGTTCAATTTCAAGTGTACATCCTCGTGAATAGGTTCATTGGAGCTCCAAAACAATTCAATGAACGTAGATCGGTAGGAGCTAGGGGATATCTTCAATAAAAGTTGTTGTCAATAAAATCTTAGTTCTTCACCTCATCTTCCCTTTGTTATTATTGTCGCTTATCGCTCGAACGAGGTCCTCGTCCGAGTTCCCCAGTCTCAGATCTCAGTCGAATCTTTTCTTTTGACACAACACTGCTTCGTTCAGAAATACATTCAGAGGACGACTCGTTACGAGCTTTACCCACCGAAGCAGAGGACGAATTGGAAGAACCTTCCGTCGACGTACAGCTATCGTCGCAACCTGTCGAGTCAACCTCACATCAGAAATGTACCACTTGCACAGCCCTAATGACAGACGGTGTGTGTCTGACCTGCTCTCGTTTGGAATCCGTCCAACCAAACAATAAAACTACTTCTCAATACACTTTCAGAGATATTCAAAACATTGACCATCAAACTGTGGACATCCTACAGAATGACCGGGAATTCTACAGAATCACCTTAAATATTCATGGGCATTCAGTACAATACCCACTTGAACGGTCATTCTATAAAAAATTCTCCGGGTCATTCTGCAGAATGCCCACCTTGGATACATTGCCCTTAACATACACATTCAGCCCGGATATCATCACTAGGAAGCACCTGATTATAACCACGGATGGCTGTACGAACTCTTGGTTGTTCTGTGATATTATTCCATTTGAAAAATGATTGCTCTTTCAGATTTTGTTGATAGATACTTTTGCAACTTGAACAAACGTTGAAGTATTATTGGGTAAATTATTACACAACGGTTTATTATACAATATACGAAGAAGGGGCATATATACAGGTAAATTATTACACAGCGGTTTATTATTTACCTTATGATTCATGAATAACTACAGATAATTAATGATTTAATTATTGAATCCTACGCGTTTGTACGAAACTGTAATTCCCGGGCCGGCTCCAGTACTCCATTTAGGGCTTTCTTCAGCGTTTTACATTGTAAAAACGCTGCAAAGACCTTGTCACATGGGTTTATTATTCTACTGGACATACCTACAGAAATGCTGGCTGTTCATTTATTGTTTCTTTCATGTAAAATAATTGAAATAGCCATTTCTGGTGGTTTCCACCAATTTTGGCCCCCAAAACTTGAATTACGTACGCTCCTTTTTGTTTATTCATTTATTTTTTTTCAAATTATCTTTGATCATTGGGAGTGCCATTTAATCGTGTTGATCCACGTTTTGACAATTTTCCTAGTGTAATTCTAAAAATTGATGGTGATTTTAGACGATATCGCAGGTTTTTGACTCTTAAAAAAAAAAAATTTTGGGAGCTGAACATCTGGTACAACCTCAAATTTCCACTCCATGGTCAAAACCGACTTCATATTCGGTATTCGCGTCCCCAAAACATGGAAAACGATACCTCAAAAGCTCATTTTACGAACATGTTACTAAAACACAAAAAGTACCTATTTTTACACACATTTTCACTCGTAACACCCCTGGGTATATTCCGATCGGGCTGAAAAGTTTCGGGACACAACTAGGGCCCAAATGGAGCATGTGTGCGAAAGAACGATTTTTTTAGACCAAAAATGAACCCGGTACACGTGATACGGCGGACGGACACTGCATTTTTGGAATCTACGCACCTTGAAACGCAAAAGAAAAAATTTTTAGGGGGTGTTATAAAAATTTTTTGCTGAGCGAATACATAGGTAAATTATTCACAGAATAATAAACCAAAATGGGTGTTACAATAGTTTTATTCCCTTTAAAAACTGGAGGTGTTCAGCAATTTTCATTTCGACCTAAAACTATAATAATAGCACGCCCCACATCCTAAGTTGGAAAAAAAATTGAGTCTTTAAACTTTTCCTCTAATTCGCAGTTTTCTGATAACCAAATTTTTTGCAGTGGGCTCTTCAAATGCTAATTCTGATTGAACCCATGTTCCAATACGAAAGAAATGCCAAATAAAAATGTATGCCCATTGTGGTAGGTACCTACCTACTGACCTCGGTTTGTGACACAACACACAAACGCTGCAAAGTCCTTGTCACATGGGTTTATTATTCTATTGGACATACCTACAGAAATGTTGGCTGTTCATTTATTGTTTCTTTCATGTGAAATAATCGAAATAGCTATTTCTGGTGGTTTCCATTAATTTTGGCCCCTAAAACACAAATTAGGTACCTACGTTTTTTTTTTTTAAACTACCTATCTTTGATCATTGGTAGTGCCATTTAATCGTCTTGATCCACGTGTTGACACTTTTTCCAGTGTTATTATACAAATTGATGGTGATCAGACGATTTCCCAGGTTTTTCACTCATAAAAAGTCAATTTTGGGAGCTGAACATTTGGTAGAACTCAATTTTCCACTCTTTGGCCAAAATTGACTTCATATTCGGTCTTCTCGTCCCCAAAAACATGGAAAAAGATATCTCAGAAGCTCATGTTACCAACATGTTGCTAAACCGCAAAAAGTACCTATTTTTGCACACATTTTCACTCATAACACCCCTGGGTACATTCCGATCGGGCTGAAAAGTTTCGGGACACAATTAGGGCCCAAATGGAGCATGTGTGCGAAAGAACGATTTTTTTAGACAAAAAATGAAGCCTGTACACGTGATACGGCGTGCGGCGGACGGACATTGCATTTTGGTTTATTATTCTGTGAATAATACACCTATGTATTCGCTCAGCAAAAAATTTTTATAACACCCCCTCAAAATTTTTTCTTTTCCGTTTCAAGGTGCGTAGATTCCAAAAATGCAATGTCCGTCCGCCGTCCGCCGTACGCCGTATCACGTGTACAGGCTTCATTTTCGGTCTAAAAAAGTCGTTCTTTCGCACACATGCTCCATTTGGGCCCTAGTTGTGTCCCGAAACTTTTCAGCTCGATCGGAATATACCCAGGGGGGTTATGAGTGAAAATGTGTATAAAAATAGGTACTTTTTGCGTTTTAACAACATGTTAGTAACATGAGCTTTTGAGGTATCTTTTTCCATGTTTTTGAGGACGAGAAGACCGAATATGAAGTCGATTTTGACCAAAGACGCGGAAATTGAGGTTTTACCAAAGGTTCAGCTCCCAAAATTGGTTTTTTATGAGTCAAAAACCTGGAAAACTGTCTGAAATCACCATCAATGTGTACAATAACATTGGAAAAAGTGTAAACAGGTGAATCAAGACCATTAAATGCCACTACCAATGATCAAAGATGATCTTAAAAAAAAAAAAAAAAAAAGCATACCTATTTCATGTTTTGGGGGCCAAAATTGGTGGAAATCATCAGGAATAGCTAATTCAATCATTCCACATGAAAGAAACAATACATTTAACAGCCAACAAAAATCTCTAGAACTCCAATAGAATAATAAACCCATGTGACAAGGACTTTGCAGCGTTTTTGAAATCTACGCAACTTGAAACGGAAAAGAAAAAAGTTTGAGGGGGTGTTATAAAAATTTTTTGCTGAGCGAATACATATATGTATTATTCACAGAATAATAAACCAAAAGGTGAAGACCGTAAAATTCTGCATAGAATGAAACAAACAAAAACGGAGCTTTCCAGTTATGTTAACATACCTAATTTATTACGAAGTTTTCTCGGAGTTATTGTTTCGTGTCGTTACGACCAAAGCCAGAAACACAAAAAACGTCGACAAACCACTGCAAACCGTCAGAGTCTGTTTCATTCGACAAACGATTTGTCTTCAACTCTTCTCTTACACCAAAAATTTTTTTAAAAATATTGCGTTTAGTTCTGAATATTAAATGTACAGTATTCATACATTTAATGATAACTAAACACTACAACTCCCATTAAGTAAAACTTGTGCTGGGAGTTGGAGCCTCTGTACATTGAACAAATAATTGAAATTAGAATGTATAACTTATTCCTCACTAAGGAAAATCTAGAGAAATAATAATATTGTTCAGATATGTTGCATAATCAATACAAAAAATCAATATAACACAGTTACATATCGCTCAAACTGGCTTTATATACACATTTCAACTTATATTTGAAAAGAGCGAATGACATTGGAAATGAAAACGCTGTTGGAGATAGTGCACTGAATAGGTTAACACCAAAATAAGTGAAAAATCGCTGCCCAAGAGACGCATAACGACGAGGCAATACTAAATAAAATATTTTAATTATATTTCACGCTGCTAAGCTAGTAAGTGAATTTTACGGTGGAAGCTCGGTTCTCAAAAACTATCTGTAGGTCTCTCCTTATCGTACTTTCCATCCTCATTTTGCTCTAATCCATCTATCCGTTCTCGCCGCTAACCCATCCGTAGCGGAGGTCCAACAGACATTCAAAGGCACTTTACGTTTTTCTCGTTTAGCCGTCGACGTCGAAGAGCGTGAGGAGCTTCGCCTTTTATCGAGATGAATGACTTACGTCCTGACGCGATTTGCGGCCACTTTGCGTGAAACGCCTGAAGACTTGAACGGCCGCAGTCGAGTTGAACCTTTTGTTAACTCGGAAACCTTTTCAAAACTTCGAAGGTTACTCGCTGAAAAGTGTGAGCTCTTTGGTGAGGAGCGTCTAGCGCGAAGAACCGTTTGGAATCTTCCTTTTATCACAAGCGCTTTCACGAGAAAACTTCAATTTTACAGGAGGTCAAATCCAAATTTCAGATTTGAAGGGGTCCGCATATTTGGGTAACTTATAATTTGTTATCTTAATACCCAACAGCAGATCAAATGGAGATAACAACAAATTTCGATTTTGGAAGACATCAAGCAACAACAAAATTTGGTTCGGTGTCTGTCTGAATGCAATTCACTATATATCTTATTGAGAATAACAATCCGAACGAGCTGGTTTGAAGGTAGGAGTGGTTTTGTTCAAATAATAGTCTCACGTGAATTCCATCAACTTTTGTCGGCGCATGCGCAAACAAGAAATCTGTGAAACTCGTAACTCCGGTGCTATTCAACCGCCTTCTATGAAATTTTGGGAGAATTACAAAGGTCGGGTGCCAGATGGTTCATTACGAATTTCAAAGCGCTCGGTATAATTTAAGAAGGACGGACACCTAAAAAGATGAATTAGAAGATTTCCTCGAGAAGTAGTGGAAACCTAAAAGATGAGATCAGAAGATTTCCCCAACGACAAAAAAATATCTTTGGATCCGAAAGCATTGAAGCGATAGGGTGTAACAAACTATGAACTCATCCTAACTGGGAAAACCAGTCTGCGCATGCGCAAAATACCAAAACCTTGTAAAGATCCCCGGTTCGGACGATTAGAATGACGATTCAGGAGCTCTGCTCATGCGCAACCTTGATATTATAATGAGAAACTTAACTTTTCGAGGATACATCGTCCGATTTTGCCCGAATTTTAGTGACCCAGTTGGGGAGTGCTGTATCTATGTGGATACCGTAGGATTAGCTGTAGTAAAAATATTTAATACATCACCTAATTTCCTATACCTATACCTAATTACCGAATCAATACTCCCTATACCCAATCACACTAATGATGTGAGGAAGCTACACTGCCAGCAAACCCTCTTAGCAGACGTTATCGGTACGTGCATTAATGCAGGCCAGTATGAACTTTTTTCGTAACTCATCTTACCGATCTACTTTCAGAAAAACTAGAATACCTCTGATCAATGTAGGTATTATAAGTATGTGTATTCTGTATTTAAGACAGCAGATTATTCTAAATGATTAGGCAACAACCGCCACTAAAACATAATATATACCTAGTTCACTTGCCTCTCCTTCTGTTTTAAACGTCTTGTAACTTTCATCTTTCTCCACATTCAAAAACGCTGCAAATTATTACATAACGGTTTATTATTTACCTGTATAGATGCCCCTTCTGCGTAGATCACTGTTTTCTGTGGTCAATAACTACCCTCGTGCTCCCCCCAGGAAAGCCCTAAATCGAGTACTGGAGCCGGTCCCGGAATTAAAGTTTCCTACAAATGCGTGAGATTCAATAATTCAATCATTAATTATTTGTAGTTATTCACGAGTCATAAGGCAAATAATAAACCGTTGTGTAATAATTTACCTGTATAGGTGCCCCTTCCACGTAGATAGTATAATGAACGATTGTGTAATAATTTACCGTTGTGTAATTATTTGCCCATTAATGATACTTCAACGGTTGTTCAAGTTGCAAAACTAACTACCAAAAAAATCCAAAAGATCCATCATTTTTCAAAAGAAATGATATATCACAGAACAACCAACTCGACTTCATACCTGATTATAATCAGGTGCTCCCTAGCGATGATATCTGGGCCGGATTTATACCGTTTCATTCACGATCATGTTAACGAAGCTTTTCGGTGCAAACGAACGGCTTGACGTACAATGCTTCGGGTGGTCTCAAAAAATTGTTTAGATCAAGACATATTTAATAACGTAAAAAAAACCATACCCTTCTATTGAAAGTTTTCGAGCTAAGGCGTTCTGAAAATTTCACCCCCTATTTTGTACCCCTTAGAGATGAATGACAGTACGCCGAGCTTCGAGGACCAACTAGACCCCGAAGGGAACCTATAAACCAAATTTAATCAATTTTGGTTCATGGTAACTAAGAAAAGTGACAAGTATGGCGTACTGCGGAGACGGAATTTTGTTTACCGCATTTTCGAAATCTACATAACTTGAAAACGTAAACCATACAATTTGGGGGGGGGTTTTAAAATTTTTTCATGCTCGATTCCAAAGGTTCATTATTGAAAATAATAAACCAATGAGAGGCAATGGGTTGAACCGAGGAATACTCGACAAACAATAAACCTGTATCCTGAAGTAGTATGTACGCAGAGTTTCATTAGTTAGTGATCGAAATAGCAAAATAAAACAACTTGAAATAAGTAGTAGCAATCTGAGCAGACAAAAAATGCATACGTAAAGCGTTATTTACGAAAATGCGGACCATTTGAGAACAAAACCCAGAAACTACAGTATTTTACGAAATAACGGAGGAACATTTTATCAATTCATCGAATTTAATCACACTCCTTTTTTGTAAGCCATTTTGCCATGTGGAATAAACAAAAAATTAACCTTTTGCTTAACACCAATTTAGCTTACCACGCTAAAGGTTTATTTTTTGTTTATTCCACATTGGAGGAACATTTTGCTATAAGATAGTTCTATAGAGCTACCTATAATCATGTGGCCGAATTCCATCTCTGCTGGAAATAAAAGTAGAATCCAGTATCAGTAGTAGGAGGGGAGGAGGGGTGGGGGCTATCAGTATTTAGGTACATCAGTGGAATTTCTTTGAAAGGTTTCGATGTATATAATGTGCCTTCAACCAGTCTGCTAAAACAAACGAGATCGTAAAATCCACGCAGAACGAGTAAATGAAGAACCGAGATAAGAAGTGTTGTTGTTGTAACAAGAAACGGTAAGCTGATGTCTAGTAAATCCCATTTATTTCAACCTTTTACCGTCAGTTACACTGAAATAATTATGTTCCTATAAGACCGAATGATGAACTATGCCGATTTCAACTGAAGAGGGTATATAAATCATATTTATGTTAAAATTAAACATAAATAAGTGATGTATGTAAGATCCAAAGATTCAATTGCTCTAATATGGTAGGGCTCTGTAGGTACTTACTATTAGCAAGGAAAAAAGGTAGGTAGTTGTTGTTATTCAGATTTTGATGATAATCACCTCGCAGCTAGGAGGTTTCCCATTATTAGCACACAGATACACTCAAACACTTGTATACATTCGTATGTACATATACAAACACTGCATACACAAAAACAATCGCTAAAATGTATACATTCGTATGTATACAAACACTGCACCGTTCCACAACTATCACCGTCACCACTGACCCGACAAGTAACCAAAATTGAAGCGACCACAACTGCCAGTGTTGTGGAACTGTCGTGGTTGAGTGGCTTTGAGCGGAACTGGGGGAAATACAAACATTTTCCCGTCACTATTGTAGAATTTCACAAAAACCTATGGAGAATTCAATCAAATAACTGGAACTCCTTAACAAACAATTAATTATGACGATATATATATATATATATATATATATGTAGTACCTACACCGAAACGTAAATTGAAGATATGCGAAACCATAAAAAATTATAGCCAGTATGAAGGTGTTGGATAACAGGGTGGTACTTATCACAATGGTAGAAAAGAATTTTCAATTTATTCACCTCATTTTAATTTTTTGCACAGCGAATGTTCAATTCCGATTTTCAAAATTTTCGGTGAAACTACAAGACATGGATTTTGATTCAAGCGTTCGTTATGGCGTTTTCTGCCCAAAAAACTATGAAAAAGTGGGGTTTGCCTAAAAACGGGTCCATTCAGGGACCGATAAAATATGGCATATTCGTGATCAGCTTGTAAATTCCCATAAGTTCTCCATTTGATTTGTTACCAGGTTTGAAGAGCCCTGTACAAGGCAGAATAAAATATGGAATCCCAACGAAATGACAGATTTTTATGGTTTGATGGTACATAAATATGAGGAATATGAACGTCAAGCCGGACACGGACAAGCAGGCATCAAAACGATTACAATGATTTTTAGTCATAATTTTCGTAACGACACATGAAAATAGTCGAAGTTATTCAACTCAAATTTCGACCACCACAAAGATTTCAAAATAAAACGGCAAAAATGATAACTTCCACTGAAAATCACAAAACGCCACACCCTGTCTATAAATACCTACAAATGTCTAGGTAGTCTGCTAAAGCCGCTATTTCCGAGCTTAGAAGGCCTTCGATACTTTGGCTCAGTTTGTGCTTTCTGGAAATGTATTGAACATATAAAGGTAAAATCTTCTTCCTTGTGCTTATTGGTGACTTACAAGAGGAGGTCGCGATTGGGGAGGTGGTCGTTTTCAACAAATTTGGATCTCTGGAAACGTTTGAATTGAATAAGATATTCACCAATGCTAAAAACGCTGCAAACCTTTGTCAGGATTTATTATTCTACTGGACAAATCTACAGAGAAATGCTGATAGGAATACATTTATTGTTTCATTTGCAATAATGAAATAGCTATTGTTGATGGTTTCCACCAATTTTGGCCCCCAAAAACACGAATTAGGCTCCAATTTTTGAAAAATTATCTTTGATCATTGATAGTGCCATTTAACGGTCGTGATTCACCTGGTGATACTATTTCTATTGTTATTATACAAGTTTGATGCAAGTGTGATTTCAGACAATTTTCCAGGTTATTGACCCATAAGAAATGAATTTTGGGAGCTGAACCTTCGTTACAACCTCAATTCTTCATTCTTTCGTCAAAATCAACTTCATATTCGGTCTTCTCGCCCTAAAAAAACATGGAAAACGATACCTTACAAGCTCATGTTAACTAAAACCTCAAAGAACCTCGAAAAAACCTATTTTTACATCCATTTTTCACCCGTAACACCCCTGGGTTTATCCTGATCAGGCTGCCGAGCTTCAGAGCAGAACTAGGAGCCAAATGTGTTCCCAAACGGGAGCCCAAACTGTGTGCGGAACAAAGACGATTTTAGAACAAATTTTAACGCAAGACTAAGGCTGAAACTTCCTTAAAACCTCAATTTTCAATTCGGTGGTCAAAATCAACTTCATATTCGGTGTCCTCGTCCTAAAAACCATGGGAAGCGATACGTCACAAGCTCATGGTACTAAAATACAAAACAAAAACATTTTTCGCCCATAACACCCCTGGGTATATTCCGATCAGCCTGCAAAGTTTCGAGACTCAGCCAGGACCAAAATGGAGCCTGTGTGCGAAACAACGAATTTTTTAGACAGAAAGTAAAGTAGATATAGACGATACGGCGGATGAACATTGCATTTTTGGAATATACGCACCTTGAAACGTAAAAGAAAAAACCAAAGTCATGCAGCATGGCTATAAGAGCGAATTTTCGAAGTTTTCGGCATCTTCCTCCTCCGCCTAAAATTTTCTGAAAATTAATTTTCGGCCAATGTTTTCCCAACTTGATACCATACAAAATTAAAACAGGAGTAGTTTTACGCAAAGTAAAATTTGGGGTGGAAGGGGGAGGAGGGGGAAATCAAAAATGTTTTGAATACCAGAAGAGTAGGTATTGGATACGTAACACATTTTTTGTTCCAATTTTTGCCGAGTAACACCTCGGTTTGTAGATTTTTTAACGCTGAACACGATGGTGAAGTCAGAATTGCGATATCCCATTCCGTTATCAGATTAGAGCAGACGAACCAGGAAGAACATCTCAAGAAATAACCACGTTCCTTCATCTTCAAAGTGCTCCAGTTTGAGAACGAAATGAGATATCGCAATTCTGATTTCACCATCGTGTTCAGCGTACAAAAACCTTTAAAATGAGGTGTCACTTGTCAGACTGTTTCATTTTGGGAATTTATGGGTAATTTCCCCCCCTAAAACTCCCCAAAACTCCCCCTTAGAGTGGCCCGATTCTGCCCATCTTCGAACTTAGCCTGTCGATTGCCAAGACAGATTTTTCGTGCAAATTTGAACTTTTTATCTCAATTCTTTCGAGAGTTATCGTCTGGAATGACACATACATATATAAATATATAAATATATATATAAATATATAAATATATAAATATATATATAAATATATATATAAATATATAAATATATAAATATATATATATATATATATATATACATATAATTTTTGGTGTCTTTCGGCAGTGATTTCAGTATGGACTGAAACGGATTATGGTATAAAAATCTTTCAGAAATTCGAGTTTTAAAAATTTTGGACCGAGAACAATAGCTTCCTTTTCTTCGAAAATTCGCTAAAATGTTGAGGAGGTGATATTAGAGAGTTGTCGCAACCAAAAATTTCGACAATTTAGACAATTCGATTATAATCAACGAATATAATCAAGGATATTGTACCCTTGATTATATTCGGGGGAGGGGAGAGAACGTAAACGCAAGTGTTCGGGACGTAAGTTTTGGCGTTTTCAAGACTTGCGTTGTCCAGCACCACGTAACTATTGGAAAGATGCGTGTCGAGCATCTCAAAGCTACGTACTACGTAACTCGATAAGTAAACTTCTTCGCGGATAACCAAATTCGATCTCCATGGCTACGCTATCGCATCACCCCGAATTTTATAGAAAAACGGGAGGAGCCGACCTCCGCCGTTTGCGTTGTCTTTATTTTGGGTTCTCTTTAGGTATATTTGGAAGCTTGAACTTCATGTGGTGCGCGGTGTACCTATTCATCTTGAGCACTGCCATCCGAAAGCCATTAGCACGGTAAGTGAGTGCCTTATAAATTAGCAAGCATTTTTCGGGTATGTAAAATTATACGAAGTACCCAAGGTCTCACGGTACCGTGCGTGCGGTTTTACAGTAAAAGGGCACGATTGTTCTTCTAGAAATTGTTCAAAACTCATAGAAACTATTACTGAATAATTATGTTACGAGCTAGTTTGAGAAAAAAGAGGTTAACTTGACAGACAAATTATATATCATTGACAAATTATTACGTTAATGTCACTTCAAATATGTCCGGAGTTACGTAGACACGTAACTTTCTCATGGAACGTACGTTAGATAGTTAGCATCCGAATTTGTCACCCTAGAACAGAGTTACGTTTTAGAGTTGCACTTTTCGGAAAATGGTTGCGACAACTCTCTAATATTTCATTTGAAGAACGGTCTTTTGGATTTTGTTGATAGGTGCTTTTGTAACTTGAACAAACGTTATGCTTCATGAATAACAAATAAATAATGACCGAATTATTGAACCTTGAGCATTTTTATGATACTGCCATTCCCGGGCCGGCTCCAGTACTCGATTTAGGGCTTTCTTGGGGGGGAGCTCGAGGGTAGGTATTGACCACAGAAAACAGTGGTCTACGCAGAAGGGGCACCTATACAGGTAATAATGAACCGTTGTGTAATAATTTGCAGCGTTTTTTATCCCATTTTCGGATTTTACGTACCTTGAAACGGAAACCATCAAATTTTGAGGTGAGGGGTTAATTTTTAGCGAATTTTCGAAGAAAAGGAAGCTATTGTTCTCGGTCCAAAATTTTTAAAACTCGAATTTCCGAAAGATTTTTATACCAAAATCCGTTTCAGACCATCCTGAATTCCCTGCCGAAAGACACCAAAAATTATATGTATATATATATATATATATATTGATATATATATTTATATATTTATATATATATTTATATATGTATGTGTCATTCCAGACGATAACTCTCGAAAGAATTGAGATAAAAAGTTCAAATTTGCACGAAAAATCTGTCTTAGCAATCGACAGGCTAAGTTCGAAGATGGGCAGAATCGGGTCACCCTAAGGGGGAGTTTTGGGGAGTTTTAGGGGGGGGAAATTACCCATAAATTCCCAAAATGAAAAAGTCTGACAAGTGACACCTCATTTTAAAGGTTTTTGTACGCTGAACACGATGGTGAAATCAGAATTGCGATATCTCATTCCATTCTCAAACTGGAGCACTTTGAAGATGAAGGAACGTGGTTATTTCTTGAGATGTTCTTCCTGGTTCGTCTGCTCTAATCTGATAACGGAATGGGATATCGCAATTCTGACTTCACCATCGTGTTCAGCGTTAGAAAATCTACAAACCGAGGTGTTACTCGGCAAAAAATGGAACAAAAAATTTGTTACGTACCCAATACCTACTCTTCTGGTATTCAAAACATTTTTGATTTCCCCCTCCCCCTCCTTCCACCCCAAATTTTACTTTGCGTAAAACTACTCCTGTTTTAATTTTGTATGGTATCAAGTTGGGAAAACATTGGCCGAAAATTAATTTTCAGAAAATTTTAGGCGGAGGAGGAAGATGCCGAAAACTTCGAAAATTCGCTCTTATAGCCATGCTGCATGACTGTGGTTTTTTTTTTCAAATGCTCGATTCCAAAGGTTCATCATTGAAAATAATAAACCGAAACTTTGATGGGGCACCTAACAAACTATTACATATCACTGTCTTTAAGTGGGAGTAGCAGGTTTTAAGCAGTTTCTCAGGGCATATCAACAACTACTGTTATGTACCTGAGAGGTCTTCTGGGCGGAGGCGGGTCTTCGGCCGCGTCGTCGGGCTTCTTCTTCCGCCTCCGGGGGCGGCCTTTGAAGCGGAGGCGACACCTCGGCGGCCGCGGATGTCTCGGGGGCGGCAGATGGAGGCAGACGGTTCGCCCGTGTTTCGCCGCCTCCTCAGGGCTGACGGACTGCGTGAGGACCCGCGTGAACGTCGAGAGGCGACCCAGCACAGTCCCCGTCCGCACTTGGACTCGCCGCACTTCGCCTGCAAAAGACGACAATATACTGCGCATGACGGCAATTTGCAATACACGACAACGTACGATAGATATATTTTCATCTCCAGTTGAAATGATATATTACATTATAGGTACCTACTGTCGTAAGCCTGGGCGTAGGTTTACGACACACGGCGGTGGAAGGTAGGGTTGGTTTTGATATGTGCAGGAGGTGCTCCATAGGAGTCTTTTGCTAACGCCCCACGGTTATCACCAAACCAGGTGCTACAGGAGAAGGAGGCGTCCCGCGATTATCACCACAGCAGGTGCTAGGGGCAAGGGTGCCCCACAGTTACCACTGCATCAGGCGCCGGGAAGAAGGAGGCTAGCACCCCGCGGTTATCACCACAGCAGGTGCTAGAGGAGAAGGAGGCGTCCCGCGGTTATCATAACAGCAGGTGCTAGGGGCAAGGGTGCCCCGCGATTATCACCACAGCAGGCACCAGGAAGATGGAGGCTAGCACCCCGTGGTTATCACCACAGCAGGTGCTAGGAGAGAAGGAGGCGTCCTGCGGTTATCACCACAGCAGGTGCTAGGAGCAAGGGTGCCTCGGGGTTATCACCACAGCAGGCGCCAGGAAGAAGAAGGCTAGCACCCAGCGGTTATTACCACAGCACGTGTTAGAGGCAAGGGCGCCCCACGGTTATCACCACAGCAGGTACTAGGAGAGAAGGAGGCGTCCTGCGGTTATCACCACAGCAGGTGCTAGGAGCAAGGGTGCCTCGGGGTTATCACCACAGCAGGCGCCAGGAAGAAGAAGGCTAGCACCAGCGGTTATTACCACAGCAGGTGCTAGGAGAGAAGGAGGCGTCCTGCGGTTATCACCACAGCAGGTACTAGGAGAGAAGGAGGCGTCCTGCGGTTATCACCACAGCAGGTGCTAGGGGCAAGGGCGCTCCACGGTTATCACCACAGCAGGTGCTAGGGGCAAGGGCGCTCCATGGTTATCACCACAGCAGACGCCGGGAAGAAGGAGGCTGGCACCCCGCGGTTATCACCACAGCAGGTGCTAGGAGAGAAGGAGGTGCTCCGCGGTTATCACCACAGCAGGCGCCAGAAGAAGGAGGCTAGCACCCCACGGTTATCACCACAGCAGGCACCAGGAAGAAGGAGGCTAGCACTCCGTGGTTATCACCACAGCAGGTGCAAGGAAGGGGAGGGGTGAGAGAGGGCGTAAGGAGGTCGAGAGAGAAGTCGTAAGTCGGAGATTGGTGGGTCGAATGAAGAGCTGAGGCGCCGGGCGTCATTATAAGGACCTCCCTCCTCGCCCCCTTCCACCAACGGCCTTTACAACCATTAAGGGGCGATGGAGTTCATGAAATTTCATGAATAACAGACCCCTTACTCGATGTTTTAAGCCACTTCCGAAACTGGCCAAAATTGGACACTTTTAGACAATTTTTACCAATTTCAAGTGAAGCACATAACTTTTGACGGTTTTTTCACGCTGAATTCAACGGTAACAATTATTCTGAAGTTTCACATCATTTGAAGAAGACGAATTTATTATTAATCTTGCCAAGGCCGATCCCAAGCCCAGGTTGAGAAAACGGAGAGGGAAAATAAATTCTAATAACACCAAGATCTTTCCTTAAGCTTTGGTTGCTCACCTCAATTTAAGGCATATGGTAAAAAATTCTTGTTTCCGGCTGACGATGCGTATGGAATCAATGAGGACATTATCAGTGAAAAATCGTTCACAAGTGAGGAGCGGAAGACTACATTTTAACTAAAAACCCCACATACAGTCTTCATATTGTAATCCCTTGGTTACATTTTAGTTGAAATTTGGCGCAGAATTCTACAATTTGGTTTTATTGGCTTTGAATAAACTGAATAAAAACATTTTAGTTTTATAACGCTTTTTTGAAGTCTGTCTTGGTCTTTGTACAAAAATTTTCACATTCAACTGCTCGAACATTCAACGATAAAACTGCTCGTCGAAAAATGAATTTATTCAATTTTAATTTTGAATGTCTGTGGAATCGTACGAGTGGGAACGTACTGGAAAAATTTAGAATATTCTTACCTTTTCTAGTCATGCCCAAGTACAGTGTTCGCTTTCCGTTGGAGTACTTGGTCGATGAATACGTGTTGTAAGAGTGTTGTTCGATTTTTTCGTTGAAGACGCACTCGTCAGTGAATTCCCTCTGTCAACACACAGAAACAAACCAAACCAAGAGATATTAGAGAATCAAAAACGAAAAAATCCCATAGAACTAAACAGTATGTAATAGGCCGAGTAAGTAAAAAGCAGTACGTCTACAGTCCAGACCTAGACGATCCAAGAATTTCTTTTCGCTCAAATTCTGAGCATCCTCAGGTACACATCTGTGTTTATGTGAGTATCTGAGGATGCCCAGAATTTGAGCGAAAAGCTTCGTTTTAAATATAAACTGGTGGTAAGCTGAAGGTTTATTTTTTGTTTGATTATTCCACATTGTAAGATGGCTTACTAAAAAAGGTGTCTGATAAAATTTGATCGTCTGATAAAGATACCATTACTTATTACCTATCATCATGTTATTTTTAAGGATTTATATTTATTTATATTATTTGTATTTATTATATATATATTTTTTTATTTATATGGATTTCGAAGTAGTCATACCGAGAATCCACTGTTAATGTAACTAATCATGTTCGACCGATCAAGAAGAGGGATAATTTCTTTACAAAAATATTCTCCATCAAAAATTGCAGTAGGTAGTTGACTTCGGCAACTGACTGAGCGGGAATTGGATTGATAGATGCCCATCAGAGATAACCTCTTATGGCGATGGCAATTTCCAGTCTCAATATTCAAATGATTGCAAAAACGCCTAATCGGCGATCGATTAACTAGTGAGATGAAAATAACCTGATACTGTTGGATTTAATGGTCGAAAGGTTGTTCTAAACTGCCTCAATAAAAGTAATGAACTTCCCCTACAAAGCGAGGACTGCTTAAAACAAAGAAAGAAAAAAGTTCCAGTCATGCAACATAGCTATAAGAGCGAATTTTCAAAGAAATATAAGTACTATTTTTTAAAAAGATGATACAGCGTGGAACCATACCACTTTTCGAAAAATTCTATAATTCGTTCGTGATTTTAGCAATTTTACCGATTTTTGACCCTTATAAACTATTTTTTGAGAAAAATATTTCTATCACCGAAATCGTCCCTCTTTCTGTCGTGAGACGCATCCCACACAACGTCAGGTGAATCAATAGGTATTGATTTTAGCCCGTATACTAACTTTTGACTCTCAAATATCCGAATTTGACCGTTATTCTACATGAAAAACAACTGAAGTATTTTTCGATCATTACTCACCCTTCCATACAATTTTCTGCGACCTTATATCAACTGTTTATGATTTTAGCAATTTTATTGATTTTTGACCCCTGAAATTCAAATCTGACTCCCTTGGAATTTTTGAAAATTGCTCTCCTTCGAACTCATCCTTTTGTTTGGCAATACGAGCTTCTGGCGAAATTTGAAATTAAAGATAATAACACACATAATGTGATGACTTATAATCCATTACATAATTTTGGTTTATTATTTTGAATAATGAACCTTTGAAATCGAGCATGGATCATTTTTAACCCCCCCGCCCGCTGAAAAATTTGATGGTTACCATTTCAAGGTCCGCAGAATCCGAAAATGGAATTTAAAAAACGCGATAAATTATTACGCAACGGTTTTTTATTTACCTGTATAGATGCCCCTTCTGCGTAGATCACTGCTTTCTGCGGTGAATACATACTCTCGAGCTCCGCCCAGGAAAGCCCTAAATCAAGTGGTGCAGCCGGCCCGGGAATTATAGTTACAAGAAAATGCGCGAGGAAGTTTGTGAATAAATTGACTGATTGAAATTCATTGAGGAAAATCTTCTTCCAATGATCTTATGCCAACTTATTGCATTAAATTGCATGCAATCCATTAAAAACCATTGAATTCCAATAAACTGACAGACTGACTGAAATCAAATTCCAACTGAAATCCAACTCCAAGTGAATTCCAATTCTAATTAAAATCCAATTCCAATTGAAATCCAATTCCAATTGAAATATCCATTGAAAACCACTAGAAACTATAAACACCCCCCCCCCCCCCCACCAATATTGGGTAGAAGAGTGTTGCGGCGTCCCTAGCAACAATATCTGGGCTGAATGTATAAAATGTGATTCACCCTCCTGTTGAAGAAGCCTGTCGGTGCATACCTCAAGGCCTTACTGTGAACGAGCGGCTGGCCGTACAATGCTCTGGTGGTCTCAAAAAACTCCCCGAGTTCAAGAACTATTTAAAAACGTAAAAATTCGAGACAACGGCGTCTTGGAGATTTCAACCCTCATTTTGCACCCCTTAGGGATGACTGACATTAACGCCGAGCTTCGCGGACCAACCAGACTCCAAATGGGACCTACGAACCAAATTTCATCAATTTTGGTTCATGGTAACTTAGGAAAGTGCGAAGTAAGGCGGAAACCATGAAATTTTGAGGGGGGGGGGGGGGTAAAAATTGTTTTTCCATGCTCGATTCCAGAGGTTCATATCGAAAATAATAAACCAAAAATGTCTGTCCGTCCGCCGTAATTCGCTCTTTTCTTATTTACCATGAACCAAAATTAATGAAATTTGGTTTGTCGGTCCGTTTGGGGTCTAGCTGGTCCGCGAAGCTCGGCGTTACTGCCAGCCACCTCTAAGGGGTGAAAAATAGGGGTTGACATTTTCAGAACGCCGTAGCTCGAAAACTTTAAATAGAATGGTATGGTTTTTTAACGTTTTTAAATTGAACTGAAACTAAAGAATTTTTTTAGACGACCGGACAAATAATATTAATGATTGTATCATTGAATCCCGTGCATTTTAATAAAACCTAAATCCCCGGGCCGGCTCCAGTACTCGATTTAGGGCTTTCCTGGGGGGAGCGGCAGGGTAGGTTTTGACTACAGAAAACAGCGAGCGACGCAGGAGGGGCACCTATACAGGTAAATAATAAACCGCTGTGTAATAACTTGCTGCGTTTTTACTTACAAATTGAACATAGTCACCATGTCAATTTCTGATATGCATCCTTTCGTAGGCATTTACATTTTACGTTGCTTCATATTTCACTTCAATGTTATTTCTCCTTCTATTTGTATCCATTTTGGAGGTGCGAACTCATTAAGGAAAATTATCATAACCATTCGTCGCACAACTCGAAGAAGTCTCCTCTAATTGGGATCGTCTCCAATTTCGATTCGATTACACATCTCGATCCAGGAATGTACGATTGCGCAATGTTTGACGCGACGGTCATTTCGAGGCACCGCGACTGGTTCGCCTTATCGTCTCATCGCTTTGTCTTCCATTGTCTTATTAGAACGAACAGAATTTTCAATTTTGAAACATCAGAATCGGCGACGAAGACGATAAAGAAAACTATCTGTTGAATCAGAGGTAACGGACCGGGGGATTGGGTCTATTTTCGGGTGTCTCCCTTGATTAGGGGAGAGTTCAGAGGCGGAATATAGTGGGCACTTGGCAACTCGTTTGGAGCGCGGGTCGGAACGTTGAAGTGCGGCCGGATGAGCGATGCCCATCACCTCAACTTCTTCCTGTGAAATTTCAAGATGCGTGGCAGCTATAATTTCACAAGCTCCATCTACTAAAATCATCCATAAAACGCTGCAAAGTCCTTGTCACATGGGTTTATTATTCTATTGGCTGTTCATTTATTGTTTCTTTCATGCAATAATTGAAATAGCTATTTTTGATGGTTTCCACCCATTTTGGCCCCCCAAAAACACGAATTAGGCTCCTACTTTTTTTTACAAAATTTATTCCTTTAATTGCCTTTGTCATCTGTTGATACAGCTTCTAGTGTTATTATACAAATTTATGATGATTTCAGACAATTTTCCAGGTTTTTGATTATTAAAAAATTAATTTTGGGAGCTGAACCTTCGTTACAACAAGGAGTTAAATATTCATTCTTCGCTCTTCGGTCAAAATCAATTTAATATTCGGCCTTTTCGCCCTAAAACAGATTGAAAACGATACCTCACAAGCTCATGTTCAGAATAACCTACAAAAAACCTCGAAAACTCCTATTTTTACACACATTTTCCCCCCATAACACCCCTGGGTGTATTCCGGTCAAACTGCCAAGCTTCGGAGCACAACTAGGACCCAAATGTGTTACTGGGACCAAAACTGTACGGAAGAACGACGATTTTAGACCAAAATTTAACGCGAATTTGAGGCTGAAATTTAGTTAGAACCTCAATTTTCCACTGTATGGTCAAAATCGACTTCATATTCGGTCTCCTCGTCCTAGAAAACCTGGAAAACGGAACCTCACAAGCTCATGTTGCTAAAACACCAAAAAACCCCATTTCTACACCCATTTTTTACACTTAACACCCCTGGGTATATTCCGATCGGGCTGCAATGTTTCGGGACACAACTAGGGCCCAAATGGAGCATGTGTGCGAAAGAACGTATTTTTTAGACCGAAAATTAAGTAGACATCGATGATACAGCTGACGGGCACTGTATTTTTGGAATCTACGCACCTTGAAGCGTAAAAGAAACAATTTTGAGGGGCCGTTATAAAACTTTTTCGCTGAGCGAATACATAGTTGTATTATTGACAGAATAATAAACCAAAACGGATTTGCAAATTGTAATTGTCTTGGACGGTCAACGTTTTGACGACTCCAAAGCTCGTAAAACCATGAAATGCAATGAGATAGGATAGCTACGACAAAAATAATTTAGGTATGGAGAAAACAATAAAATAAATGGAGGTGTTCCAAAAGTGGAGCTTACTGCCGACAGTTCGAAATGAATAAGTTAGGTATGTTAGAGTCATGTTACATTATTCATAAATGAATGAATCTTGTTAGTGACTAATTGACTCATGTTGACTGCCCACCAATATACCTGGTGGGTTCACCAGTCATTGACGTCTAATTAGGATGCGCAGTTGGATGAAAAGGTCTCGAGATAACGAATCTCTCCTCATGTAACGACAATCGCACTGGCGACCATTGTGGTCGGCCCGAGCCGGAACAAGAACAGAACGAATATTACGTAAATCCTTCGGCGACAAAAGACGGAGGTCCTTTCGAGATCCGACGATACAAAATGTAAAAACCTGATTGAGCGATCAAAGGTGCCCTTTCAAGAACGATACCTCCCTCCAAACCATTCATGCTCGTAACAAATGGTCACAATTTGATATATAAACGTTCTTTTTCATGGGGTCCCCAGAGGAAAAATATTCGGGAGGGAGAGAGCGATGAAAGGATTGAATTATAGTCGTAAATACTTCATCACGATATGGGGGAGCGTGCGTTCTTCAATATTCATGAGAGTGCTTCGAAACACTTTTACCTTTCTGAAAGCGGCATTCCGTCAGAATATGAGGATAAATAACAAAAACGGTCGGATTCCGCGGGTGTAGGTCTTCTTGTCCCTTTTGTCTAACTGTATAGATCATAATCAAGCTGGGTGCCCTAGCTCCCACCGCTTTGCGACCCATATTCGATTCAATAAACCACTACGAGAACTAGACGATAGAGTTGGGACCAAAAAGAAGATATTTCGAGTATTGTTTTCTACGTATTTTTATGAATTATTGGATGGTGAAGACAATTTTTTTTCTTCTAGAAACAACACCCGTAGATGAAATTGAAAATAATTTTTGTGTCGTAGAATTCAAATTTGAGGTTGAAAACTGGAGAATCTCGCCTTTTTTAATCACTACTTCCTAATTTTCAGAGAGCGTAGGTGTATACTTATCTAGCATAGGTATATTTCTAAACCACTAATTATGAAGATACTTCGTGCATAACATAGAGACAGAGATATCCAAAAAAATACATGATAGGTACTGTGGCGAGTCAAATACTAATACTACAAATTGTAATAGCCTAGTATCTAATCTAGACGATAGACTTGAGACCGAAAAGAAGATATTTCGGGAATTGTTTTCTACGTATTTTTAAGAATAATTATTGGCTGGTGAAGACATTTTTCTTCTTCTTGAAACAATACCCGATGATGTAGTTGAAAATAATTGTGTCGTAGAATTCAAATTTGAAGTTGAAAACTGGAGAATCTCGCCTTTTTTTAGTCACTTCTTCCTAATTTTCAGAGAGCGTAGGTGTATAGGTACTTATCTAGCATAGGTGTATTTCTAGTCCGCTAATTATGCCGATACTTCATGCATTAAATGGAGACGGAGGTATAAAGAAAATACATGATAGGAACTGTGGCGAGTCAAAAACTAATACTACAAATTGTAATAGCCTAGTAGACGATAGACTTGGGACTAAAAAGAAGATATTTCGAGTATTGTTTTCTACGTATTTTTAGGAATTATTTGCTGGTGAAGACATTTTTTTCTTCTTGAAAAAAAAACCCGAAGATGAAATTGAAAATAATTTTTGTGTCGTAGAATTCAAATTTGAAGTTGAAAACTGGAGAATCTCGCCTTTTTTAGTCACTACTTCCTAATTTTCAGAGAGCGTAGGTGTATACTTATCTAGCATAGGTGTATTTCTAGTCCGCTAATTATGCCGATACTTCATGCATTAAATAGAGACGGAGGTATAAAGAAAATACATGATAGGAACTGTGGCGAGTCAAAAACTAATACTACAAATTGTAATAGCCTAGTAGACGATAGACTTGGGACTAAAAAGAAGATATTTCGAGTATTGTTTTCTACGTATTTTTAGGAATTATTTGCTGGTGAAGACATTTTTTTCTTCTTGAAAAAAACCCGAAGATGAAATTGAAAATAATTTTTGTGTCGTAGAATTCAAATTTGAAGATGAAAACTGGAGAATCTCGCCTTTTTTAGTCACTTCTTCCTAATTTTCAGAGAGCGTAGGTGTATACTTATCTAGCATAGGTGTATTTCTAGTCCGCTAATTATGCAGATACTTCATGCATTAAATAGAGACGGAGATATAAAGAAAATACATGATAGGAACTGTGGCGAGTCAAAAACTAATACTACAAATTGTAATAGCCTAGTAGACGATAGACTTGGGACTAAAAAGAAGATATTTCGAGTATTGTTTTCTACGTATTTTTAGGAATTATTTGCTGGTGAAGACATTTTTTTCTTCTTGAAAAAAAAAAACCCGAAGATGAAATTGAAAATAATTTTTGTGTCGTAGAATTCAAATTTGAAGATGAAAACTGGAGAATCTCGCCTTTTTTAGTCACTACTTCCTAATTTTCAGAGAACGTAGGTGTATACTTATCTAGCATAGGTGTATTTCTAGTCCGCTAATTATGCCGATACTTCATGCATTAAATAGAGACGGAGATATAAAGAAAATACATGATAGGAACTGTGGCGAGTCAAAAACTAATACTACAAATTGTAATAGCCTAGTAGACGATAGACTTGGGACTAAAAAGAAGATATTTCGAGTATTGTTTTCTACGTATTTTTAGGAATTATTTGCTGGTGAAGACATTTTTTTCTTCTTGAAAAAAAAACCCGAAGATGAAATTGAAAATAATTTTTGTGTCGTAGAATTCAAATTTGAAGATGAAAACTGGAGAATCTCGCCTTTTTTAGTCACTACTTCCTAATTTTCAGAGAACGTAGGTGTATACTTATCTAGCATAGGTGTATTTCTAGTCCGCTAATTATGCCGATACTTCATGCATTAAATAGAGACGGAGATATAAAGAAAATACATGATAGGAACTGTGGCGAGTCAAAAACTAATACTACAAATTGTAATAGCCTAGTAGACGATAGACTTGGGACTAAAAAGAAGATATTTCGAGTATTGTTTTCTACGTATTTTTAGGAATTATTTGCTGGCGAAGACATTTTTTCTTCTTGAAAAAAACCCCGAAGATGAAATTGAAAATAATTTTTGTGTCGTAGAATTCAAATTTGAAGCTGAAAACTGGAGAATCTCGCCTTTTTTAGTCACTACTTCCTAATTTTCAGAGAGCGTAGGTGTATACTTATCTAGCATAGGTGTATTTCTAGTCCGCTAATTATGCAGATACTTCGTGCATAAAATAGAGACGGAGGTATAAAAAAAAAATAAAAAATACATGATAGGAACTGTGGCGAGTCAAAAACTAAGGCCCGGTTTTTCAAACCTCAACAGATCACGCTGTCAGCTAGCGACCGTCAAAATCCTTTTGACGAGCGTCAACTTGACGGGTCCACAGAATCGTAGTCAAGGCGTTGTTAGCTAACGACGCCGTTAACCTCGCCTGTTCTCTCACAGCATCCAAATATTTCCCCCAGATGATATTCTGGCAATCATTGCGGGTTATTAGCCTCTTCCGCCTGCGTGTTTCCTGCTTTTCCGATCATGAAAGTTTCATGTTTCAGTGTTTGGTGTTTGGTAGGTAGGTAGTTGTTGTGATTTGATTTTGATTTCAATTTACGTTTGTTTTTGCCTTCAATCTCGAGTTGTGTTGGTTTATTATTCCGTGAATAATAAACCTATGTATTCGCTCAGCAAAAAATTTTTATAACACCCCGTCAAACTTTTTTCTTTTCCGTTTCAAGGTGCGTAGATTCCAAAAATGCAATGTCCGTACGCCGTACGCCGTCCGCCGTATCACGTGTACAGGCTTCATTTACGGTCAAAAAAATTCGTTCTTTCGCACACATGCTCCATTTGGGCCCTAGTTGTGTCCCGAAACTTTTCAGCCCGATCGGAATATACCCAGGGGTGTTATGAGTGAAAATGTGTGTAAAAATAGGTACTTTTTGCGTTTTAGCAACATGTTAGTAACATGAGCTTCTGAGATATCGTTTTCCATGTTTTTGGGGACGAAAAGACCGAATATGAAGTCGATTTTGACCAGAGTGGAAAATTGAGTTCTACCAAATGTTCAGCTCCCAAAATTGATTTTTTATGAGTGAAAAACCTGGGAAATCGTCTGAAATCACAATCAGTTTGTATAATAACACTGGAAAAAGTGTCAACACGTGGATCAAGACGATGGCACTAGGACCAATGATCAAAGATGATTTGAAAAAAAAAAAAACGCTGCAAAGTCCTTGTCACATGGGTTTATTATTCTATTGGAGTTCTAGAGATTCTTGTTGGCAGTTAAATTTATTGTTTCTTTCATGTGGAATGATTGAATTAGCTATTCCTGATGATTTCCACCAATTTTGGCCCCCAAAACATGAAATAGGTACACTTTTTTTTTTCATTGGTAGTGCGATTTAATGGTCTTGATTCAGCTGTTTACGCTTTTTCTAATGTTAGTATACACATTGATGGTGATTTCAGACAGTTTTCCAGGTTTTTGACTTAAAAAACCCAATTTTGGGAGCTGAACCAATGGTAAAACCTCAATTTCCGCGTCTTTGGTCAAAATCGACTTCATATTCGGTATTCTCGTCCCCAAAAACATGGAAAACGATACCTCAAAAGCTCATCTTACTAACATGTTGCTAAAACGCAAAAAGTACCTATTTTTACACACATTTTCACTCATAACACCCCTGGGTATATTCCGATCGGGCTGAAAAGTTTCGGGACACAACTAGGGCCCAAATGGAGCATGTGTGCGAAAGAACGACTTTTTTAGACCAAAAATGAAGCCTGTACACGTGATACGGCGTACGGCGGACGGACATTGCATTTTTGGAATCTACGCACCTTGAAACGGAAAAGAAAAAAGTTTGAGGGGGTGTTATAAAAATTTTTTGCTGAGCGAATACATAGGTGTATTATTCACAGAACAATAAACCAAAAGGAGCCTACCTAATTCGTGTTTTGGGGGCCCAAATTGTTGGAAACCATCAGAAATAGCTATTTCAATTATTTCAAATGACAGAAACAATAAATGAACAGCCCACATTTCTGTAGGTATGTCCAATAGAATAATAAACCCATGTGACAAGTACTTTGTATTGTTTTGGTTATTTCTGACCAAACCCATTGGGCTATCATTCAAATGTTTTTTTTTCAATTATATTTAACCCAGTTTTCCAGATTATTGGCCTATTCATTGTAACCCACAAGTTTTAACGTGTGTGAATGGTAATTTGAATAATGAGGTACACCATGGTACCAAGAGGTATTGTACCTACTCCACATTGAACCACCAGGTCCAGAGGATATTAGAAATTATATTGCACAACCGAGGAAATGCAGGGTTCAAAAAATATATTTCAACTCCTAGTTTCAATTACAAAATCGATTACCTATACTAATTATACGAGGCAGAAGAAAAATTGAAAACTGTCGCAAATTCGTCGTCGCTCCACTGGCTGAAATGTTCGTATCGGGGAACCAACCGGCGTTCCCGCTGAAGCCCGTGAGCTATAAAATCAAGGAACTCCTCATCGTCCGTAGGGATCATCAATTACTGTGAGCAGATTCATCTGAAGATTATACGAAATACACCTATTACACAGATAATACATTTTATGGAATCAAGCAGGCATATTAGACACGATGGGGAAACTAACGATTTCATACCTTTTTAATTAATAAAAAGTCCAAACAGAATTCGTAACTTTTTCTTACCTTGATGGTAAGAAGCAGCAGAAGAGTCGTGTCCGATATTAATGTAGATAAAATCAGTAGACAACACAGTTGATAGGTAAGTAGGTAGGTAATTAAATAAATAATTATGATCAGGTAAGTAAATATGATTAAATAAAGGTAGGGAAGTATGATATAAATAAAGACAGTTGAATGATGAAGGTAGGTAGGTAAATATGATTAAAGACAGTCACGTGTTGAATGATAATTTCGACTTTCATGTCCTGTTTGTCTACGGAAAACAGTGGTTGACAGTTGACGGCGTAGTTAACCTTACTTCGACGCGCGGTTGTGGTTACGTCAAACTGACGGAGCGTCAACTCGTAACCATGGTTTGAAAAACGACATTTCGCGGCGTTAACGATCGTCAAAGTTAACTGAGGTTTGAAAAACCGGGCCTAATACTACAAATTGTAATAGCCTAGTAGACGATAGACTTGGGACCAAAAAGAAGATATTTCGGGTATTGTTTTCTACGTGTTTTTATGAATTATTGGCTGGTGAAGACATTTTTCTTCTTCTTGAAAGAAAACCCGAAGATGAAATTGAAAATAATTTTTGTGTCGTAGAATTCAAATTTGAAGCTGAAAACTGGAGAATCTCGCCTTTTTTAGTCACTTCTTCCTAATTTTCAGAGAGCGTAGGTGTCTAGCATAGGTATATTTCTAAACCGCTAATTATGAAGATACTTCGTGCATAAAATAGAGACGGAGGTATAAAAAAAAAATAAAAAATACATGATAGGAACTGTGGCGAGTCAAAAACTAATACTACAAATTGTAATAGCCTAGTAGAAGATAGACTTGGGACTAAAAAGAAGATATTTCGAGTATTGTTTTCTACGTATTTTTAGGAATTATTTGCTGGTGAAGACATTTTTTTCTTCTTGAAAAAAAACCCGAAGATGAAATTGAAAATAATTTTTGTGTCGTAGAATTCAAATTTGAAGATGAAAACTGGAGAATCTCGCCTTTTTTAGTCACTTCTTCCTAATTTTCAGAGAGCGTAGGTGTCTAGCATAGGTATATTTCTAAACCGCTAATTATGAAGATACTTCGTGCATAAAATAGAGACGGAGGTATAAAAAAAATAAAAAATACATGATAGGAACTGTGGCGAGTCAAAAACTAATACTACAAATTGTAATAGCCTTGTAGACGATAGACTTGGGACCAAAAAGAAGATATTTCGGGTATTGTTTTCTACGTGTTTTTATGAATTATTGGCTGGTGAAGACATTTTTCTTCTTCTTGAAAGAAAACCCGAAGATGAAATTGAAAATAATTTTTATGTCGTAGAATTCAAATTTGAAGCTGAAAACTGGAGAATCTCGCCTTTTTTAGTCACTACTTCCTAATTTTCAGAGAGCGTAGGTGTATACTTATCTAGCATAGGTATATTTCTAGTCCGCTAATTATGCAGATACTTCGTGCATAACATAGAGACAGAGATATCCAAAAAAATACATGATAGGTACTGTGGCGAGTCAAAAACTAATACTACAAATTGTAATAGCCTTGTAGACGATAGACTTGGGACCAAAAAGAAGATATTTCGGGTATTGTTTTCTACGTGTTTTTATGAATTATTGGCTGGTGAAGACATTTTTCTTCTTCTTGAAAGAAAACCCGAAGATGAAATTGAAAATAATTTTTATGTCGTAGAATTCAAATTTGAAGCTGAAAACTGGAGAATCTCGCCTTTTTTAGTCACTACTTCCTAATTTTCAGAGAGCGTAAGTGTATACTTATCTAGCATAGGTGTATTTCTAGCCCGCTAATTATGCAGATACTTCGTGCATAAAATAGAGACGGAGGTATAAAAAAAAAAAAAAAAAAAAAAAAAAAAAAAAAAAAAAAAAAAAAATTACATGATAGGTACTGTGGCGAGTCAAAAACTAATAAGTACTACAAATTGTAATAGCCTAGTATCTAGACGATAGACTTGAGACCGAAAAGAAGATATTTCGGGTATTGCTTTCTACGTATTTTTATGAATTATTGGCTGGTGAAGACATTTTTCTTCTTCTTGAAACAACACCCGAAGATGAAATTGAAAATAATTTCTTTTTTCGTCACTACTTCCTGATTTTCAGAGAGTGTAAGTGTATATTTATCTAGCATAGGTATATTTCTAAACCGCTAATTATGAAGATACAACGTGCATAATATAGAGACAGAGGTATCCAAACAATACATGATAGGTACTGTGGCGAGTGAAAAACGCTGCAAATCCTTACACAACGGTTTATTATTTTGTATAAAACACCCTTCTGTTATGTACTATTCTATACATATTATGTAGATCGCAGACCCTTCGCACCTTAGTATTACCCTGTACTCGATACTAGGTACCTACCTAAATCACTAGTTAGATGTTGCTAAAATAATTCTGTCGATGACAAACAGTAGCTAATATCGAAAAAAGAAACACAAAGAATGAAGTTCTCAAGGGAAACTGTTCATGTGGAGTGAAAATTGCAGTTCATTTATTGTTTCATTAGTGGCAGTAATTGAAATAGTTATTTTAGATGGTTTCCACCAATTTTGGCCCCCCAAAACA
This sequence comes from Leptopterna dolabrata, assembly GCA_954871275.1. Taxonomy (NCBI): domain Eukaryota; kingdom Metazoa; phylum Arthropoda; class Insecta; order Hemiptera; family Miridae; genus Leptopterna; species Leptopterna dolabrata. The sequence continues at coordinate 48,025,941 of OX940981.1, forward strand.
CGACCTCGGCTCCCTTTTTTTTTTTTTTTTTTTTTACAGATTATCTTTGATCATTGATAGTACCATTGAATTGTCTTGGTTCACCTGTTGATAATACTTCTAGCGTTATTATACAAAATTTATGGTGATTTTAGACAATTTCCCAGGTTTTTGACTCATAAAAAATTAATTTCGAGAGCTTAACCTTTGTTGAAACCTCAATTTTCCACTCTTTGGTCAAAATCAACTTCATATTCGGTCTTCTTGCCCTAAAAAACATGGAAAACGATCCACAAGACCACAAGATTGTGTTCACTAAAACCTCAAAAAACCTGGAAAGCTCCTACTTTACACCCATTTTTCTCTCATAATACCCCTGGGTGTATTCCGATCGGGCTGCCGAGCTTGAGCACAACTAGGACCCAAATGTTGCCAAATGGGGACCCAAACTGCGTGCGGAAGGACGACGATTTTAGACCAAAATTTAACGTAAATTTCATTAGAACCTCAATTTTCCACTCATCTGTCAAAACCGACTTCATGTTCGGTCTTCTTGTCCTAAAAAACATGGATAACGATGCCTCAAAAGCTAATGTTACGTCAAAAGTAAGCTGTTATTTACAACTGCTATTCTATTTTCTTGACAACAGTTGTTTCTTTTTTTATCCGCAACTGTTGTAGCAAAACTGTTGTGCATTTTTGTTCCCATCACTACTTCAAAGAAGTACGGCCCAATAACTCCGCCGCTCCAAAATCCACACCACACTGTCACTCTTTGTGAATGCAATTGGTGTTTGTTTCTGTGTCTCCTGAGGGTTCTTGAGTGAGCTTAGATCGCCGATGTCGACCAGCTGCTCTGCGGGCGAGTCTTGGAAAATTTCTTGGAGCGAGTAGACGCGTGTCATCGGGCTAGGGGTGGCCATATGCCGAATATTATCTTCCATACCTAAATCGGATATGTTTACCTACATAATGACGAAAATATTATGTAAATATACCCATTTTTAATAAAGTTATGGGACAGTTAAAAAGATACCGACTTTTGCTACACCGTATAGTACGATTCCGATCGGACAAATCCAATTTTCATAGCCAATTCTGGTAGGTTATAACGATACCTACTAGATCTGGAGGACAGCGGGAGACAACTACTATTGCTTCTGTTAGCCAAACTCACTATAAACGCGTATGAACAAGTGGTCCTTCTGTAAGAATTTCAGTTCCATTACAAGAACCCTCGTTGTTACGCTATCACTTTTATCGGGAATCATCGCCCTTTACGGGACGCGCAATAAAGATGGGAACGCGGATTTTCACTTCTTACGACGCAAACATTGTCGATCTGAATTGCCTCTGCAGTAGGACGATAAAGAAGTTGATAAATGCTTAATAAATATAATTTTATAGAGGACGGTGAGGGACTTGTATCTCTGAATTTTTACCTCGCGTCTTCACAGCGGAATGGACAGGTTTATAAGATAATGTCTCTCAGAGTTATGGCTTTTGAAGTTAATTGACACCGGACATAACCAGAACAGATTAAAATACACTGCCAAGGTGATGGCACAGGAGCTTCCTCGTCACAATCAGAGTGACCCATTATAAAATAGAACAGACTCGGAAGCAAAATAACATAACATTACATTACATTACATTACATAACATTACATAACGTTAAATATACATATTACATAACATTACATTACATAACATAACATTACATAACATTACATGAAATATACATATTATACATAACATGACTTCCATAATACATTACGTCCATTATACATAACTAGCCTGACCGCTCGCTTCGCTCGCTATCCGAGATTCGCTGTACCTACGCAGTATCGTGGAACCAACAAACGACGGAAAAATCCCATACCCTACCGGGTATTTGTGCCCAATTTTATCAAAATCCGTCAAGCCATTCAGGAGTTGACCATGGTCGACCATATTTCCGCTATGGTCAGGGAATTAAAAATGCGCCTACGTTCAACTTGGGAGGCTACCGGATATTGGTGCCAAATTTGGTCGATATCCGTTGAGAAATTCAGGATTCGACCATGGAGGGGCCCATGGATGCGCTAAGGTCGACCGCGGGGGTAGTCCGAAGGGTCGATCGTAGATAGAATTTCACGTAGATTACGAATACGCGATAAAAAATAGGGGTTACCATTTCAATTAACGAAGTTGACCATGGTCGACCATAGTTCCGCTATGGTCAGGGAATTAAAAATGCGACGGTGCACAACTTGGGAGCCTACTGGATATTCGTGCCAAATTTGGTCGATATCCGTCAAGCCATTCAGGAGTTGACCATGGTCGACCATAGTTCCGCTATGGTCAGGGAATTAAAAATGCGACGTTGCACAACTTGGGAGCCTACTGGATATTCGTGCCAAATTTGGTCGATATCCATCTAGCCATTCAGGAGTTGACCATGGTCGACCATAGTTCCGCTATGGTCAGGGAATTAAAAATGCGACGTTGCACAACTTGGGAGCCTACTGGATATTCGTGCCAAATTTGGTCGATATCCGTCGAGCCGTTTGGCCGTGCATAGAAGGACAGACAGACAGACAGAGCGCATGCGCAGGGCGAACCGCTGGCTCTATCATGTTGAAATTATATGGGACCTCAATGGGCCCTACCCGCTTAATCCCTGAGAATTACATTGAAATTGGGTGAAATCTTTGGTTACTACGGCTGTAACAAGGAAATTGAATCTATTTCACGCCAGCGCATGCGCAGAGCGCACCGAGGGTCCGATCATGCTGAAATTCATACTGGAACTCACTAGGCCTTGTCCAAACAACCCTTGAAAATTTGAGCGAAATTGAATCAAAATTGTGAAAGTTATGCGTGTTTGTTGAATTTAACGTTAGCGCATGCGCAGGGCGTACCGCTGGATCAATCATGTTGAAATTTGTATGGGACCTCAAGGGGCCTTATCCGCACCATCCCTCAAAATTTGAGCTGAATCAATTCAAAATCGTGGAAGTTATGGCTGTAACAAGGAAATGCGGACAGACTCACAGACTCACAGATTCACAGACTCACAGACTCACAGACCGACAGACACGGAACCAAATTTGTTCAGTAGGCTTTGAAACGCAAAATGCAAGTGGAAATTTTGATTTCTGAAGACAAAAATTTTTTGGCTCACGAAAGTGAACACAAGGCTTCCGCTGCTTCGCAGACTCGGAAGCAATAGAACGCGTGTATGTGAGCCATCCACAGTCTTTAGATAGCACTTATATTAATTAAATTAATATTGGCAATTGAGCACGTTTGCGCAGAATTACCAATTAAATTAATTGATAATAATATAGGTATGTACTGTACGTTTCAGCGGGTACTCTACCGGTTCTTCACGATGCTCAACATTACTCCGTCAAGTTATGCTACATAATTTCATTCTTCTTCCTCAGACGCCGCTTCCTCAGGCGCTGAGTGTTGGTTAATTTGGGTGAAGTAAAGTATGGCGTCGGATGTTCTTGGTACTCAGTTCAGCAATTTAACAAAAATGCGACTGTTTCTCAGATGTTTTCGAGTTGGGTTCGAACAACTCAAACAACTGCTGCATACTTTCTTCTATCGATGTGGGTAAAAGCTCTGGGTAAAAGGTCTTGCATCTTCCCAATAAAACGCACATCTGTATGTTCTAGGTTCGATGTAGACGCCTGCTGTAGCTCTCTCCTTATGAATTTACTGGGTTTCGAACACAAGTCTTCAGTCCCTTTTAATATGTATCATGTTTTACCGCTGGGTTTTGTGCTCGAAAATTAAGCACGAGCCGTCATGAAGTACTCATTTTCTTTGCTCCTAAACCTAAAACTCTTTAGGACTTTTACCTGACGATGCATAGGGCCCGGACCAGCTGAGAGGCTCCTAAAGCTAATTTCTACGCTATTTAGACTCCAAAGCTGTATTTTAGTTTGTAGACACCTTAGAACTTGACGATGCATCGTTCTTTCGCACACGTGCTCCATTTGGGCCCTAGTTGTGTCCCGAAACTTTTCAGCCCGATCGGAATATACCCAGGGGTGTTATGAGTGAAAATGTGTGTAAAAATAGGTAATTTTTCATGTTGTTTTAAGGTATCGTTTTTCATGTTTTTGGGGGGCGAGAAGACCAAATATGAAGTCGATTTTGACCAAAGAGTGGAAAATTGAGGTTGTACCAGATTTTCAGCTCCCAAAATTGATTTTTTATGAGTCAAAAACCTAGGAAATCGTCTGAAATCACCATCAATTTGTAGAATAACACTGGAAAAAGTGTCAACAGGTGGATCAAGACGATTAAATGGTACTATCAATGATCAGAGATAATTTATTAAAAAAAAAAAAAAAAAAAAGGAGCGTAGGTACCTAATTCGTGTTTTGGGGGCTAAAATTGGTGGAAACCACCAGAAATAGCTATTTCAATTATTTTATATGAAAGAAACAATAAATAAACAGCCAACGTTTCCGTAGGTGTGTCCAATAGAATAATAAACCCATGTGACAAGGACTTTGCAGCGTTTTTATTTATTGGTTGCAACAGGAAATTTATCTTTTTAGAGTGCTTTGTAGGAGGGTCCTCCCTATAATCTGATTAATCAGCGGTTCGTGATTATGACTACTTTCTTAGAAACGACCTTTTTTGGAGTCCTCATAGGTAAGTAACGAATGGATAAGTACAGCTATTTCGCGCATCGGAATTGCGAAACTATTATAACAGTTACGGGGAACGCGATAACAGCATTTATGAACATGGGTCACAGTTCGCGCAATGGTGTCGCTTTCATTGAACACTCAGAATAACAGTACGTCAGAATCCACGCCTGCGATGTTTGGTGTCACCGCATCAGAGACGTACCTACACGTAAAATTAATAATCTGTTCCATGCATCCTTAATTAATAAGCGCATGACGATAATGTATTATACAAATCCCGTATTATACTTCTTGCATTACTCGCAGATCTGTAACTTAGAAACTCAGAATCACTGCATGTGCCGGCGGATCAGGGTGAAAACCTCTCAACGTTTTTGATAACCTTCTTTCGGCAAACTGGTTTCCTATTGCAAGACGGATCGGTTGGAATTCCTTCGGAGATTTTATGACTCGGCAGACCCTCGGAGGAAGCTCAAAGAATGAGTAGATAGAGCTAGGAAGCAAATGAATATAAACATGAAGTACATTTTACCTCCGCACCTTACAAAGAAGCCTTTAAAGCTTTCTTGAGAGTTCAAATTGTTCTTCGGGGGGGGGGGGGGGGGGGGGTCTGGCATTGCAGCAACAAGCACCAACCTAGGTACCTAGTTACACGAAACAAACCCACCGTTTTGAAAACCTACACAATTTTCCACCGTAACTATTCAATAAATAATTATACTTAATAATAAATTTACAACAGTAATGCTTCGAACTTCAGAAACTTTAGGACTAGGAAAACGTCTTCTTCGTCTTATTGGGAACCTGGCTTACTCGGAATAATCTATGTATGGTTTTCTATGCTTTTGTTTATACAATACTGACGTATGGTATACTCATTTGGGGAGGTGCTTACGCGACTAGTTTTGGTAACCTAAATTTGGTTGTAAATACCTACTGTCTGAAACTGTCCATGAAACCACACAGGCGCACCCGAATTGTAAACCTTTACAGGATTTTGAAGTGCATTCTCCAAGAATGACGTATGTCGTGATTCCCCTCACAGTAACCACTCCTATATTATTGTTATAAGATTTAACCAAATAAACGACGGGAACGTTGAGCGGTGCAGCGCCAAGGGGAAAGTAACCGAAGGGGTTTTTCCCAACCGCCATCGCTCCTCAACGGGCATAACGGCCGATTTTTGACGAGGGACGGGTGGAAAAGTCCCTATATAAACAGCTCTTCTGGCCCAGCTCCTCATTCGACGATCCGACCGACCTACTTACGACTTCTCTCTCACCCTCTCTCTTACCTTTCCTAGCACCTGCTGTGGTGAAAACCGCGGGGTGCCCTCCTGGTATCTGCTGTGGTGAAAACCGAGGAATACTTCCTTCTCCAATGACATCTGCTATGGCGAAAACCGCGGGACGCCGCCTTCTCCCCTAACACCTGTTGTGATGAAAACCACGGGGTGTTAGCTGCCATCTTCCCGGTGTCTGCTGTGGTGAAAACTGTGGGACACCTTCCTCTCCTCTAGCTGTGGTGAACGGGGTACTAGCACCCACATCCCAGGCGCCTTCTGTGGTGAAAACCGCGGGGAGTCACCACCTTTAGCGCCTACTGTGGTGAAAACTGCGGGGAGCTAAACTTCCCTCCAACGCCTATTGTGGCGAAATCCGCGGGGCGTGAGTGAAAATACTCCTAAAGAGCACTTTCTTCCTCGTCCATCCTCATCCGCCTTCATCCAACCTCTGCCTTCATCTTTCATCCAACTCTAACCCGCCATGTCGTGAGCACCACACACCCGCTCACGACAACGTATGTTGACAGATTGGCTTTTATGTGCATACATCCTTCGGCTTGTTCAAGAAAGGAAGTGATGTGAGACATACTAGATTGAAAACGCAAAGTATTTTATTAACAGCATGCCCAAGCAATGACTTCTACACTAGGCAGTTGCCTTGGCTAGCACCCTCGGTTTTCGATAATCTACCACCAACAATTAAAACAACTAGTTATGTAGCCATATTCGAAAAATTAACATTTCAACACTTGATGAATCAAACAAATGCCACCCTTAGATCCATCATCCCTAGATTTAAATACTGAATAACAGAAATGTACTATCATAATGAACTTCATTAGGCATTAAGTCTAGATTTAGGTTTAAGTACACCAGATTTAAGCAGACTAGATTAAGGTTTAAGTGGGCTAGATTGAGGTTTAAGTATACTAGATTTAGGTTTAAGTATACTAGATTCAAGTTTGTTAAAGTTAAGAGATTTAAGAAGTTGTTATAATGTATACGAATTATAAACTATAAAAACTGTATTACAAAACGGACGCATACACAAGCTGAGCTGGGAGACGAGCCTGGACAGGTCACTTACCTTAGGCTCAGGCAATAAACAGTGGAATTGCATTCACAATTTTACCTGTGAAGAATATATCTGCATTATGCAAAATGTGTAAATAAACGATTTATTATTTTACTTTCCAATGTTATTAGGGCCAACGTATATAGACCAAACTGATAGGTACTATTATGTGGAACGCTCGATTTCTGTACGAAGGCAGCTTGATGCATTTCCAACCCCATCACCCAACTAGGCAGATATCAAGCAAGTGGCAAAATTCAGTCACCACACGGATACCACGGAACACATGGGAATGAACTAGAGCAGATGCACCCAAGAGAACTTTCTACACACGAAGCGGAAAGGGAAGGCGAAGTGAAGCTGTAAAACAAGCGATTAGCGCGTTACAACGAGGACGTGATCACGTGTTAATGGGCCGCAGAGTTGGAACAGTTCCAAAAGAAATTCTTTCGCTTCTCCGCTCCTGGAGGTTAAAATAATCTGTAGGCCAACCGCGTTGGTTTTTAGCTCAGATAGAGCGTCCCATGTGGTTAAGACCCTTCTGAATGTGAATAGGAGTTAATGATGAGTGATTATCATGACCGCTCCATCGAATACTTGATGTAATACTTCGGAACTCAACTGGGAACTATGGAATAATGCAATGTACCAAAGTAAGCTTAGGTCTTTTAGGGAGGTCTTCTGAACTAGGGTTCGAAAAAATAGTCACGACGAGCTGAAATTTGGAGGGTAAATACGGGTTGGGCGCACCTGCGCATGCGTGAAGTAGTTGCGCCATAACTCAGGTTCTGATCCGAGTGCGATGAACCAATAATGATGAACTCAGCGTGGATCTTTGATAGCCAACAAGATGGTCCCATATCAGACGGGACTGGGGGGGTTCTTGTAAGCGCATGCGTCACTGTGGAAAATCCCATGACTACTAGTTCAAGGCGACAATGAAATCGTACGAGGAAGATAAATATAATAAGTACATACCGTTAACCGGACAGACATTTTTGAGATTTTTCATATTTCTGTACGTAGTAATGGAGCTTTGACATCAATAAAACCAGTCATGCACGATGAACAATGAACTAGTTCAATAATTTAATTTATTCTCATCCAGCACTTCCACAGAAGCCCCCCCCCCCTCCCTTCCGCCCTCATGCCACGGAGAATCAAAGTTGAGAAAGTGTGGCTAGATACAAGAATAAAGTGTGGGTAGATACTTACTATGGGAAAATATAACCCATGAGGGTTTACAGTTGCTATGTAATAGTAGGTACCTGATAGATTTTGATGACTGTTCAAAGTTGTTATAAGAAATATGCAAACAAAGTGCAAAGAAAATATGTTTAAAAACTTCCATTTTCCCTCCCTAATTGATTATAATGCCACTACTGAAAGCACTAGATCAAAATCCAAAACAAATGAACAAACCTAGCTGCAAGCACACTAGAACGATCAGAACTACGAACATAATATTGTCTCGAAACATGCCAATTCCCCCCTCCCCACACCCATTTTGGTTTATTATTTTCAATGATGAACCTTTGAAACCTAGCATGAAAAAAAAATTGTCAACCCCCTCCCCACCACTCAAAATTTGTTGGTTTCCGTTTCAAGGTACGCAGAATCTGAAAATGGTTTGAAATATTTCCGTCCGCCCGCCGTACTTACCACTTTTCTTAGTTACCATGTGTACCAAAATGAATGAAATTTGGTTTGTAGGTCCCATTTGGGGTCTAGTTGGCCCGCGAAGCTCCGCGTTACTGTCACTCATCTCTAAGGGGTGAAAAATAGGGGGTTGAAATTTTCAGAAACAGCCTTTAGAGTATGGTTTTTTAAAACTTTTTAAAATTAATCTCAAACTAAAGAATTTTTTGAGACCACCGGAGCATTGTACCGGAGCCGTTCGTTTCCACGGAAAAGCTTCGTCAACATGATCGTGAATGAAACGGTATAAATCCGGCCCAGGTATCATTGCTAGGGAGCACCTGATTATAATCAAGGATGGCTGTATGAAGTCAAGTTGGTTGTTCTTGAAAAATGATCATCTCTTTTGGATTTTGTTGATAGGTATTGTAACTTGAACCAACTTTATGCTTCATGAATAACAAAAAATAATTAATGATTGAATTATTGACTCCTGCGCATTTTTATGAAAGTGTAATTCCCAGTCCGGTACTCCGGTACTCGATTTAGGGCTCTCATGGTGGGGGGGGGGGGGTGTAGGTGATGACCCCAGAAAACAGTGGTCTACGCAGAAGGTGAATAATAAAACGTTGCGTAATCATTTACAGCGTTTTTCACATGTCGCAGTATTGTAAATCTCAGGTTTGGAAATGGCCATATATCAACGCCCCATAGGAACCAAACACTGGGTACACCAATCGTGTATGTGTAATATCGAACACCAGACTGGCCTCGTTGACTAATGTCAAGCTACCTAAATGTGGCACAGAGCTCTTTAAACGTGTCTCAAACAATAGAGCGTTATCTTTTTGGTTTATTATTCTGTGAATAATACACCTATGTATTCGCTCAGCAAAAAATTTTTATAACACCCCCTCAAAATTTTTTCTTTTCCGTTTCAAGGTGCGTAGATTCAAAAAATGCAATGTCCGTCCGCCGTACGCCGTCCGCCGTACGCCGTCCGCCGTCCGCCGTATCACGTGTACAGGCTTCATTTTTGGTCTAAAAAATTCGTTCTTTCGCACACATGCTCCACTTGGGCCCTATTTGTGTCCCGAAACTTTTCAGCCCGATCGGAATATTCCCAGGGGTGTTATGAGTGAAAATGTGTATAAAATAGGTACTTTTTGCGTTTTAGCAACATGTTAGTAAAATGAGCTTTTGAGGTATCGTTTTTCATGTTTTTGGGGACGAGAAGACCGAATATGAAGTCGATTTTCACCAAAGAGTGGAAAATTGAGGTTGTACCAGATGTTCAGCTCCCAAAATTGATTTTTTATAAGTCAAAAACCTGGAAAATCGTCTGAAATCACCATCAATTTGTAGAATAACACTAGAAAAAGTATCAAGAGGTGGATCAAGACGATTAAATGGTACTATCAATGATCAAAGATAATTTGAAAAAAAAGGAGCGTACCTAGTTCGTGTTTTGGGGGCCAAAATTGGTGGAAACCACCAGAAATAGCTATTTCAATTATTTTATATGAAAGAAACAATAAATAAACAGCCAGCATTTCTGTTGGTATTCCAAGTAGAATAATAAACCCATGTGACAAGGACTTTGCAGCGTTTTTTTTTTAAATGAAAATAAAATTAACAAATTTGCGTTTCGAAGTCCGAAAGAATTTAAACGCCGAATTGAGCAGGTTCTTCTAGCGAAGGATGCTCTTAGTTAGTGGTTCTCCCTTTTTTCTTTTACTTTTTTCAATTATTTTTTATTTTCACTTTTTATTTTAATTTTAGATCAGTTCGATTCTTTTTAAGTAACTACACGAAAGGGAACGTGTTTTTCGAGTGAGGTCTGGACGAGCTCCACCTGAGAGCACAAGTTCTGATGAACTTATTCTCATGGTGGGCAATGACTGAGATCCCTGAAATATTATTAGTGATGTATGATGTTTTTTTTAAACATTTATATTAGGAGAAACCTTTTCTTCGTGTATATATACTTGTTTAACATGTACATTGTTACTCTTTTGTTGCCAAAATATATTGAATTTGAATATGGGTGATAAATCTGTTCAGTACAGACCTGGAAAAAAGGGATGAATGGAAAGGTGGTCGTCAGCACACGTACCAAATGAGATTAAAATACACTGCCAAGGTGATGGCACAGGAGCTTCCTCGTCACAATCAGAGTGACCCATTATAAAATAGAACAGACTCGGAAGCAAAATAACATTACATTACATTACATTACATAACATTACATAACGTTAAATATACATATTACATAACATTACATTACATAACGTAACATTACATAACATTACATGAAATATACATATTATACATAACATGACTTCCATAATACATTACGTCCATTATACATAACTAGCCTGACCGCTCGCTTCGCTCGCTATCCGAGATTCGCTGTACGCAGTATCGTGGAACCAACAAACGACGGAAAAATCCCATACCCTACCGGGTATTTGTGCCCAATTTTATCAAAATCCGTCAAGCCATTCAGGAGTTGACCATGGTCGACCATATTTCCGCTATGGTCAGGGAATTAAAAATGCGCCTACGTTCAACTTGGGAGGCTACCGGATATTGGTGCCAAATTTGGTCGATATCCGTTGAGCAATTCGGGATTCGACCATGGAGGGGCCCATGGATGCGCTAAGGTCGACCGCGGGGGTAGTCCGAAGGGTCGATCGTAGATAGAATTTCACGTAGATTACGAATACGCGATAAAAAATAGGGGTTACCATTTCAATTAACGAAGTTGACCATGGTCGACCATAGTTCCGCTATGGTCAGGGAATTAAAAATGCGACGTTGCACAACTTGGGAGCCTACTGGATACTCGTGCCAAATTTGGTCGATATCCGTCAAGCCATTCAGGAGTTTACCATGGTCGACCATAGTTCCGCTATGGTCAGGGAATTAAAAATGCGACGTTGCACAACTTGGGAGCCTACTGGATATTCGTGCCAAATTTGGTCAATATCCGTCGAGCCGTTTGGCCGTGCATAGAAGGACAGACAGACAGACAGAGCGCATGCGCAGGGCGAACCGCTGGCTCTATCATGTTGAATTTTATATGGGACCTCAATGGGCCCTGCCCGCTTAATCCCTGAGAATTACATTGAAATTGGGTGAAATCTTTGGTTACTACGGCTGTAACAAGGAAATTGAATCTATTTCACGCCAGCGCATGCGCAGAGCGCACCAAGGGTCCGATCATGCTGAAATTCATACTGGAACTCACTAGGCCTTGTCCAAACAACCCTTGAAAATTTGAGCGAAATTGAATCAAAATTGTGAAAGTTATGCGTGTTTGTTGAATTTAACGTTAGCGCATGCGCAGGGCGTACCGCTGGATCAATCATGTTGAAATTTGTATGGGACCTCAAGGGGCCTTATCCGCACCATCCCTCAAAATTTGAGCTGAATCAATTCAAAATCGTGGAAGTTATGGCTGTAACAAGGAAATGCGGACAGACTCACAGACTCACAGACTCACAGACCGACAGACACGGAACCAAATTTGTTCAGTAGGCTTTGAAACGCAAAATGCAAGTGGAAATTTTGATTTCTGAAGACAAAAATTTTTTGGCTCACGAAAGTGAACACAAGGCTTCCGCTGCTTCGCAGACTCGGAAGCAATAAGGAGCTGCCCAACACCATACACCAAAACACCACGTCGCATCAACTGATCGTTCCAAACACTAGAAGTGAGGAAGGAGCCTTTAACGAATGGTTTAGGGAGGAGGAGAAGACTGACATGTACGAACAACACGTTCAGGTAGGTACAATTATCTTGCACCTCAACTGAACGAACGGTTACAACAGCGAACCTCAAATATACTCGTATGATATCCCACAATTTGCCCACGCACTGAAGTGCAGCGGTTGAATTGATTCTCACAGTGAAATATAGTCGGGCGCACCGACCCGCATGTTGCAACTGCACCCGAAAAGCCTGCGCCCCATTCATCCTCTCAAACCTCATCAGTAATCGACGTGAAAAATCGCCTTTACCCACTAATGGGAGGGAGCCCCGAAACAAACTGGAAAAAAACAAACCAAAAGTCACACTCAACAGTCAGCTTTCGCCGCTTGAGGGTCAGTAAAGCAATTTCGAAATCTATTGAGTTGTCAGGGCGCGGAACAAACACGGAGCGAGTTTCATCCGTCTTCCCGAGAGGAGCGTGGGTTGCATTTGCCCTGACAGCTCCCTGTCTGCACTCACATACTACCGGCAAGAACTAGAGATTTACTGGCGTAAACAAGACGAGACGAAAGTACCGAAATGTGAGACACAAATGTGGATTGGAGGGACCATTTCAACGGATTACAGTATCGCAAACCTTTTCCCGTAACGAACTAAAATCACTCGCGAAGAAATCGCGGAAACCCATTTCAAAGAGTAACGGAGCTATTGAAAAGATGTCTATTTCCACAAATACACGAAAAACGCTGCAAAGCCCTTGTCACTTGCGTTTATTATTCCACTGAACATACCTACAGACATTTTGGCTGTTCATTTATTGTTTCTTTCACGCGCAGTAATTGGAATAGTACTTTTAGACGGTTTCCACCAATTTTGGCCCCCACAAACACGACTTCGGCTCCATTTTTTAGCGAATTTTCAAAGAAAATGAAGCTATTGCAATGGCTTCGAAATTTAAATAATATAAATTTTTGGAAATTTTCTTCATAGAAATCCGTTTCAGACCATTCTAAAACGATTCCTGAAATTTAACACTTTTTTATATGTATATATATATTTATATATATATGTGTCACTCCAGACGATAACTCTCGATAGAATTGAGATAAACAGCTCAAATTTGCACAAAAAATCTATCTTGGCAATCGAAAGGCTAAGTTCGAAGATGGGCGAAATTGGCCTACTCTAAGGAGGGTTTTGGCGCATTTAAAGTGCGCAAAAATTACCCAAAAATCCCCAAAATGTTATTTTCCAACAAGTGACCCCTCATTTTAAAGGTTTTTGCACGCTGAACACGATGGTGGAATCGGATTTTAGATATCTTGATCCGTTCTCAAATTAGAGCATTTAAAGTGCGCAAAAATTACCCAAAAATCCCCAAAATGTTATTTTCTAACAAGTGACCCCTCATTTTAAAGGTTTTTGCACGCTGAACACGATGGTGAAATCGGATTTTAGATATCTAAATCCGTTCTTAAATTAGAGCATTTAAAGTGCGCAAAAATTACCCAAAACTAGGATAATCTTTAAACTCTTACCCCCCCCCCCCCCCCCCCCCCCCTTAGAGTGGTCAGATTGAAAAATGTGAGAAGTATTAATTGAAGACGAGAGTTTGAAGCAAAAAAGGGGGAGGCAAACGATTAGTACAACTCCTTGAATTTCCCATTTGACATATAATTGTTATGATACCTTCATAGATAGACAAGTACCGGCCCAAGTATTACTAGAAGGAAGACGAAAGAAAAAATCTATTTCAAATTATTCAATTTAGGTACTAACAGTAGGAGGAAGAAGTTTTCCTTTATTCAAAACCATAGCCATTAATTCGAATATTTCTTTGAAAATTCGCTCATTAAGTCATGCTGCATGACTGGTTTTTTTTTCTTTTTTAGCGAATTTTCGAAGAAAAGGAAGCTATTGTTCTCGGTCCAAAATTTTTAAAACTCGAATTTCCGAAAGATTTTTATACCAAAATCCGTTTCAGACCATCCTGAATTCACTGCCGAAAGACACCAAAAATTATATATATATATATATATATATAATATATATATATATATATAAAATTATGTATATATAATAAT
>OX940981.1:49308990-49384483 GCA_954871275.1 Leptopterna dolabrata
TAGAATAAAAACGGTAAATCAGCTTTGTAACTACCATTTCGGACGACTTACAAAGTTTTCTCAAGATGAACACGTTTTTACACGGCTAAAATTCAAGAAAATTTTTCCACTTCATGGAAAAACATTGAATCATGGATATGTTTTTGGGCGCTGTATTTTCGTTCACTAGGTACTTACTTTATGTAGCTGCACGTAGACGACCACTATTCGGATCTAACAAATTCCAACATCATCATCATCATCATCATTTCATTATTAGAAGGCACATTTTTAGGTGCTACCTTCCAATCGCTACCTTCCAATTCGTTCAATAAAATGGTTTGTGCTCATTCACCAAATGAAACAATATCGCAGAACAACCAACTCGATTTCATACAGCCATGCATGATTATTATCATCAACTTCAGGGTCTTACAGTGCGGTTGGTGTCGAATTCTCAGGATGGAATCTACTTTCATTTAAAAAAATAATATAACTAACTGCGCATACCCCATTGTTTATTATAATCCGTAGATTTGGAGATAGTTTCATTATTGTTTCGCTGGGTATTGTCGGTAACTACACACGCACATCTCCAAATTGTTTATCGGTTGCAGCGTTGCATTTTTTTCGGTCGCAAATTTTAGAATGACCCCCCCAGGGCAAAAACATATTCATGTTAAAAATTTCTGTCCGTCCGCCGTGCTTCGCACTTTTGTTGCCACTAACCAAAATTGGTAAAAGTTGGTTTGTGGGCCCCTTTTTGGATCTAGTTGGTCCGCGAAGCTCGGCGTTACTGCCAGTCATCTCTAAAAAGTGAAAAGTAGGGGGCTTAAATTCCCAGAAAGCCGTTATCTCGAATTATTTTACGTTTTTCAATTGATCTCGAACTTGGGAATTTTTTGAGACCAGCCGGAGCATCGTACGTCCAGCCATTTGTTCACATGATCATGAATGAAACGGTATATGTCCAAACATCTTTACTAGGGGACACCTCATTATAATCATGGATGGCTGTATGAAATCGAGCTGGTTGCTCCGTGATATTATTTCTTCTGAAGAATGATGGTTATTTTGGATTTTGTTGATTGGTACCTACCTATGTAACAAACGTTATGCTTCATGAATAACAACAATAAATGAATGATAGGATGCTTGAATCTACCGCATATTTATGAAAGGTAATTGCACGTACTATTCGATTTAGGGCTTTCGAAGGGGGAGCACGGTGGTTGTTACTGACCACAGAAAACGGTGATTCGTGCAGAAGGGTTATCTATTAAAGGTAAATAATAAACTGTTGTGTAATATTTTGCTGCATTTTAATTCCATTTCCGGATTCAACGTACCTACCTTGAAACGGAAGCCATCAAATTTTGGCGATGGGGGGGGGGGGGGGGTTAATTTTTTTTCATGTCTGATTCCAAAGATCCGTTATTGAAAATAATAAACCAAAAATGTCGGTTTAGTAAATGGGTATGGCTGCGATTCACTACGGGGGGGGGGGGGGGGGGGCATGAGATTGTGCCCGGAGGGTTTCACACTAATTAATAGATGTCACCGGTAAAGGTTCCACACTATCAGATGTCACTACGTTGACGGGATCTTTTTGGACGCATGTGCCCGGCGGGTTCCACACTAGCAGATGTCACCACTGCGACGGGATCTTTTAGGTTTTAAGGAGAGAGGAGGAGTGAGGAGAGAGAGAGAGAGAGAGAGAGTAGTCAGCAACTAGAGGAGAGCCTAGAATGGCTAGAAAGGCGAAGAAGTCGAGTTTTTATAGCCCTTGAGGGCTGTCTCCCTCCATCATCCAGCTAGTGGAGGATGGTGGGGAACCCCACTGGGTTCCTCGGTGCTCCTGCGTCTTTCGTCCCCACTTCTGCGAGTTTATTTGTGAGATCTATAATATTTGCAGGTTTACAAGGAGTGGATACCATGACAGTCGGTTTTTGTGTTTCATTATTCAATCAGACTACCTGAGTATGGATTTGTAGGCGCTTAGGAGATGATTTTTGTTGTTAGTTTTTCTACCTCGTTTTTATATTTCCGCGCCACATGTTTTCCTCCCAACGTAGTTACCTCTGAAAAATAATAAAATTCATTCGAGTCCAGAAATTGATCAAGCGAGTTCGTCATATCAAAAGATTAGTACAATAGTACAATTGGTGACCCCGACGTGATAGCTTTGACGGTCTCTTTAATTTCTTCTAGGCAAGTCTAATGAATCTTTACTCCACAAAGCTGTGTTAGTTGTCGGAACAATGTCGATTGAAATTGTCTTCCTCGATCGGAAATCAGATTGCTAGGTACACCAAACCTACATATCCAACAATTGTAGAATGTTTTGGCTACCGTTTCAGCCGTAATGTCGCTTATTGGTATGGCTTCTATCCAGTTAGTGAATCTGTCTATCATCGTCAGTATGTATTTATATCCATCTGATGTGGGTAATGGTCCTACAAGATCTATATGTATATCACTAAATCGTTTATCAGGTTCTTGGAATGAACCCATTGGAGATTTGGTGTGCTTGGAGACTTTGGTTTTCTGGCACGCAATACAAGCTTGTGACCATTTTCTTACATCGTTTCGTATCCCAGGCCAAATATACTTGGATGTCACTTGTTTTACTGTTGATTTTACACCTGGATGAGCCATGTTATGAATTTGTTCAAACATTTGGAAACGATAATTTTTTGGGATGAACGGCTTTAGGCTATTTTCTTCCACATTGCACCACAATTGTTTTCCTGAAGGTAGAGGATAACTTTTGAAGTTTAAATTTTCGTTGTTTTTCTTCAACTTTTCTAGTTCTTCATCATTTACTTGACTGTCAGCTATTTCGTCGTAGTCAATGACTGTGATAGCTTCCAATCTAGACAGGTTATCAGCTACAATATTATCTTTGCCATTGATGTGACAAATGTTGGTGGTGAATTGAGAAATATATTGTAGGTGTCTTTGCTGACGTGGAGATGCTTTCTGATTTTATGCCTTGGACTGATTATCCCCAGAAGGTGCATCACTATCAACGTCCATACCGATTTTGTGCTGAATAAGATATCGGAATTGTCCACAAGGCCTCAAGGGTTATTCTTATTATAATCACGGTTCCAATTTAGTTTAATCCAATCCAGTTTTGAATCTGCCCGTCGAATGGGGCGTGCGTGTGGTCATTTTTATTTATGTTTATTTCTTCAAATGGAGGATCTTAGCGAGAGCTTTTCAAGAAATTTCAGTACCTAGTTGCTTACGAGAGTTCTCCAGTGAGAGAAACTGGACGATGAAATTAATTAAATCAAGGCAGTTTTTCAAAAAATATCGTATCCAACAGCGGTGCTGCTTCCTAATTCTGCCTCTATTACTGGTATTACGTCACCATGATTCCTGCTATCCGACCGACCCTAGAATTAGGCATTAAGTACCTACCACTATATAAATCATAGCACCACGAATGTTATGTTGAGTCAGGTTTCAGTCCACTGGCGTGGAAAACGTCACTTTTCTCACTCAGACCTACAACATTCACCTTCGACGCGTTCAGAGCGCGTGAGTGGCAAGGAAACCCTGTATTCATCCTGTTAGACGCTCACTGTAATTGAAGCTGGTCGACTCTTTTCACGGCTTGCGGTTCATACCAAGTTCTTCCTAATCGATTAATAATCCTGGTGCTTACAATAATCTATTCGTAATCCTAGTAATCGAGCTCAAGTTTACTCGTTAAAAATTAATATCTACCTAACGTTTTAATGTATACCCATATCCACAGGCATTCAGTAGTATTCTAGTAAGAATAAACTAGTAAGTTGCACGAATGAACATTGATATTCCAAGAAGGAATGTTTCTACCTACTGCAGCAACTCAGCATCTTTGCCTGATAGTAAAAAACGCTGCAAATTATTACACAACGGTTTGTTATTTACGTGTATAGATTCCCCTTTTGCGTAGCTCACTGTTTTCTGATGGTCAGTATCTACCCTCGTGCTTGGGAGCACAACTAGGGCCCAAATGGAGCCTGTGTGCGAAAGAACGACAATTTTAGGCCAAAATTTCTTGTCTACATTTAAGTCAGAAACTTTGTTGGAACTTCAATTCTGTGCTCGTTGGTCAAAATCGACTTCATGTTCGATCTCCTCGCCCTAAAAAACATGGAAAAGGATACCTCACAAGCTCAAGTTACTATGAAACACCAAACAAACCCTATTTTTACACCCCTTTTTCACTCATAACACCCCTGGGTATATTCCGATCGGACTGCAAACTTTCGGGACACAACTAGGGCCCAAGTGGCAGACTCATGGCACTCATGCAAGACATTGCATTGTTGGAATCCACACAGCCTTTATCAATCTTTTTTATTTGTGATTGGGATTTGTTTGCTGAACGGAAACCTAGGTGTATTATTCACAGAATAATAAACCAAAATATTCACCTGTACAGATGATGCTCCTTCTGCGTGGATCACTGTTTTCTGTGGTCAATACCCTCGAGCCCCCCCAGGAAAGCCCTCAATCTAGTATTGGAGCCGGCCTGGGAGAGTTTCGTAAAAATGCTTAGGATTCAATAATTAATCATGAATAAATTATTTGCTGTTATTCATGAAGCAGTTCAACGTTTTTTCAAGTTACAAAAGTACTGTTTATCAACAAAGTCCAATAGAGCCAATCATTCTTCAAAAATGGAATAATATCACGGAACAACCAACTCGACTTCATACAGCCATCCTTGATTACAATCAGGTGCTTCCTAGCGATGATATCTGGGCGGATTCATACAGTTTGATTCAAGTCATGTTGACGAAGCTTTTCGATGCAAACGAACGGCTGGTACAATGCTCCAGGTGGTCTCAAAAAATTCTTAGTTTGACATCAATTTAAAAACGCAATAAAAACCGTACCATACTAAAAGTTTTTGAGCTACGGCATTCTGCAAATTTCACATGGGGCCTACAAACAAAATTTCATTAATTTTTGATCATGAAAAGTGAAAAGTACGGCAGACGGACAAACCTTTTTTTTTATTGCATTTTCGGATTCTACGTACGTTGAAACGGAAACCACCAACATTTGGGGGGGGGGGGGGGGGGGAGTTAAATTTTTGTTTTTAATTTTCATGCTCGATCCAAAGGTTCGGTATTGAAAATAATAAACCAAAACCAGATATTATATTTTCAAAACACAAGCTCTAATACTGTTTTGCCAGTAGGGTCCAAGAATATAGAACAGGGTAAACCCCTAAGTTTTTTGTTGGAGGCGTGTATGTGTATATCATTAAGTTTTGCTTGGTGATGATACAGAAATAAGTATGCATGTGTCAAATGCTGACGGGGCATCCGATAACAAAGTAGTATATGGATGATACGGCGGACGGACATCGCGTTTTTGGAATCTACGCACCTTGAAACGTAAAAGAAAAAAAATTTGAGGGGGTGTTATAAACATTTTTTGTTGAGCAAATACATAGGTGTATTATTCCCTGAATAATAAACCAAAACAGTCAGTAATTGATGCCTCAACTCTGTGTATGGTGGAAATTCAACATGATAAAGTCTGTTGAAAGGGTATGAACCGCAATAAGAAATTGTCAAGGTAATACCTACCTACCGTTACACTGTGAGCCTCACAAATAATAATTTATTTGAACTGCCGGACTGTCTGATTGAATTGAGTAAGTTGATCCCTCTCAGAATATGTGTGCCTAAATGAAAGAGGTGCGGTAGGAAATTCTCTTCTTTACCGCTCGTACATTAGCCAACTTATTCTTCGGCAACTTACTAAAATGTTTCCGCTTTACGACGCTTCCCTGCCGTGCAGTTGAAAACGTTCGGAAATCAAGTACCAACCAGTTCCAGACTATGAAAGCTTCGAAAATAATTAAGAAGAACATGATTCTCTGAAAAGCGTAGTTTCAAAAATAACCGAGCCGTTTCCTCTGAAATTAACGGACGGTAAATTGGCTGTCAGCGGAAATCGTTTAGACAACAGTCATCCTTTGGAGAACGCCTGGAGAAAGCTCGAGTGATGTTGGTAGTTTTTGCTTATTAGTTGGAAAACGAATCATCACTGGTGTTTTGCTGCTCTCGGGAAATGGTGAATTACCTCATTTATTTCCGGTCCCTATCACAACGGAAGGAGGATAAACTTCCGAAGAAGGGATTGTGTTTAGCTAACCATCGTGGTAGGGTGATATTAATGAGTTAGTTAGATTCAAGCGTATTCTACGTATTGATCTTATCGGTTCCTATTGCAACCAGGATGAAGGATAAACAATCCCTTAACCACGCAGACTGGGTGCGTTCTTGAAAGCCAAAAGCTGCTGATGAACAGCGCATTTGGATAGTTTTAAGAATTCGGGCCCTTCTATTTGTAGGGACTTCCTGTCTCCCCTCTGATATTCCAATATCTTGGGCAATTCACACGCACAGTCGCTCAACTAGGTACTTCGATGTGTTCAAAAAATCACTGTCAGAAAAATACTATATAATTAAGGATTTTCGTCAAAAAAACGAAAAATTATTATTATTTTTTTAAAATAATCAGAACTCTTGGAAAAAATGTAGTGATAAATATGCGGTGGATTCAAAAATTCTATAACTAAATATTTGTTGTTATTCATGAAGCATAACGTTTGCATCAAAATCCAAAATAACCACAATTCTTCGTGTGAAATAGGTAATAATATCACGGAATAACCGACTCGAGTTCATGCGGCCATCCTTGATTATAATCAGGTGTTCCCTAGCAGTTGTTTCTGAGCTGGATGTATACCGTTTCATTCACGAGCAATCGAGCATGTCGACGAAGCTTTTCGGTGTAAACGAACGGCTGGTCGTGCAATGCTCGGGTGGCCTCAAAAAGTTCGAGATCAGTTAAAAAACGTGAATAAAACTACATAATTCTATTGTAAGTTTTCGAGCTACGACGAGATGATTGACAGTAACGTCGAGCTTCGCGGACCAACTAGACCCCAAACGGGACCTACAAACCGAATTTCATTAATTCTGGCAAAGTTCGCCAATATTGGCAAAGTTGTGTTAATAAAATATTGAAATGTAAATTTTGGTTCATGGTAACTGTAATAAAACGTGTGCACCTCAACGTAGGTTTTATTCAGCGAAATTCTGCATAGGTAATACAATAGGAACGGATTTTTCAAGAACATTCTAAAACAGCATGGTAACCAATAAATACTTAATTGATGGGGAATAGGGATAATTCAGAACTGTAGTTTTATCACATTTTCCCCCTCTTCATTTTGGAACGTAGTCGGCAAGATAGCTCGGGGGTTTCTTCACCCTGCTGCTCCTTCGAATCAATTGATTTTCCGAATTCGATGTCTCTTCAACTTGAGGTATGACTTCAATTGGTTCATCCCCACGTGGTGACGTAGGACTGGACTGGATGATTTCCGGCGTTTCCTCTTCTACCACCACGTCAGTATGATTGCCTTTTCCTGTTGGAGGTAAATGCTGTGTTGATACAGTTGTCTCCCGTCCATCTGCTAATCGGATGTGTGCGTAATGTGGGTTTGCCTCTAGTAACTCCACTTCGTCTACTAATGGTTCATTCTTGCTGGGACGGACATATCTTTTGAGCAAGACCTTTCCAGGTTCTAGGAGCCAGGAAGGTAAAGCTTCACCACTTGGTGACTTCCTTGGGTGTGTGAACATGCGTTCATGCGGGGTTTGGTTTGTCGCAGTACAGAGAAGCGATCGGATCGAATGCAAAGCTTGTTGTAACACGTCTTCCCAATCTTCTGTGTTCAAATTGTACGTATGTAAAGCTAGCTGTATCGTTTTCCACAAGATACCGTTATACCTCTCGACTTGTCCATTGCTTTGTGGGTGATAAGGAGTGGTTCTACTAGATGCTATTCCACTAGAATGTAGGAAAGTTTTGAATTCGCTCGACATAAAAGATGCTCCTCTATCAGAATGGACGTACGATGGCATACCAAACACCGAAAATATTTGCTTCATTCTTTGAATAAGAGTATTAGCGCTCAAATCTTTACAAGGAATTGCGAATGGAAAACGGGTATACTCATCTATCACTGTCAAAATGTATGGACGTCGATGTCGTGATGGCAAAGGACCCTTGAAATCAATGTTCAATCTTTCGAAGGGCCTTGTAGCTTTGATAAGGTGGGCAGACGGATCGCCTTGGAAATACCGAGGCTTTAGTTGAGCACATGTGTTGCATTCGGACGTAGTTTTCCTGATTTCCTCCAACGAAAATGGTAAATTTTTGGTTCGAACCCAATGGTACATCCTGGTAATTCCCGGGTGGCATAAGGATTCGTGCAGCTTTCGGAGATCCCAACCTGACATAGATCCACAAACCCTGGACAATGCATCTGCAACTGTATTATCTTTCCCGGGGCGGTAGATAATGTCGTAAGAGTATGCTGACAACTCCAGTTTCCATCTGGAGATCTTCTCATTCTTCACTTTACCAGCATGTTTGGTATTGAACATGAATGCGACGCTCTGTTGGTCAGTGATGAGATGGAAATGTCGTCCCATTAGGAAATGACGCCACTTCCGAATAGCTTCAATGATCGCGTACGCTTCCTTCTCGATTATGGAATGATTTTTCTCAGAGCAACTGAGAGTACGAGTGAAGAATGCTACAGGCTTTCCAAGCTGGCTGAGTGTGGCAGATATGGCAAAGTCCGAAGCATCTGTCTCCACAGTCATTGGGATGTTGTAGTCGATAGCATTGACCACTGCCGTCGAAATATCTTGTTTGATCCCTTCAAATGCCTCACAGGCCTTAGCATTGAGAGGGAAAGATGTTGTATGAACCAGTGGATAGATTTTATCTGAAAAATTTCTTACCCATTTAGAATAATGGGAAAACATCCCCAAAATTCTTTGCAATGAGGCTGGGTTAGTTGGAGGTTGGATTTCAAGAAATGGGCGTAGTCTCTCTGGGTCGGGTCTGATTTGCCCATTCGAAATTACATAGCCTAGTAAGCTTATTGACTTCGACTTGAATGTGCATTTGTCTTCGTTGATGGTAAGGCCGTATTTTCTGGTCATTTCGAGAAAATTCTTCAGGTTATTATCGTGTTCAATGTTATCATTACCGCATATGGTCACATCGTCCAAGTACACATAACAGCCTTTAATACGTTCATTCTTAATAATGCCAGTCAAGAATTTCTGAAATGCTGGAACACCATTGGTAACCCCAAAAGGTAAACGAGTAAAGTGGTACAGTTGTCCACAGGCTTCGAATGCTGTGTAAATGTATTCCTCCTTCGCTATGGGGACCTGATGGTATGCGCTGGTAAGGTCGATCTGGCTGTATACTTTGTACTTTGCTACCTCTTCGCTGAATAAATTGTAATAAAACGTGTGCACCTCAACGTAGGTTTTATTCAGCGAAATTCTGCATAGGTAATACAATAGGAACGGATTTTTCAAGAACATTCTAAAACAGCATGGTAACCAATAAATATACTTAATTGATGGGGAATAGGGATAATTCAGAACTGTAGTTTTATCACAGTAACTAAGAAAAGTGCTAAGTGTACGGTTTACATGTTTGGCGGAAATTTGTTTTATTCCATTTTCCGGTTCAACGCACTTTGAAACGGAAACCATCAAATATTG
Source organism: Leptopterna dolabrata (assembly GCA_954871275.1). Lineage (NCBI taxonomy): Eukaryota > Metazoa > Arthropoda > Insecta > Hemiptera > Miridae > Leptopterna > Leptopterna dolabrata. The sequence continues at coordinate 49,318,590 of OX940981.1, forward strand.
CTGGAGAGGTGGCGGGGTTAAAAAAAATGTTCATGCTCGATTCCCAAGGTTCATTATTGAAAATAATAAATCAAAATGCGGCAAATAATGACGTCTGCAGGTCTTTTGACATCTGATTGGCTGTTGGCCCAAGGAGGCGAAGTTTCTAAATGCTGCCAACAACCCAACGTTAGAGATGGCGAACCTTCCTGGCTACCTTTTAAAACCTATGCTGTGACGTTTTATGAACCTCTATGCTGTGACCGTTTTGAAGGACTGTTTAAAAAATATATATATTCAAACATTTGCGGTTCGTTCATCCATCCACTGTGGTTCTGTACAATCGTTGAAACTGGTGCACTAGCGCTCTAAGCGGGATTTGAGTTGAACCACTCGGCGAATTGCCTGATACGTCATTTCTAGCGGGAACTCAGAAATTCAAATTTCACACTTGTTTTCTGCCTAGGCTTTCAGACATTAACACCTCATTATTTGGTCGATATGTGTTAATTTTCGTTATTGAAAAGAATTCGGCAAATAAATGACAATTTGTAACCCATGAAAATTGCCTGTAGACCACTACTTGCAAACTAGTTCATACCACCATAAATATAAACACACAAAATGGCTTTGTTTACTATTGGGCAGGTTAGCTTTACGAATGGGTTGAGCTCATGGCCATATTTGATTGTTTCAAATCTCATTCAGTTAATTTTTTCCCCTAGTGAGAGCTTTTCAAATATCTCTCAACGACAGCAGGAATTATTTGCTGTCTGAGAGGTCTGTAATGAGTGAAAAAGTCACGGACTTTAAAGAAAGTAAAGAAGCTAAGCCACTACAGGAATTGGTGCTGAGAATTGTTGTTTTTCAAGTCAAAAGTCCCACCTATGGGCTTGAAGCTTGTATCGAAAGGAACACAGTTTTGTAGAAAATGAATTAATCATTTGATAAATTATAAGGAACAACTGTATGAATTGGTAATTTACTCGGATTCCTTCTCTGTGTTCTTGAGTCAAAAATGGAATATATTTAGATGGCATCCGTGTGATAAGAGCTGGTTGACGATTCGGAGTTGTAGGATGAGAATTCACGGGGAAATTGTTGTCTATTGCATCATACTGTTACACAGTGACGGGCCCTAATAATTTCCTCGGAAATGAAGCTTGAAAAAAGAACAGTCCCACGAAAGTACCTACACTCACTACACAGCATCCTCCTTTTTTCCGAAGTTTGTGAAAAGAAGAAAGCCTCTGCCCGGCTATCAAGTTCGGGTTGTTATATTACCCAACGAGTCGCTGTATCCATTCTCGCGGGTGCAGGTTGGTAGGTACGCTTTAACTGGATTAGTTCCGCGGTTCGTAACGCGAGTTCACCCGAAGCTACATGTCAGGCCTGGGAAACGGCGGCCATTGTAAAATGTTGGTATCTGCTTGATGCCGCAGCGGCAAGCCATTGGTTTTCGCCCGGGATTGGGATCATCTGGGATTTTGGTTTATTATTTTCAATGATTATGGTCATTTTGTATAATAAAACTAGAAAAAGTGTCAACACGTGGATCAAGACGATTAAATGGCACTGCCAATGATCAAAGATAATTTGAAAAAAAAACGATGCAAATCCCAGCACAACGGTTTATTATTTTGTACAGAATACCCTTCTATTACAGATCACGGCTCTCTGTATAGATAACCCTTCTAGATAATATAATATGTATTAGTCTATACATATTATGTAGATCGCAGACCCTCCGTAGGTTAGTACCTAACCCCGTACTCCTTACTACGTACCTACCTAAATCGCGAGTTAAATGTTGCTAAAACAATTATTCTTTCGACGACAAGCAGTAACTAAAACGGCAAAAAGAAACGCAAATAATGAAGTTCTGAAGGAAAATTGTTGATGTGGAGTGAAATAGATGCCCCTTCTGCGTAGATCACTGTCTTCTGTAGTCAGTGCCTACCTTCGTGGTCAAGTATAATGAACCGTTGTGTAATAACTTGCCCATTAATAATACTTCAACGGTTGGTCAAGTTGCAAAAGTACCGATAAACAAAATCCAGCCCCTTCTTGGTTGATGAACCGTTGTGTAATAATTTACCGTTGTGAAATAATTTACCGTTATGTAGGTAATAAATAATTTACCGTTGTAAACGGTTGGTCAAGTCGCAAAAGTACCGATCAACAAAATCCAGCCCCTTCTTGGTAGATGAACCGTTGTGTAATAATTTACCGTTGTGGAATAATTTACCGTTATGTAATTATTTACAGTGGTTTAATAATTTGTCATTGTGTAGCAATTTACTCATCAACAATACTTCAACGTTTGTTCAAGTTGCAAAAGTTCCGATCAATGAAACCCAGCCCCTTATGGTAGATGAACCGTTGTGTAATAATTTACCGTTGTTTAATAATTTACCGTTGTGTAATAATTTGCCGTTGTGTAATAATTTACCATTGTGTATTAATATTTACCCATCAATAATACTTCAACGTTTGTTCAAGTTTCACCTACCAACAAAATCCAATAGTCCATCACTTATCAAATGAAATAATATCGCAGAACAACCAACTCGACTTCATACAGCCATCCTTGATTATAATCAGGTGCTCCCTAGTGATGACATCCCGGCACGAACAATACCGTTTGATTCACGATCGTGTTGACGAAGCTTTTTGGTGCACACGAACGGCTGGACGTACAATGCTCCGGGTGGTCTCAAAAAATTGTTTAGCTCAAGAAAAATTTAATAACGTAAAAAAAACCATACCCTTCTATCGAAAGTTTTCGAGCTACGGCGTTCTGAAAATTTCAACCCCAATTTTGAACCCCTTAGAGATGACTCACAGTAACGTCGAGCTTCGAGGACCAACTAGACGCCGAACGGAACCTATAACCCGAATTTCATCAATCATAATCATCATGGTAACTAAGAAAAGTGGCCAGTACGGCGTACGGCGGACAGACAGAAATTTTTTTATAGCAGTTTTGGATTCTACATACCTTGAAACGTAAACCATCAAATTTTGAGGGGGGAGGGGGGTTAGATTTTTTTTTTTTTCATGCTCGATTCCAGTGGTTCATTATTGAAAATAATAAACCAAAAAGGAGCGTACCTAATCCGTATTTTGGGGGCCAAAATTGGTGGAAACCATCAGAAATAGCTATTTCAATTATTTCACACGAAAGAAACAATAAATGAAAACACAATATTTCTGTAGGTATTTCCAATAGAATAATAAACCCAAATGACAAGGGATTTGCTTTTAATTTGTTGTTAACTGTCCATTTTTGAACTCTTCTTTTTGTTTGACCACGAATATTTTGTCGAAGTTTCGAATTTTTTTTGCTGAGGTCTGAAATGACGGATTTAAATTGTATACCTACGCGTTGTGATAATCGTTGAATTCCAACGATTCAGATTGCTCCGAGGCTCATTAGTTGCGGATCACCTTGTAGTACATCGTCCCTCAGTCCTTGTTGTCTTCTCATCTTTCAGGTTCAGGGGAGAGACCTTTGCACGGTGATTTGTTGGCTTCTTCCCGAGAAATATGTCGCATCATAGCTGCTCCTCCATTTAGCGTTCTCCCGTGTTTTTCCAGACCTCATCATGTTGTCTAACGACCCTACACAACTCACCGTTAAGTACCTACCTCCTCCAAAATAAATGTACCACAGGAAAACGGAGTGATTGAAAAAAAAAAGAAGAAAAAAGAAGTGTATTTCCACTAATACACGAAAAAACGCGAAAAACACTGTCATACCGGTTTCGGTGATCAAACCATCGTCAGTAACAAACAAACAGTTACTTATGTACTGGCGATGGTTTGATCCCCGAAACCGGTATAACAGTGTTTTTCGCGTTTTTTCGTGTATTAGTGAAAATACACTTTTTTTTTCAATAAATCAGTTCTTCTTTGAAATGGGTTTCCACGATTTCGTCGCGAGTGATTTAGTTCGTAAATGTACCGCTTTGAACCAACTATAGTGAACTCACATTCTTGATTGCATGAGCTGAAATCCCGTCGAAAATGAAATTTCAAATGGCATCTGAAGACCCTACTGCATAACTACCAATGTACATATCTACCAATGTATTTGAAGTTTGATCAAAATGTGTCCAGTAAAGCGTGTCACCTAAACTTATTTACATAATGAACAATAATGAACGCGATTAAAATTCTTCGTGTCACCTAAAATTATTTACATAATGAACTATAATGAATGCGATTCAAATTCGTCAATTTTACACAATACAAAACATCTTTCGATAAATATATACTGTCTGTGATGAATTTAAATTGGCGTAAAATTCACCACGATAGGCGAGGGGGGGAATTTGCCAGTTCTGGTTAAGGGCGATACCTCCACCATCGGCTGGATCTTTTTGGATGTGTGCGGTTAAGGGCGGACCTCCACCGATCTTTTAGGGTTGTTTGCCAGTTCTGGTTAAGGGCGAACCTCCACCATCGGCTGGATCTTTTGGGAGTAGGAGAGAGACATGGTAAGGAGAGAGAGAGAGTAGCCGGCGGCTAGAGGAAGCGTAGAATGAGAAAAAACGCTGCAAAGTCCTTGTCACATGGGTTTATTATTCTATTGGAGTTCTAGAGATTCTCGTTGGATGTTCATTTATTTTTTCTTTCATGCGCAATAATTTAAATAGCTATTTTTGATGATTTTCACCAATTTTGGTCCCCAAAACATGAAATAGGTACGCTTTTTTTTCTTTTTTTTTCCAGATCATATTTGATCATTGGTAGTGCCATTTAATGGTCTTGATTCACCTGTTTACATTTTTTCTAATGTTATTATACACATTCATGGTAATTTCAGACAATTTTCCAGGTTTTTGACTCATAAAAAACCAATTTTGGGAGCTGAACATTAATTTGGTAGAACTCAATTTTCCACTCTTTGGCCAAAATCGACTTCATATTCGGTCTTCTCGTCCCCAAAAACATGGAAAACGATATCTCAGAAGCTCATGTTACCAACATGTTGCTAAGACGCAAAAAGTACCTATTTTTACACACATTTTCACTCATAACACCCCTGGGTATATTCCGATCCGGCTGAAAAGTTTCGGGACACAACTAGGGCCCAAATGGAGCATGTGTGCGAAAGAACGAATTTTTTAGACCGAAAATGACGCCTGTAGACGTGATACGGCGGACGGCGGACGGACATTGCATTTTTGGAATCTACGCACCTTGAAACGGAAAAGAAAAAAGATTGAGGGGGTGTTATAAAATTTTTTTGCTGAGCGAATACATAGGTGTATTATTCACAGAATAATAAACCAAAAGGCGAAGGAGGCGAGTATTTATGTTACTGGAAGTCGTCTCTCTCCATCCCCTATTTGTTAGGGGATGGTGGGGACCCGGGTTGTGCTCTGACTCCTGCGGCTTGTTTCCCACTCGTATGGTTTATTTGGTAAGAACTAAAGTTGGCTTATGAAATATTTGTGAGAACTTAAATCTGCTAGGAGTAGTTCCGGGAGGAACTCACGACAGAGGTCCCCCCAGTTCGAACAAAGATATGAGGGTGGCTGAGGGCGCTGAGTGACAGAGGCTGAAGGCTATGGCAAACAATACGGGGCTGAAGGCGCAGGGTAACAATGGCTGAAGGCTATGTCAGACAGGATGAGTGCTGAAGGCGGTGGAAAGTGAGCAAGTGAACATTCGGATGTGGCTGAGGGCCCAAGTTTACAAAGCTGAGGGCTGAGGCAAACAATGTAGGCTGAAGGCGGTGATTGACAGTAGTTGAGATGGTGGTTTGCTTAATACTAGGTAGAAAGGTGGCGAAGATTGGCGTGAAGTAATAGTATGTACAAAAGTAGTTACTTAGAGCTAGTGAAAATGCTGTGTACAAGAGAGAGTAATATTAACGAAGATGTAGAGGGTATTAAGTGACTTAGAGCTAGTATATACAGTTGCAGGAGGAGAGTATGTACAAAGAGGAGTAACTTATGGCTAGTATACAGATAAAAACAGCATGTGACTTAGAGCTAGGGAATATACAGGTGAATGAGGAGAGATTATGGACAAAGAGAAGTGACTTACAGCTAGAGAATATTTACATTGACATAAATAAGGAAGCTCGATATTTACAGGTGTGTTTGAAAGATATTTACAGGAATCATATTTACAGGTGCGATATGTACAGGTGCTGGGTCCCCCCAGTGAGTGGGGTGGTGGGAGGGGGTGAGGCGTGGGCCGTTGCAATTTAACCCTGGCTCGTAGGCGAGGGGTGGAAGCCTTCCGAAGGGGGGTTGGTGAAGGGGGCGAAGCGGTCAGCCCCCAGCATCGTGGGGCGGGAAGAGAGGACCCCCGAGTGAGTGGAGGGTTTGAGGGGCGGTGGTCGAGGGGGTTGGTGCGGCAGTGTTCGCCGGGGCCGCAGAGACGCCAAGGGGTGGGGGTTGAGAGGGTTGAGGTGTGTGCGGCGGTGTTCGCCGTGGTTGCAGGGGCGTTGAGGGGTGGGAAGGGTTGGCAGGGGCGGATCCAGAATTTTTTTCCGGAGGGGGTCACAGGGTAGAACAATATAAAAAATAACAAAAAATAAAAAATAACCAAACGAACAATACAAACCGAATTTTCAACCTTATGCCTAAACTCGTCCAATTTGTCTACTTACAAAATTAATTGTATTTATTTATAAAATTCATTGTTTATAATTATATTATGTAAAAAATATTTTTCAATATCTATTAATTATTTAACTGATAAATGTATTTATTTTCAATTTTCTTCTAAAAAAGTGTCCTAATGTGTTTTCAAACAAATTGGCGCAAATCAAAACATTGAAACCACAAAAATCTATTGTTGATCTCAGTGAGTTCAGTATCGTTTTTACTGAATTTGGCAGGAAAGAAAACGAGAACGAAACAAAAACAAGATAATAATTAATAAAAATAAGAAGAAATAAACAAGGTGTAATTTGACGGATACACCAAGGTAAGTTTATTGACATACCTAATTGCATATAAAGTAACATTGGTAGGACCAAGTGTACGATTGTATTCGACTAATTTTGACATTTTTGATCGAATCTTTTTAGATTTTTTATAGTTCTTTTTTGATTTCACAAAAACTGGGTTCGTCTTCGTTTGGTTTTTTTTGTTTTCGGGTTTGTGAACAATTCGTTCAGCTCTGCTTTTTGAAATGCAGGCTGATTCTGGGGGGGGTCATGACCCCTGTGACCCCCCCCTTGGATCCGCGCCTGAGGGTTGGTCCCTCCCTGAGGGGGGGTAAGAATGCGCTGGCGGTTCTGATATCTCGTGCGAGATGTCATTGGCGAGGGATGGTTGGGTCCTCCCTGAGGGGGATAAGAAAACGCTTGCTTAATTGGCGAGGGGGGTGGAAGGTGTGGGGCTTGAGGCCTTCCATGAGTTTGGGTGCAGGGTCGGTCGTGGGGGGAGGGTGACGGTTTGGTGACCGAGAAAGGTGGTGGGGTGTTGACTTTACTTTCCTCCAGCCACCGACTTATCTCCCCTCCTTGTTCATGCGAAAAAAACCAGTCATGCAACATGACTTAATGAGCGAATTTTCAAAGAAATATTCGAATTAATGGCTATGGTTTTGAATAAAGGAAAACTTCGGTCTAAAATTTGGTTTTCTATGTATATTCTCTTCGTATTTATTTTAATTTGTACGTTTTGTCCATCCTGATTCTACCGTTTGTTATGAGTAGATTCCTTGTTCCTTCTGAATGGCCTTTCCTCTTGACTACGATTTCAGGCCTGGTATCTAAAACCAGTTCAAGATTTGCTCTACTAGGTAGGTAGATCCTTCCTTCTTCATTGATATTATTTTTATCATGTTAAGTACCTACCTACCTTTGAATATCAAATATTCGTATGATACTGATAATAAATTGATAAGATACCTACCTAACCTTCTTCCTCCTACTGTTAGTACCTAAATTGAATAATTTGACATAGATTTTTTCTTTCGTCTTCCTTCTAGTAATACGTGGGCCGGTACTTGTCTATCTATGAAGGTATCATAACAATTATATGTCAAATGGGAAATTCAAGGAGTTGTACTAATCGTTTGCCTCCCCCTTTTTTGCTTCGAACTCTCGTCTTCAATTAATACTTCTCACATTTTTCAATCTGACCACTCTAAGGGGGTGGGGGGGGGGGTAAGATTTTAAAGATTATCCTAGTTTTGGGTAATTTTTGCGCACTTTAAATGCTCTAATTTAAGAACGGATTTAGATATCTAAAATCCGATTTCACCATCGTGTTCAGCGTGCAAAAACCTTTAAAATGAGGGGTCACTTGTTAGAAAATAACATTTTGGGGATTTTTGGGTAATTTTTGCGCACTTTAAATGCTCTAATTTGAGAACGGATCAAGATATCTAAAATCCGATTCCACCATCGTGTTCAGCGTGCAAAAACCTTTAAAATGAGGGGTCACTTGTTGGAAAATAACATTTTGGGGATTTTTGGGTAATTTTTGCGCACTTTAAATGCGCCAAAACCCTCCTTAGAGTAGGCCAATTTCGCCCATCTTCGAACTTAGCCTTTCGATTGCCAAGATAGATTTTTTGTGCAAATTTGAGCTGTTTATCTCAATTCTATCGAGAGTTATCGTCTGGAGTGACACATATATAAATATAATATATATATACATATAAAAAAGTGTTAAATTTCAGGAATCGTTTTAGAATGGTCTGAAACGGATTTCTATGAAGAAAATTTCCAAAAATTTATATTATTTAAATTTCGAAGCCATTGCAATAGCTTCATTTTCTTTGAAAATTCGCTAAAAGGTGGAAGGGTGAGTGGGGTTGCAGAGGGGGCAGTGGATGCGGATATTCCCATCGGCGTCGATGTGTTGTGACCAGTGAGAGGGGTCGGGCGAGGGGGTAGGGTTGCCGCTGACGGCTGTTGAGGAGGGGGTGACAGCAAAAAGATCGGGGAGCGAAAGAAGGTGGTGGCGTTCGAAAGGTGGAGGCGAATTCAAGAGGGGTTGGGATAAGTTCGAGGATGCGTGAACGTCGGAATTACCTGTGTGAACTGTTTAGAATTGGTGAGGTGAATGTCGAATTAAACATTGCGGGACTGTGGATTTGAAATTTAAATTTAAATTTTTAAATTTCAAATTGGAAAATAGGAAAAATGGCAGATGTGGGAAATGTTGATTGTGAGGGTTTTTGAAGGTGCGAGTTGAAAAGTGGATTTAAAATTTCAATTTGAATTTTGAAATTTCAAATTAGAAAATATGTAGTGAAAATGGCCGACATTGAATGTTAGTATGGGAGAAGTGTGCGAGATCGTGATGAGTTGGAAAGGAAGGTTGCGGGAACGTCGGAGGTTCATTTAATTTAATTTATTTTTCGATTTTACACATATATAGGGTACTAGACCCCTCCTTGTATATGTACAAAATAATAACACAATGAAAATCACTAGATCCACTGTGATGACCTGTGATGATCCTGTGATGAATTTAAATTGGCGTAAAATTCACCACGAGAGGCGAGGGGGGAATTTGCCAGTTCTGGTTAAGGGCGATACCTCCACCATCGGCTGGATCTTTTTGGATGTGTGCGGTTAAGGGCGGACCTCCACCGATCTTTTAGGGTTGTTTGCCAGTTCTGGTTAAGGGCGAACCTCCACCATCGGCTGGATCTTTTGGGAGTAGGAGAGAGACATGGTAAGGAGAGAGAGAGAGTAGTAGAGAATGAGAAATACACTGCCAAGGTGATGGCACAGGAGCTTCCTCGTCACAATCAGAGTGACCCATTATAAAATAGAACAGACTCGGAAGCAAAATAACATAACATTACATTACATTACATTACATAACATTACATAACGTTAAATATACATATTACATAACATTACATTACATAACATAACATTACATGAAATATACATATTATACATAACATGACTTCCATAATACATTACGTCCATTATACATAACTAGCCTGACCGCTCGCTTCGCTCGCTATCCGAGATTCGCTGTACGCAGTATCGTGGAACCAACAAACGACGGAAAAATCCCATACCCTACCGGGTATTTGTGCCCAATTTTATCAAAATCCGTCAAGCCATTCAGGAGTTGACCATGGTCGACCATATTTCCGCTATGGTCAGGGAATTAAAAATGCGCCTACGTTCAACTTGGGAGGCTACCGGATATTGGTGCCAAATTTAGTCGATATCCGTTGAGCAATTCGGGATTCGACCATGGAGGGGCCCATGGATGCGCTAAGGTCGACCGCGGGGGTAGTCCGAAGGGTCGATCGTAGATAGAATTTCACGTAGATTACGAATACGCGATAAAAAATAGGGGTTACCATTTCAATTAACGAAGTTGACCATGGTCGACCATAGTTCCGCTATGGTCAGGGAATTAAAAATGCGACGTTGCACAACTTGGGAGCCTACTGGATACTCGTGCCAAATTTGGTCGATATCCGTCAAGCCATTCAGGAGTTGACCATGGTCGACCATAGTTCCGCTATGGTCAGGGAATTAAAAATGCGACGTTGCACAACTTGGGAGCCTACTGGATATTCGTGCCAAATTTGGTCGATATCCGTTGAGCAATTCGGGATTCGACCATGGAGGGGCCCATGGATGCGCTATGGTCGACCGCGGGGGTAGTCCGAAGGGTCGATCGTAGATAGAATTTCACGTAGATTACGAATACGCGATAAAAAATAGGGGTTACCATTTCAATTAACGAAGTTGACCATGGTCGACCATAGTTCCGCTATGGTCAGGGAATTGAAAATGCGACGTTGCACAACTTGGGAGCCTACTGGATATTCGTGCCAAATTTGGTCGATATCCGTCGAGCCGTTTGGCCGTGCATAGAAGGACAGACAGACAGACAGAGCGCATGCGCAGGGCGAACCGCTGGCTCTATCATGTTGAAATTCATATGGGACCTCAATGGGCCCTACCCGCTTAATCCCTGAGAATTACATTGAAATTGGGTGAAATCTTTGGTTACTACGGCTGTAACAAGGAAATTGAATCTATTTCACGCCAGCGCATGCGCAGAGCGCACCGAGGGTCCGATCATGCTGAAATTCATACTGGAACTCACTAGGCCTTGTCCAAACAACTCTTGAAAATTTGAGCGAAATTGAATCAAAATTGTGAAAGTTATGCGTGTTTGTTGAATTTAACGTTAGCGCATGCGCAGGGCGTACCGCTGGATCAATCATGTTGAAATTTGTATGGGACCTCAAGGGGCCTTATCCGCACCATCCCTCAAAATTTGAGCTGAATCAATTCAAAATCGTGGAAGTTATGGCTGTAACAAGGAAATGCGGACAGACTCACAGACTCACAGATTCACAGACTCACAGACTCACAGACCGACAGACACGGAACCAAATTTGTTCAGTAGGCTTTGAAACGCAAAATGCAAGTGGAAATTTTGATTTCTGAAGACAAAAATTTTTTGGCTCACGAAAGTGAACACAAGGCTTCCGCTGCTTCGCAGACTCGGAAGCAAAAAGGCGAAGGAGGCGAGTATTTATGTTACTGGAAGTCGTCTCTCTCCATCCCCTATTTGTTAGGGGATGGTGGGGACCCAGGTTGTGCTCTGACTTCTGCGGCTTGTTCCCCACTCGTATGGTTTATTTGGTAAGAACTAAAGTTGGCTTATGAAATAATTGTGAGAACTTAAATCTGCTAGGAGTAGTTCCGGGAGGAACTCACGACACTGTCATTTAGTCATGTTGTCGCGATTTACCTTGCGACTGTACTTACTTCGTTGAGGGTAACACAAATTGAAGAGATCAACAGTAATTCTCTTTTATTGAAAATAGCGGTCAGTAAAAATCTGCGATTTGCGTTGGTCAAGGCATTCAGGTGTCACGAACAGTTCCATTTCCAAGGTGGATATCTCTCGTTTGAGAACAGCGGTAGTGATAGCTCCACGAAACGAGCTCTCCAAAACAAATTACCTTAGTTTTTGGTCTCGCGCCTCGTTAGCTGCGCGAACCTATTCCAGCTAACAAGCGATACCAAGTTATTCGTCGATTTTCAAAAGTTCTACAGTAAAGCACGTTGCATGTCCTGCTAGAATCAGAATCAGAATCGGCTTTCTTTGTCATTCAAACGAGCTATCAAGACAATGGTCAAGACAAGGTTCGACAGTGGTCAACATATCAACACATTTAAACATAAAGACTATAACTAGAAATTTATCACAGATCAAGAAGTACTTAGTGAATTCAAATAGTACACATAATTAATTATAAACCATTTTTGATGAATTTGAAATATTTATCGAACGCGTAGGGGACAGTTTGGAACAACAGTTCTTTGCAAATATTTAAAAAAAATATCATGTTCTTCTTGTCGTATATAATGTGGCCGAGCAATAAAAAACTTGATTCCCCACCATTTTGTTGCAATACTAGATTAATAACATGTAGATGGGATGACGGCAGTGCAAGCGAATCAACAGTTTTTTGTACTATACGAATGGGACGGGCGGGGGAAATCATCGAAGTTTTTATGGACATAATGTATAGGGTGCCCCAGTTCCTTGTGGAGAAACTCAGGGAATCAATTCTACTCTTCATTTGGAACAAAAAATGATTAGTAGAAATTTTTCGAAAAGTTCTTCGTTTTAAATATATCCGACAATTTGTGTTTTTCCAACTTGTCATTACCTTACTATACGTATAAAAACGCTAGTAAATTCGAAAATGTTGAGACTACAACAAATCCAATTACACCGTTTGAAAGAACGTTAAATTTCCTGTAAGATTCTTCTGTGTTCAGAGGTCGGAGTTACTTAAAATGTTGGCCAATATCAGTTGGAACATTTGAAAATTTCAAAATTTAAAATTGTGAAAAAGATTGTACGTTCTACTGAGGTTACAAAAAATACCTACACCTGTAAGATTTCACAAAAACTTCATCTAACAGGCTTTACAAGTATTGTACTGCTGCAATTACAGTATCCATACACGAGCAGCGTATCTCGGTACTCCTGATTTGAAAAATAAAGCGGCATAACAACTACCTTTCCGCGAGACACATTAAATTGAACTGGTGGAAGAGAAGCGTTCTGTTGCAGTTTGATAAGATGGTTAACCGAGGTTCATAATATTTATTATTAAGAAATAACTACTTGTGAAAACAAAATCACGTTCTAGTGACACCTCCCTGTCCATTCTCGTTGAATGTTGGAACTAGTCATTCGTTGTTGTTTGAACTTCGACATGTCCCCTTCATATTCCAGCATTATTTTTATTCAACCAGTCAAGGAAGCGTTAGTTTTATTTTACGAGGTTTAATTATTCCCCCCCCCCCCCCCCCCATTCACCTCTGCTCATGTTTTCAAACGTTCAATTATCATTTTTTTAACTCTACTGCAACATTATTTTTGAATCTATGTGTATCAATGTAAAGCCTATTAGATGAAGAAGTTTTTGTGAATTTTGACAAGTTGTAGGCATTTTTTTCTAACCTCAGTAGAACGTAAAATCTTTTTCACAATTTTAAATTTTGAAATTTTCAAATGTTTCAACTGATATTGGACAACATTTTAAGTAACTCTGACCATTGAAAACAGAAGAATCTTACAGGAAATTTAATGTTCTTTCGAATGGTGTAATTGGATTTGTTGCAGTCTCAATATTTTCGAATTTATTGGCGTTTTTATGTGGTAAGGTAATGAAAAGTTGCAAAAACACATATTGTCGGACATCTTTAAAACGAAGAACTTTTCGAACAATTTCTGCTGAGCATTTGTTGTTCCAAATGAAGAGTATAATCGATTCCCCGAGTTTCTCCAGATGGAACTGGGACACCCTGTGTATTAGGGACTCGAAAATGTTGAGAGCCAGGATAGTCATGATTCATGACTTCGAGGTCCAAAAATACGTCTCGGCAATCACTGCGATATGCAATACCTGCAACGGCCCTCATTGCTCTCCTTTGGCTGCTGAAAATCAGTTCGCTATGTGGTGAGTGACCCCAGCAAAGAATGCGATATCGTGCTTTGCTCTGGAAGACCGCGTGATATGCCGACAACACTGCAGATTGCGGGTTAGGTCACGTAAATGCCTGAAACCTCGTTTAGGAGGAAAAAAGTCACATGTTAACACTGTAAGTAGACTCAGTTTCCTTTCTTCACCGTTTTCTCTCATTTTATCCACTTGTAAATATTGATTTGACAACTGTCATGCTCATCGGTTTCTGCGTTCAGTTTCGGGTTTATTCTTGCGCTTGCATTCATGTGGACTATTTTTGCAGATATTATACAGGACGTCCCTATCTGTCAACCTCAATCGATGTTTGATTGCGAGTATAATGCATAAGTATCCAAAGAATTCCAGTATTGTACCTAAGGTAGTTTTTAGTATTTCATCCGATGAATCAAGAATTCTTTGTTGATTATTAATTTCAAACCCACCCACATACCCACCTGCAATCTATATTTTGTCAGATTGAATAGTAGTTTGAAGAGTAGTAGTAGTTTTAAATATTTATAAAAAACGCAGTAAAAACAAATTCTTGTAGGTAAGGACTCACATGTCAAGCTCTGAATAATATACGAACTAAATCAGTCGCGATGAAATCGTGGAAACCCATTTTTTTAAAAATATTTAAAAACATTGAAAGGTTGTCTATTTCAACTAATTAGTGGAAATAAACAACCTTTCAAACGTTCAATTACTCTGTTTTTCTCTGAATAATATGTCTAATCCTCAAACCCTAGTGAAGTATGAGGAAGAAATTCCAAGATTTCCTGGTTTTCCCAATGCCTTCATGATGTTTTTTGGAAATTATCCTGGAAAGTACGGAGACCCTTGGCTGACTCTGAGTACCTTTGCGCTATCATAAAAAACGCTGCAAAGTCCTTGTCACATGGGTTTATTATTCTACTGGACATACCTTCAGAAATGTTGGCTTTTCATTTATTGTTTCTTTCATGCGTAATAATCGAAATAGCTATTTCTGATGGTTTCCATTAATTTTGGCCCCTAAAACACAAATTAGGTACCTACGCTCGTGTTATTTTATTTTTTTATTTTTTTTTAAACTATCTTTGATCATTGGTATTGCCATTTAATCCTCTTGATCCACGTGTTGACACTTTTTCCAGTGCTATTATCTAAACTGATGGTGATTTCAGACGATTTTCCAGGTTTTTGACTCATAAAAAATCAATTTTGGGAGCTGAACATTTGGTAGAACTTAATTTTCCACTCTTTGGTCAAAATCGACTTCATATTCGGTCTTCTCGTCCCGAAAAACATGGAAAAAGATATCTCAGAAGCTCATCTTACCAACATGTTGCTAAAACGCAAAAAGTACCTATTTTTACACACATTTTCACTCATAACACCCGTGGGTATATTCCGATCGGGCTGAAAAGTTTCGGGACACAACTAGGGCCCAAATGGAGCATGTGTGCGAAAGAACGACTTTTTTAGACCAAAAATGAAGCCTGTACACGTGATACGGCGGACGGCGTACGGCGGACGGACATTGCATTTTTGTAATCTACGCACCTTGAAACGAAAAAGAAAAAATTTTGAGGGGGTGTTATAAAAATTTTTTGCTGAGCGAATACATAGGTGTATTATTCACAGAATAATAAACCAAAACGTGCATGTTTCTGAACAATGCATCTTTTATTTAAGAATGTGTCCTACACACACTTCCAGGCATCATCATAATTGTCATAATATTAATTTCATTCGCAGATATCAATCTTGGCAGCAGATCCTGTCAACTAATTGCTGAGTTATAAAATATCTGAGAATGTAACCATTCTCACAGTTTGCCGTCATATTAAGGCAATGAAACTGGTTGTAATCTTACACGGATCTTAATCTATTAAAATCTTGTCAACATCTGCCAACGCCTTACGTGACAAAAATCGATTCCTCAGAGCAATCCGAATATCTGTGCTCTTCTTCGTCGCGGTTCTGGAATGACAATAGTTCTATTTGTGTTTAAATATCAGTAGAATTCACGCATAGGTAATAATAAATAAGTAAATGCATGAATTTTCAGTTCCAATGGGTACCCTAGTTTTAAGGCATCAAATTCATTGAGATAGGTATGTCTCTAATCTGTTAATATTGTTTAATATGGAAATTCCCTTCGCATACTACCACCTATTTTTATCCACTCGGGGAGATCATTTAATCAATCATATTAAATTAAAACGCACAATGGTAACTCTCACTAATTAATCAACATGGATAGTAGAATTACAAATGAATTATACCTACAGTTATTCAAACAACGAAGATTAAAACTCGCAACGTGAGGTAATTAATCAGTATGGATAAAAACACAAGTAATGTGGATTTTCAGTTCCAATAGCTACACTAGTTTTAAGGCACCAAATTCATTGAGATAGGTACCTATGTCTCTAATCTGATGGAAATTCCCTTAGCATACTACCTACCCGCCTATTTTTATCCACTCAGGGAGACCATTTAATCAATAATATTAAATTAAAACGCACAATGGTAACTCTAACTGATTAATCAATATGGATAGTAGAATTACAAATGAATTATACCTAAAGTTATTCAAACGCACAAAACTACGCCCATGGCACGAAAATTAAAACTCGCAACGTGAGGTCAGTATGGATAAAAACACAAATGTGGATAGGTAAACTAAAACGGATAGGAACTAAAAATGAATTATACAGCTATTCAGTGTAATAATACTGATCAGTTGTAATAATACTGATCAGTTCTGATCTTTGAATCAATTTCTAAGCTTTTGACCAGTTTCGAGTGAGATCTGCGACCTTTCGATGATCACTTAGATAGCACTATTAGATCACTTAGATCACTATTATAGAATTTATTATAGAACCGGGTAAACCCATCAACATAAATAGGATTCTGTTTACGCGTCCAAGTTCTTGCATTAGGCATTAGGGGGTTGCGTACATTTCTCATTCGTCGGGTGAGAGACAACTGAGTGGATTGCGCTTGTTTTGATCCGGCCAGATTTCGGAGTCTTAAACATTAAAAGGAGGCTTGAGAGGATAGAAGGAGGCGGAGATATTAAAAATCAGATGGATTTCGTCATTTTGATCCTCGTGAGGTTCAGTTCAGATCTCACCATTTTTAACGCGTAAAATATTGCTTAATATTGCGTAATATTGCTTGAATAAGTGATGTTTCAGCAAGGATAACCTTCCTAGGCCAGCTAGAAACACATTGACGCACACATTTAGTTAGATCTTGGGGTGAACCTAGACCGCTTATTTGAAATATTATTGTGGACACACGACCCAAACATATCCGAAGTCCCTCACGGTATATATTTATACACGATGTTTGATACTGCAAACCGTTATTATTGATTCATTATTCTGTGAATAGCACCTATGTAATCGCTCAGCAAAAATTTTGTATAACACCCCCTCAAAATTTTTTCTTTTACGTTTCAAGGTGCTTAGGTTTCAAAAGTGCAATGTCCGTCCGCCGTATCACGCACAACTACTTCATTTTCGGTTTAAAAAATTCGTTCTTTTGCACACAGGCTCCATTCGGGCCCTTATAGTTGTGTCCCGAAACTTTGCAGCCCGATCGACATACACCCAGGGGCGTTATGGGTGAAAAATGGGTATAAAAACAGAAATTTTTTGTGTTTTTGGTGTATGAGTAACGAGCTTTTGAGGTATCGTTTTCCATGTTTTTTAGGACAAGAAGACCGAATATGAAGTCGATTTTGACCAAAGAGTGGAAAGCGGAAGTCCTAACGAAGTTTCAGCCTTGAATTTACGTCAAATTTAGGTCTAAAATCGTCGTTCTTCCGCACACAGTTAGGGTCCCCATTTGGGAGCACATTTGAGTCCTAGGTGTGCTCCAAAGCTCGGCAGCCCGATCGGAATACACCCAGGGGTGTTACGGGAGAAAGTGGGAGTAAAAATAGGGGGGTTTGAGGGATTTTTGAAGTTTTAGTGAACCAGAGCTTGTGAGGTATCGTTTTCCATCTTTTTTTGGGGCGAGAAGACAGAATATGATGTTGATTTCGACCAAAGAGTGAAGAATTGATGTTGTAACGAAGGTTAAGCTCCCGAAATTCATTTTATATGAGTCAGAAACCTGGGAAATTGTCTGAAATCACCTTAAATTTGTATAGTAACATAGATTTAGTATTAGCAGGTGAATCAAGACAATTAAATGGCACTATCAATGTTTAAAGATAATCTGTAAAAAAAATAATAAAAAAAAGGAAAAAAGGAGCCGAAATCGTTTTTGGCTGGAGGGGGGGGGGGGGAATTGGTAGAAACCATCAAAAATCACTATTTCAATTATTACGCATAAAATAAACAATAAATGAACAGCCAACATTTCTGAAGGTGTGTCCGATAGAATAATACGTAAACCCAAGTGACACAAGGACTTTGCAGCGTTTTTTCCCGTTTGCATAGCTCCGTATTGCTCAATTATTGTAGATTGCTCAAGAAATGGGCTGCTTCATGAGACCTACAAAATGTTCACCGCAACCTGCATTTTTGTCGCCGCGCCCATTTAAGGCGGCACGCCTACGCCCCAGTCATTTAGGCCATCTCACGTCTAAGATAGTTGGTAGGTACCTCTACTTGTATATTTAGGTAGGTGGGTAACTTATCCAGTCTGCCCAGCCCAGATTCTCCCCGTACTCGTCTTGAAAAAAAAAACCCCTCACGGAATCCCCAATGGTGGCCTCTAATAGATCGTCAATGGCCCCCTCCATTGTTTGTGATGCCTTCATTAGAGCTACGAAAAAAGCCGGTCTTTAAAAAGAGCGATGTGAGGCCTTCGTTACTCCGAAGCTGCTTTTGTCAGTGTGGATAACGAGGTTGGGTCCTTTCAGTTATCTCAGCGCTGCTTGCTTTTTGGTGGATGTGGCCTGAAGACGTTGGGAGAAATCAAATGGGAAATGCAGTCGGTCAAGGGCATCAGACTGTGTAAGGGCGTGAAATGAGTCCTGAACTGCCAAGAGGACTGAACAGACTTTGACGAACGAATTAAAATCCACCTGTACGTTCTATAAATACAGCAACATATCCCCCCCCCCCCCCCCAAGGCCTACTCACAACGACTATGAAAAATACTGAAGGAAAAAAAAATACCTAAGGAATGTGTAAATTTGAAAAATTTTATGGTCTTATTTAAATGCAAGTGAAATGTTGGTAAAAGTTATAGTAAAATACATGAGTTATGCAACCAACTGTATCTCTTCAATAAAGTTTTTTTTTTAATGGCCCGGAATTAGCATTTATCATAAAGCTAAGTTCACATGGAGACGCAATTCCGGACGGCAGTCCGGCACGGGTACGCGGTCTGCAATGCTATTGGCCAACGCAAAATGGATTATTGCAACGCAATGTCTTGGATACTATATCAAAATCTCCAGATGTTTTCCGCTGTCGGATCCGTTGCCGTATCTGCGCAGAAGTTACTGCGCACACCTCTCATGTTTGGTTGTTCGGCCATATTGAAATTCGACATTTGTGGTTGATTTTGCTGTTTCGAGTTCGAGCAATTGCTTGTTTTGGTCTTGGTTTATTATTCTGTGAATAATACACCTATGTATTCGTTTTATAACACCCTCTCAAAATTTTTTCTTTTCCGTTTCGCGGTTTCGTGGTAGATTCCAAAAATGCAATGTCCGTCCGCCGTATCACGTGAACCGGCTTCATTTTCGGTCTACAAAAGTCGTTCTTTCGCACACATGCTCCATTTGGGCCCTAGTTGTGTCCCGAAACTTTGCAGCCCGATCGGAATATACCCAGGGCTGTTTTGAGTGAAAATGTGTATACAATTAGGTCCTTTTTGTGTTTTAGTAACATGTTGGTAACATGAGCTTTTGAGGTATCGTTTTCTATGTTTTTGGAACGAGAAGACCGAGTGTGAAGTCGATTTTGACCAAAGAGTGGAAAATCAAGAAATCAAGACTCTTCCTCTTTCTAGAAGGCCGGAGAGTAGGTACGTTGCCATGTGAATACAAATTTGTAATGAACTCTTTTCATTTGAGTTATGGAAAGAAAAAATATAGGAGACCGAATTTTTCATAAATCTTAATTTTTGACAACTCGAATGAAACATAATGTGACCAGAAAGCTTGTTTCAAGAGAAGAAGATCTGAAGAATCAACTCGCTACGAAGATTCGTTGGTAGTTCCAGTGAATCGGATCGTGAACAATGTGGCGTAGAGCGCTGTCTCACTGGTTGATTCATGTGGGGCGTTCAACTTTCAAAATGAAATTGTTGGCTCTGGCAACGAATTCTCACCGCAACATTATTTGTTGACGAGACATCCGGTAATTTTCGGTGAAATAATCATTTTAACCTCACAAATATTTATTTTTTAAATATTTATGGGGCCCCGGTCATACCTGAGCAATACAGACTATTAGCAACCGAATAAAGTCTGCCAAGATGTGTCTCAAAGCTTCAACTTACTTATGAGTAAACTTAAATTAGATTAACGATAATTCTAATCATTCTATGCTATTTGTGTGTTTGAGGGACTTAAACATGGATTCACGTTCGCGCTTGCGCCACAAATGTTACTGTCCGATTTTGATGAAAGTAGTTCACCTATCGAAGGCTTAACCTAACTACCCTCCAATTTCAGCATACTGCGACTCTTTTTTTGGAG
Organism: Leptopterna dolabrata; assembly: GCA_954871275.1. Taxonomy (NCBI): domain Eukaryota; kingdom Metazoa; phylum Arthropoda; class Insecta; order Hemiptera; family Miridae; genus Leptopterna; species Leptopterna dolabrata. The sequence continues at coordinate 49,339,189 of OX940981.1, forward strand.
CAGTTATGATCGTGGAAAAAGATTTCACGTTTGCGTATGTGCAGACGAAAGCTACAAGAAAGGGGATAGATGATTAGAGAGGTATGTGCCGACTTGGCAGAATTAACAACATAGAATAGGTGTTAGGATGTGCTGATGAAGAGGTATGTGTGCTATTCAAGCGAACTAGTCCATTTAACGCTGTCGGTTTATTTAGATTCTGTTTCAGTCATGAAATGCCAGTGAACTCCGAACTATTTTAAACGGGACGCATTATACTTGTCATGAAATAATAATCATAATTACAATAATAATAATAATAATGGCATGAATCTTCTTTGGTACAGTTTTGAAAAGAATAGCAAGTTGGGGAGATATTTCGATCAGCTGACCGAGCCCTAATGGTAATTTCTTTTCTGCAACCTGTTCACATGGTAGGTGATTAAAGTGAGTAGAGAATTAAAGTGATTTTATAAATGGTAGTATTCAAAATGCCGACTATTCCGAGCAATCAAAATCCACCCAAAATTTTGACTCGCATTTGGCGTCAATCTCTGTACAAATTTGGTTTTTTGTCAGTCGGTTTATCTGTACCAACTCCAACCCCAAACCAAGGTGGTCCTTGTAACAGCGATATCTTACCGAAACAACTAATCCCAACTTGGTAAAATTCGAAGGGTTTGTGCGGGTTGGTCCACGGATGGCCCATGCGATTTCCTTAGGAATTAGACAGTTCTTTCCGTCTGGGCATGCGCAAAATGAAATTCCCGACATTCCCGAAACTCCGGTCTTGTTCGACCGATTCCGATGACATTTTCAGGAATCTTGTAGGTTGCGTCCTTGACGGTTCGCTAAAAATTCTGAGCGATCGGGATAAGAGTCTGCTTGTGCGCACACTACGAAAACCATGCACCTATTGCCCGTATCCCAAGTTCTATTCGATCGATTGGAATGACCTTTAGGACTTCATACAGGTAGGGTCCCAAATCGTCTCCTTTGAATGCCACAGTGGTTGATTGGACAGTAAGTAGGCTTTGCGTATGAGCAAAATTGAAATCCTGTTTGAGAACTATTCAAGGACAGATTCCCACAAACCAAACTCATGCAAAAAACGCTGCAAATTATTACACAACGGTTTAATATTTACCTGTATAGATGCCCCTTCTGCGTGGTTCACTGTTTTCTGTGGTCAATACTCTCGAGCTACAAGCTACAGCCAGGAATACCTTAAATGGAGTACTGGAGCCGGCCCGGAAAATAAAGTGTCATAAAAATGCGCGGGAATCAACAATTCAATCATTAATTATTTGTAGTTATTCATGAAGTATAAGGTAAATAATAAACCGTCGTTTAATAATTTACCTGTATAGGTGCCCCTTCTGCGTGAATAGTATAATTTTCCGTTGTGTAATAATTTACCCAATAATACTTCAACGTTTGTTCAAGTTACAAAAGTACCTATCAACGAAATCCAAAAGAGCCATCATTTTGGTTTATTATTTTCAATAATGAACCATTGGAATCGAGCATGAAAAAAAAAAATTCTTACCCCCCCTCAAAATTTGATGGTTTACGTTTCAAGGTATGTAGAATCCAAAACTGCAATAAAAACGCTGCAAATCCCTGCACAACGGTTTATTATTTTGTATAGAATACCCTTGTGTTACAGATCACAGCTCTATGTATAGATAACCCGTCTATATAATATGATATGTACTATTCTATACATATTATGTAGATCGCAGACCCTCCGTAGGTTAGTACCTAACCCCGTACTCGTTACTAGGTACCTACCTAAATCACGAGTTAAATGTTGCTAAAATAGTTCTGCCGATGACAAACAGTACCTAACAAAAAGAAACACACATAATGAAGTTCTGAAAAGAAATTGTTGATGAGGAGTGAAAAAAGTTGCAAAAGTACCTACCAACAAACTCCAGCCCCTTCCACGTAGATGGTATAATGAACCGTTGTGTAATAATTTACCGTTGAGTAATGATTTACCGTAGTAATAATTTACCCATCAATAATACTTCAACGTTTGTTCAAGTTTCACTACCTACCAACAAACTCCAAAAGAGCCATCATTTTAGCGAATTTTCAAAGAAAATGAAGCTATTGCAATGGCTTCGAAATTTAAATAATATAAATTTTTGGAAATTTTCTTCATAGAAATCCGTTTCAGACCATTCTAAAACGATTCCTGAAATTTAACACTTTTTTATATGTATATATATATATATTTATTTATATATGTGTCACTCCAGACGATAACTCTCGATAGAATTGAGATAAACAGCTCAAATTTGCACAAAAAATCTATCTTGGCAATCGAAAGGCCAAGTTCGAAGATGGGCGAAATTGGCCTACTCTAAGGAGGGTTTTGGCGCATTTAAAGTGCGCAAAAATTACCCAAAAATCCCCAAAATGTTATTTTCCAACAAGTGACCCCTCATTTTAAAGGTTTTTGCACGCTGAACACGATGGTGGAATCGGATTTTAGATATCTTGATCCGTTCTCAAATTAGAGCATTTAAAGTGCGCAATAATTACCCAAAAATCCCCAAAATGTTATTTTCTAACAAGTGACCCCTCATTTTAAAGGTTTTTGCACGCTGAACACGATGGTGGAATCGGATTTTAGATATCTTGATCCGTTCTCAAATTAGAGCATTTAAAGTGCGCAAAAATTACCCAAAAATCCCCAAAATGTTACTTTCCAACAAGTGACCCCTCATTTTAAAGGTTTTTGCACGCTGAACACGATGGTGGAATCGGATTTTAGATATCTTGATCCGTTCTCAAATTAGAGCATTTAAAGTGCGCAAAAATTACCCAAAAATCCCCAAAATGTTATTTTCTAACAAGTGACCCCTCATTTTAAAGGTTTTTGCACGCTGAACACGATAGTGAAATCGGATTTTAGATATCTAAATCCGTTCTTAAATTAGAGCATTTAAAGTGCGCAAAAATTACCCAAAACTAGGATAATCTTTAAACTCTTACCCCCCCCCCCCCCCCACCCCCTTAGAGTGGTCAGATTGAAATATGTGAGAAGTATTAATTGAAGACGAGAGTTCGAAGCAAAAAAGGGGGAGGCAAACGATTAGTACAACTCCTTGAATTTACCCACAGCGATCAAATAAATAAGCACTTAGTACAATTACGTAATAAACAAACGGTAGAATCAGGATGGACAAAACGTACAAATTAAAATAAATACCAAGAGAATATACATAGAAAACCAAATTTTAGACCGAAGTTTTCCTTTATTCAAAACCATAGCCATTAATTCGAATATTTCTTTGAAAATTCGCTCATTAAGTCATGCTGCATGACTGGTTTTTTTATATGTATATATATATATATATGTGTCACTCCAGACGATAACTCTCGATAGAATTGAGATAAACAGCTCAAATTTGCACAAAAAATCTATCTTGGCAATCGAAAGGCTAAGTTCGAAGATGGGCGAAATTGGCCTACTCTAAGGAGGGTTTTGGCGCATTTAAAGTGCGCAAAAATTACCCAAAAATCCCCAAAATGTTATTTTCTAACAAGTGACCCCTCATTTTAAAGGTTTTTGCACGCTGAACACGATGGTGGAATCGGATTTTAGATATCTTGATCCGTTCTCAAATTAGAGCATTTAAAGTGCGCAAAAATTACCCAAAAATCCCCAAAATGTTATTTTCTAACAAGTGACCCCTCATTTTAAAGGTTTTTGCACGCTGAACACGATGGTGAAATCGGATTTTAGATATCTAAATCCGTTCTTAAATTAGAGCATTTAAAGTGCGCAAAAATTACCCAAAACTAGGATAATCTTTAAACTCTTACCCCCCCCCCCCACCCCCTTAGAGTGGTCAGATTGAAAAATGTGAGAAGTATTAATTGAAGACGAGAGTTCGAAGCAAAAAAGGGGGAGGCAAACGATTAGTACAACTCCTTGAATTTCCCATTTGACATATAATTGTTATGATACCTTCATAGATAGACAAGTACCGGCCCACGTATTACTAGAAGGAAGACGAAAGAAAAAATCTATTTCAAATTATTCAATTTAGGTACTAACAGTAGGAGGAAGAAGGTTAGGTAGGTATCTTATCAATTTATTATCAGTATCATACGAATATTTGATATTCAAAGGTAGGTAGGTACTTAACATGATAAAAATAATATCAATGAAGAAGGAAGGATCTACCTACCTAGTAGAGCAAATCTTGAACTGGTTTTAGATACCAGGCCTGAAATCGTAGTCAAGAGGAAAGGCCATTCAGAAGGAACAAGGAATCTACTCATAACAAACGGTAGAATCAGGATGGACAAAACGTACAAATTAAAATAAATACGAAGAGAATATACATAGAAAACCAAATTTTAGACCGAAGTTTTCCTTTATTCAAAACCATAGCCATTAATTCGAATATTTCTTTGAAAATTCGCTCATTAAGTCATGCTGCATGACTGGGTTTTTTCAAATTAAATAATATCACAGAACAACCAACTCGACTTCATACTCCGCCAATATAATCAGGTGATCCCTACCAATGATTTTATCTCCGCCAAATTTCCTATTGTGGGCGCGTCTCTGGTTACGAGATTTGGTTTGAATTGTATACAATTTCATTCACACTGGAGTCGAAAATGCCTGTCGGTGCAAACTTCGGGGCCTTACTGTGAACGAACGGCTGGACGTACGATGCTCCGGATGGTCTTAAAAAACTCGCAAGTTCAAGAACTATTTAAAACCGTAAAAATATTTACGTAAAAAAATGGTATAGGCGTTTTGAAAATTTCAACCCCTATTTTGAACCCCTTAGAGATGACTCACAGTAACGTCGAGCTTCGAGGACCAACTAGACGCCGAACGGAACCTATAACCCGAATTTCATCAATTTTTTTTCATGGTAACTAAGAAAAGTGGCCCGTACGGCGTACGGCGGACAGACAGAAATATTTTTATTGCAGTTTTGGATTCTACATACCTTGAAACGTAAACCATCAAATTTTGAGGGGGGGTAAGAATTTTTTTTTTCATGCTCGATTCCAATGGTTCATTATTGAAAATAATAAACCAAAATATTTCTGTCTGTCCGCCGTACGCCGTACGGGCCACTTTTCTTAGTTACCATGAAAAAAAATTGATGAAATTCGGGTTATAGGTTCCGTTTGGCGTCTAGTTGGTCCTCGAAGCTCGACGTTACTGTGAGTCATCTCTAAGGGGTTCAAAATAGGGGTTGAAATTTTCAAAACGCCTATACCATTTTTTACGTAAATATTTTTACGGTTTTAAATAGTTCTTGAACTTGCGAGTTTTTTAAGACCATCCGGAGCATCGTACGTCCAGCCGTTCGTTCACAGTAAGGCCCCGAAGTTTGCACCGACAGGCATTTTCGACTCCGGTGTGAATGAAATTGTATACAATTCAAACCAAATCTCGTAACCAGAGACGCGCCCACAATAGGAATTTGTGAATACGGCCAATCATTGGTAGGGATCACCTGATTATATTGGCGGAGTATGAAGTCGAGTTGGTTGTTCTGTGATATTATTTAATTTGGAAAATGATGGCTCTTTTGGAGTTTGTTGGTAGGTAGTGAAACTTGAACAAACGTTGAAGTATTATTGATGGGTAAATTATTACTACGGTAAATCATTACTCAACGGTAAATTATTACACAACGGTTCATTATACCATCTACGTAGAAGGGGCTGGAGTTTGTTGGTAGGTACTTTTGAAACTTTTTTCACTCCTCATCAACAATTTCTTTTCAGAACTTTGTTATGTTTGTGTGTTTCTTTTTGTTAGGTACTGTTTGTCATCGGCAGAATTATTTTAGCAACATTTAACTCGTGATTTAGGTAGGTACCTAGTAACGAGTACGGGGTTAGGCACTAACCTACGGAGGGTCTGCGATCTACATAATATGTATAGAATAGTACATATCATATTATATAGACGGGTTATCTATACATAGAGCTGTGATCTGTAACAGAAGGGTATTCTATACAAAATAATAAACCGTTGTGCAGGGATTTGCAGCGTTTTTCAAATGAAATTATATCAAAGAACAATCAACTCGAATTCATACAGCCATCCGTGATTATAATCAGGTGCTCCCTAGCAACGATTATCTCGGGCCAATTCCCAATTGTTGCCGCGCCCCGAACAATGATATCTGGGCTGAATGTATACAATTCCATTCACCCTTCTGTTGAAGAAGCCTGTCGGTGCAAACTTCTGGCCTTACCGTGAAGGAACGGCTGGACGTACAGTGCTCCGGGTGGTTTCAAAAAACTTCCAAGTTCGAGAACTATGTAAAAATTGTAAAAAATTCGAGATAACGGCGTCCTGCAGATTTTAACCCCCTATTTTTCACCCCTTAGGGATGACTGCGACATTAGCGCCGAGCTTCGAGGAACAACTAGACCCCAAATGGAACCTATAAACCGAATTTCGTCAATTCTGGTTCATGTAACTAAGAAAAGTGCGGTACGGTGTACGGCAGACGGGCAGAAATTTGTTGTTGCATTTTCGGATTCTAAATACCTTGAAACGGAAACCATCAAATTTTGAGGGGGGTTAAAACTTTTGTTTTCATGCTCGATTCCAAAGGTTCATTATTGAAAATAATAAACCAACAAACTTCAAACTTCATTACCTAGTTTGAGCACCTGGTTAGTAAAGATCCTATGTAAGTACATAAGAAATAAATAAAAATAAATAAAATAAAAATAATAGGTTCAGCTGTAGTAAAAACATTTTTTGGTACTCTAGCTAATTATATGAATCGTACTATTAACGATGTGACAAGGGTATTAATATTACCGACCCATTTGGCAGACTTTTTTCAAAGGTGAGGGCAAATGCAGTTTTCCTTTTGGAATCTGAAGTCCAATCGTAGTTAGGAAAATCAATGTTAGCAGTAATTTAGTCTAAAATCTCCAGCGTAGCGTAACAATAACAGCGTTACAAGAGAGTTGGGCCAATCAACGCCGTTCTTGCGATTAACCGATTTAATTATTTTCCCGTTATCTCTGACCTCCGCTAACGATAAAAATATCGACCTGTCCAGATATCGGGGTTTGTGCCTGCCGTGCATTTTGTAAGAATGAACCCGTGCCAGTGGTCTCCGGGTTCTCCTAGTTCCCCGGATCCGTTCCAGTTATAAATGGTAAAAGGCCGTAATGGGCCGCCGACGATTCCACTGAACCGTTTCAAACGTTCTGGCGGCGCCTCCGTCACATTGCTATCGCGTCACTGGACGATAACTGCTATCTGCGGTGAAGGGCCCAGTGCAACCGTCGAGAAAACGTCTTGAGTACTTTCATCACAACGCCTCCTACCTGAACCGTAGAAATAGGTTATTTGCCTGCATTTTTAAGTTTGTTTTATCGAATATACTTACATTTGCATTGCTAAAGAAACGTGAAAATGGATGCTGTTCAATAAAACAATCACTGTTCGATTTACTGTAAACCAAATAAAATTTGAAAATCAAAACAAGCGAAATTCTGAGCGTGCTTATTGGCTAGAGCTCACAGCCTCCTTCAGTGATGACGTCGCTAGCTGAGTGACACTTTATGAGAGCTTCGACTTTAAAAGCCTGTTAATATTTAAGAAAATGTTTTAAGGCCTCCAAAAACCAATAAATTAACCAGCTAACAAAAAGTTAATCCTCCCCTCAAAATTTGATGACTTCCGTATGAAGGTACGTAGAATCCGAAAATAGAATTCAACAATTTCTGTCCGCTCGCCTTATGCCGTACTTCGCACTTTTCTTAGTTACCATGAACCAAAATTAATGAAATTTGGTTTGTAGGTCCCGTTCGAGGTCTAGTTGGTCCTCGAAGCTCGGCGTTACTGTCAGTCATCTCTAAGGGGTGAAAAATAGGGGTTGAAATTTTCAGAACACCGTAGTTTAAAAACTTTCAGTAGAAGGGCATGGTTTTTTTTAACGTTTTTAAATAGATCGCAAACAAAGAATTTTTTGAGAACGCCCGGAGCATTTTACGAATGAATGAACGGTATAAATCCGGCCCAGATATCATTGCTTGGGAGCACCTGATTATAATCACGGATGGCTGTAAGAAGTCGAGTTGGTTGTTCTTTGATAATTATTTCATTTGAAAAATGATGGCACTTTTGGATTTTGTTGGTAGGTGCTTTTGCAACTTGAACAAGCGTTATGCTTCATGAGTAACAGCAAATAATTATTGAATTATTGCAACTGCGCATTTTGATGAAACTGAAATTCCCGGACTGGCTTCAGATCTCGATTTAGGGCTCGATCGGGGACAGTACTCGAGGGTGGGTATTGAACACAGTAAAAAAGTGATCTACGGAGAAGGGGCATCTATACAGGTAAATAATAAATCATGCAAATGGCCCATTGGGCAATTTTTTGGTCTTATGCAGTAGGTGACACAAACCAACATACACAACACCACACACCAACATAACTCATACGTAACACACTTACGGAGTAATCGACACAAGTAGAAATTTTGTCACGCCACACTGTTGACGGTGTAATACAGCTACTTTTAACAAGGCTCGGGGACATTCCGAAATTTCTGACACCAAAAAGTGTAACGCGACACCGATAAACAAAATTAGCTAGGTAGGTAGGTTACCAAAACAATAAGTTGCCAGGTTTTTAACATGCTTTTTGGGCTGGAGGCTATCAGAAATTTCCGACACAAAAAAATGTAGCGCTGTAGTTCCTCAGAAGCTAATTAATTTCACTCCTGTTTGACCTAAGAGGATGAAATTCGAATTGGAGCCTCCGTAGGACTGTTGAGTAAGAATGGCGAGGTGGGGGATCCTCCCAAATCAGTTGAGGGGGCCTTTCTTCAATCCCAAAATTTCTCCGTTTAGCGCCACAAAAAATCCCCACATTTTCTTTGTTTTCACGGAAAAACATTGAATGTGGATATGCAATACGTTGCTGTCAATTCTTTCGTCTAAAAACATGTCCATGATTCAGTGTTTTCCCGTGAAAGCGGAGAAAATGTGGTTTATTTCTTGTTTGTGTTTTTAGAGTGTTTGAGGAGAGCCGAATCCGGTTATTTTTCTGTCATCGCCTGCTTAGAAACCGCATTTAGTTTAAATCTGAGGTTATTAAAGTGAAAATGAAGAGTAGTTTATTTTTATTCAGTTGAAAATAATGGAAGCACTCATCCTTAAAAAAACATAAAGCTTTCCAATTTTTTTTAAAAATAATCGTGACAGCACTTTTGCAATGGCCCAGTATTGGCAGAATGGAGTAACGGTTTTAAAAATATATTGAAAAGTACCTTCACCAAATTACATAACAGTACTGTCGTGGTATCCTCCCAGAACCACAACCTTGCTATGTGAAATTAAGATCTCACTAAATAAACCATTTAGTGCTCATGTTTGTTACTGATGATGACCTAACCGTCGAAATCGATTTAACTTTGTACTCATTGTTTTCGTGGAAATAGACTTTGTTATATTATAACTCCGTTTTTATTAAAATGGGTTTCCACAACTTCGTCGCGAGTGATTTAATTCGTACTAGAAGTGGGGACGGAAGTCGCAGGAGAGCTGAGGGACAACCTGGGGATCCCCACCATCCTCCACTAGCTGGAGGATGGAGGGAGACGACTACCAAGCCTATAAAAACTCGCCTCCTTCGCCTTTCTAGCCATTCTATGCTCTCCTCTAGTCGCTGACTACTCTCTGTCTCTCCTAGCTCCTCATCTCTCTCCTAACCTAAAAGATCCTGGGAATGGTGGTGGTCCGCCCATAACCAAACCAGGCAACGCTCCTAAAAGATTCCGAGCATTGTGGTGGTTCGCCCATAACCAAATCGGACACACACATCCAAAAAGATCCTGGGTATGGTAGTGGTCCGCCCATAACCAAACCGGGCACATCCTCCCTCACACCTCTCGCGGTGGATGTGCGCCCCTATACATCCATCACAAGTACGTATGTGTTTGAAATGTTGGCTTAATATTAAGTCCGCACCACCGCCCCTGTTGCAAAGGTTTGTACGTTTGCCCAAGCGGATTCCTACCAACTGAGTTGATTACCTAATCATCAGTGCTACTTGAATGAAATTCAGATTGTTGTAAGAAAATCTGAATTTCATCCAAGTAGCACTGATGGTTAGGTAATCAACTCAGTTGGTAGGAATCCGCCTGGGCAAACGTACAAACCCGCAAACGTGAAATACTTGAAACGCCCATAGCCACCTCAAATATCGTTGAAATGAGTTCAAACTTGGAGGGTCGATCAGGAATAATACTTTGATAGTTCCTTATGAATTTCATTGGGATCGTAATGTAACATTCGCCTGTGCATTCGCGAACATGAAAAATGTTGACAATTTCTTTGTAACGCTTCTAACTACGCGAAAAATAGTCGTAGAGAGCTGAAATTTTGAGGGAAAACGCGGGTTGGATCGCAGATGGTCCCGTATCAAAACGAAACTGCCCACCTATTTTGGTTTATTATTCTGTGAATAATACACCTATGTATTCGCTCAGCAAAAAATTTTTATAACACCCCCTCAAACTTTTTTCTTTTTCGTTTCAAGGTGCGTAGATTCCAAAACGCTGCAAAGTCCTTGTCACATGGGTTTATTATTCTATTGGACATACCTACAGAAACGTTGGCTGTTTATTTATTGTTTCTTTCATATAAAATAATTTAAATAGCTATTTCTGGTGGTTTCCACCAATTTTGGCCCCCAAAACACGAATTAGGTACGCTCCTTTTTTTTCAAATTATCTTTGATCATTGATAGTACCATTTAATCGTCTTGATCCACCTCTTGATACTTTTTCTAGTGTTATTCTACAAATTGATGGTGATTTCAGACGATTTTCCAGGTTTTTGACTTATAAAAAATCAATTTTGGGAGCTGAACATCTGGTACAACCTCAATTTTCCACTCTTTGGTCAAAATCGACTTCATATTTGGTCTTCTCGTCCCCAAAAACATGAAAAACGATACCTCAAAAGCTCATTTTACCAACATGTTGCTAAAACGCAAAAAGTACCTATTTTTACACACATTTTCACTCATAACACCCCTGGGTATATTCCGATCGGGCTGAAAAGTTTCGGGACACAAATAGGGCCCAAATGGAGCATGTGTGCGAAAGAGCGAATTTTTTAGACCAAAAATGAAGCCTGTACACGTGATACGGCGGACGGCGGACGGCGTACGGCGGACGGCGTACGGCGGACGGACATTGCATTTTTTGAATCTACGCACCTTGAAACGGAAAAGAAAAAATTTTGAGGGGGTGTTATAAAAATTTTTTGCTGAGCGAATACATAGGTGTATTATTCACAGAATAATAAACCAAAATGCAATGTCCGTCCGCCGTACGCCGTCCGCCGTATCACGTGTACAGGCTTCATTTTCGGTCTAAAAAATTCGTTCTTTCGCACACATGCTCTATTTGGGCTCTAGTTGTGTCCCGAAACTTTTCAGCCCGATCGGAATATTCCCAGGGGTGTTATGAGTGAAAATGTGTGTAAAAATAGGTACTTTTTGCGTTTTAGCAACATGTTGGTAAGATGAGCTTCTGAGATATCTTTTTCCATGTTTTTGAGGACGAGAAGACCGAATATGAAGTCGATTTTGACCAAAGAGTGGAAAATTGAGTTCTACCAAATGTTCAGCTCCCAAAATTGATTTTTTATGAGTCAAAAACCTGGGAAATCGTCTGAAATCACCATCAGTTTGGATAATAGCACTGGAAAAAGTGTCAACACGTGGATCAAGAGGATTAAATGGCACTACCAATGATCAAAGATAGTTGGAAAAAAAAATAATAATAAAAAAAAAAGAAAAGGAGCGTAGGTACCTAATTTGTGTTTTAGGGGCCAAAATTAATGGAAACTATCAGAAATAGCTATTTAGATTATTACGCATGAATGAAACAATAAATGAACAGCCAACATTTCTGTAGGTATGTCCAGTAGAATAATAAACCCATGTGACAAGGACTTTGCAGCGTTTTTATAAGTGCATGTGATTGTGGTGAGGAAGCTATACTGCCTACTCGCATTGGCGGACGTTTTTCTTCTGTTCACCATGTAGTTACATGTAGTCTCCTGATGCGGACGTTAGCTTATCCGTTTAGTTGATTTTCCCTCGAATCATTCAGTCTCTCGATTGCTAAAAAATAGCGATAAGAACGAGCGATGAAATATCGAGTTGTTGAGAGGGGCATCGTGGGACCTCCGCTAGTTAATTAATATTCATTCTATCGCGAGATGATTCCCGATGTTTACGAGTCAGGCGCCCACGCAACTCAAATCGTTGACCCGAACATGTGTGTAGGGACTTGTTGGGTGGGAAGCGGCAAACAGGAGGAGGATCTGCCTAATAATGGAGAGGAAGTGCGAGGTAACGGTTGTCACCGACACACGGAAGGGAGCTTGTAACAGCGACAAACGATACCGCTGCGAGAGAAACCTCTCATCGACGAGCATTCTGTATGAACAGCGAAACATTCAGATACCCAGAAAAATTCGCCGCGATGGCTATTTGGCGGGTCAAACTCCAAAAATATTCTTGTTTTCCCGTACTACCCGGTTGGGTGGTTATTTTTCCAAATCTCACGATTAGTACTAACTACAGATTTTTCTACAAATTTCACCCCAAAGGCGAAGGGGGCCACCGAAAAAAAACTTGAATTGGAACGGTGGGCAGACGCCCAGAACGAATACATGTCAGTAGCCAACAGTGACAATCGCTGACAATCGCTACCAGCTAAAAATGTGCGGCAATCGCCACCAGTTCATATCAACCTGTGGATACAGCTTTCGCTGTATTGCATTATTTGCTGCTTTTGCGTTATTTTTCTGTCTGAGTAGACAAGTCGCAACCTCGTATCTCCAAAACGACAAAAACTGCAAATTATTACGCAACGGTTTATTATTTACCTGTACAAATGCCCCTTCTGCGCAGATCACTGTTTTCTGTGGTCAGTACCCACCCTCGAGCTCCCCCAGGAAAGCACTAAATCGAGTACTGGAGCCGGCCGAGGAATTATAGGTTCATAAATACCTATTATATGCGGTGGATTCAAGAGTTCGATCATTATTTATTTGTTGTTATTCATGAAGCATAACGTTTGTTCGTTACAAAAGTACTTATCAACAAAATCCGAAACAAACATCATTCATCAAAATGAAATAATATCACGGAACAGCCAACTTGATTTCATACAGCCATCCGTGATTATAATCAGCTGTTCCCTACTCCATAGCAATGATAAATCTAGGCTGGATGTATACCGTTTCATTCACGATCATGTTGACGAAGTTTTTCGGGGTAAACTTCAGGGCCTTACTGTGAACGATCGACTGGACGTACTGTGCTCCGGGTGGTCTAAAAAAGTCGAGATCAGTTCAAAAACAAACAAAAACGCTGCAAAGTCCTTGTCACATGGGGTTTATTATTCTACAGAAATGTTGGCTGTACCTACATTTATTGTTTGTTTCATGTGAAATAATTGAAATAGCTATTTCTGATGGTTTCCACCAATTTTGGCCCCCAAAACACAAATTAGGTAGGTACGATCTTTTTTTTTTTTCAAATTATCCATGATCATTGGTAGTGCCACTTAATCGTCTTGATCTACGTGTTGAAACTTTTCCTAGTGCTATTCTACAAATTGATGGTGATTTCAGACGATTTCGCAGGTTTTTGCCTCATAAAAAATCAATTTTGGGAGCTGAACATCTGGTACAACCTCAATTTTCCACTCCTTGGCCAAAATCGACCTCATATTCCATCTTCTCGTCCACAAAAACATGGAAAACGATACCTCAAATGTTGTATATATTTGCCGGTTCAGCCGCATTTGGCCTATGCCTACCCAGGATGTAGCTAAGATGGAGAGGGGGGTTGGGGGCGGGGCGCGCGCTGCAGCCAGAGGACCAAGCTAACGAGGGGGCGGGGTGGGGAGGGGAGGGGTGGGTGAATCATACGTGTAACGACGACGAGTCCGAGAAATAATATTTTAATTTTTAGCGTCGCGGTTCCCGCAGTTTCGAGAAGAGAGAAAATGCGATAGTGGGAACGCCGGAAATGTTGCCGTAGTTCGCGGTAAACGGGCAACCTTACTCGATAATTATTTATTAGACGGGACGACGCGAGCGTTGAAAGAGAAAAATATTTCCACTGACATATTCGAAGTAATTTCAACGAAAAAAATTAATAGGTCAAGTAGGTAGAAGGTAGGCAAACAGGGGAACGTTTGTTCAAAAAGAATGGTTTATTATTTTGCTTTATTATTTTCAATAATGAGCCATTGGAATCGAGCAAGAAAAAAAAATTCTTACCCACCCTCAAAATTTGATGGTTTACGTTTCAAGGTATGTAGAATCCAAAACTGTAATAAAAATATTTCTGTCTGTCCGCCGTACGGGCCACTTTTCTTAGTTACCATGAAAAAAAAGTTCATTTTTCAAAAATTGGAATTTTAATAATTTAATGCACGTTTCTTATAGTAGGTATATTTGCTGTAGAAACAATGATAACAGTTCATCAATTAAAATTTCATTGAACCTGCAGTTTTTCCTCTAAAGTTCAAATTTACTGAAAATTAGTGAAATAGTGGGTACCTACTTCCACAAGTTCCGTTCATATTCCACTTCATTTTTTTTAAATATGGTTTTGGCAACTATGCAACAGAAATACACCTAAAATTGATATAAATGCGTCGTTCGGACAAAAGGACTGAAATTGGAGTTTTTTTAAAATGAGAAAAACCACAATTTCCATGTTTTCTTTCTATATTGAGACTTTAAAAAAAAAGCTATATTGAGGCATACGAGGCTTTGATTAAAATTAATTAGGCGAAAAATGGTTTCGTAATAAAGGATCGAGTACGCTGTTTATTAATTAAAAAATGTTAAATAGAGTTGTTTGAAGGCGTTTGACGGGAGTCGCAACTCATGTTGTTCAAAGCGGTATATAAAGAAGTCGACATCCCATTCACTGATCATTATGAAAGTAAAGGCGAAACAAAGAGGACGTGGCATCGTAAATCGTTTGATAGACGCGCTACCTGTAGAATTACACCTTCCAGGGGGATATCAGTATTGTGGTCCAGGAACTCGCTTTGAGGAGCGTCATAATCTTGGTCAGCGTGGAATTTCCGCGTTAGATAACCTCTGCTATAATCACGATCGCACATATCACACTACGCAGGACGACAGTCAACGGTACACCGCCGATAAGCAACTTGAGTGGGGTGCTTGGGATTTGGCGAGAAACAAGCAATTACCACTCTCTGAACGCGTCGCTTCTTGGTTAGTTATGAATGCAATGAAGCTAAAAACTCGCAAAAAACCATCCAAGGGATCAGCCCTCAAATCAGCGAATAAGAAGAAGAATAAGGTAGATGTTGATAGATGGAAAAATGTATCTAACAAACAACGTAAACCAAAAGTTAAAGGGGGTTTCCTACCAGCTTTGTTAGCCGCCCTCCCTTTCCTCACTGCTGTGGGAAGCCTGGTGGGGGGAGGAGCCGCAGTAGCCAAAACAGTAATTGACGCTAAACGATCTCATGAGGATTTAAATGAAACAATAAGACATAACAAGAGAATGGAAGAAGAAGAAGCTCGCAAATCTGGACAAGGCCTGTACATCAGACCATATAAATTTGGTAACGGCAGTGGGAACGTGAAAGGAGAAGCTCTATATATTAGACCCTACAGGCAAACGGGAAAAGGTTTAAAGGTTAGAATGAGTTCAAAAAACTAACGATTGCGCTTCCAAATCGACCACTCACAAACATAGATTTGGAGCGCATGTGTAAAAGTGCAGACATTATTGGTTTTATTGGAGCGCGAATGAGAAATGATATTCCACACACCGGTCCTCAACAGATTGAATGTGCCATCATTAATATGGCTAGGAGTGATGATGGTTCGGGAGGAACTCATTGGACAGCGTATTGGCTCGATGGAAACAGGGTTTACTATTTCGATAGTTATGGTAATTTAGAACCTCCGATCGAATGGAAAGTGTATTTTGGAGGTCACAGAACTATACTATATAACACCGATCAATTCCAGTCAATCAACGCTAGAAAACAAACCGTAATTTGCGGTCATTTGAGTTTCTTATTTCTTTTGACGATCTCGGAGTATTATAAGAAGATATTGCACAAGTGAGGTTAACATCACTTCATCAATGGCTTCCTTCACAATAACACTCACTGAACGAGGAAAAAGTGAGTTGCATGCGGACTTTTTTCCACCAATTCAACTCGACTCATCCGACTGGGAAGCCGGCTTGATATCATTTGACTCATATTTCTCCATACCTAACTTGATTGAGGGTGTGAATTCTTCGTTATATCTGATCGATGATGGCATACCAATACATGACAACAGTGGGAAATTTTTCGACGCCTCCGATATACCAGCCTTATTTCAAAACGCGCTCCCGGATATGCAAGTCACGATAACGGACCATCATGCAATAATTAAAACTGCCCGAACACTTTTCAACACTAGTGATGACTCTGTATTGATACCTTTAGGGTTCAATAAGGGTAGAGTCTTACATGCTTCATCCACTGCTTCTTATGCAGCAGATCTGGCGCTGAAAAGAACATGGTCTGTAAGCTTGAAGAGACATGTTGACGGAATGGAATTGCCATCGGGGAAACAATATGCCCTATATCCTGGTGTTATATTCAAAGTTCCGACTGGGACATACGAGTTGTCAGACCTACGTCATCTGTTGAAAAGTGAACTGAAAAAACTAGATATCGATTTTGGAATGCTCGTTAACTTGAACACACAACGTTGCGGTATAAAATGCACCAAACGCATCGATTTCAATCATGAAGATTCATTTTCAGAACTACTGGGATTCAAGTCAGACGACGACTTACCAAGCGACAAATGGAATTGGTCAGAGGGTATTGTACATGTGTTCAACGTACTAAATATTGGTATATCTGCGTCTTGTTGTCAAGGTGATATTCGTAATGGAACACCAACACATGTCATCTATCAGTTCACTCCAAATGTGGCACCTGGTTATAAAATGGTAGAAAACCCGCAATCTGTAACATATCATTCTGTGCTTGGTGATAAACTTGAGGAAATTACCGTAAAAATAATCGATCAAGATGGAAACCTGATCAACTTTGGAGATGAGATAATATCGATCCGACTTCATTTCAGAAGACGGACAGTATAAAAGCAGAGGTTGGAACGTTCTACCATTTATTACTTTACAGCATGTTGATCTTTCACCGCCGTCATCATCAACGCCTACATAAAAAGGACCTGACTGCTGAAAATAGTATCAGTTCAGCTGATACCTGCAATCGGAGAGGATATCGACTAACATCGGCCAACTATTACTTTCTGAAAAGTTTGGGATATAACGTCAATCCAGCGCAGCATCAACATGTTGGACGTAGACAGAAAACTCGATTTTGATGAGAGATTGACCAAGTTGGAATATCGCCCACATGAGCCATATGCCTCAGCTAGGTACAATCCATCGGATGAGATTATAATTCCGTTTTCACAACCAGGTGAATATACACTACCATCCAAAAGTTATTTGTATGTAGAAGGCTCATTATCAAAATATGATCGGTACACTTTGGCTCCGAACGCGATCGCTCACGCTTTTGATGAGATTAAGCTGTTTGTGAATGGCGAACTCGTGGATAAAACTAACTACCCCGGCATAACATCCAACATGAAGGCGTACGCAAGCTTCAGTAAATCGACTGTGAACGGACTTCATCAGGCTGGATGGATGATGCCATCTACCACTTCAGCAATGAACCCGTGTGTGGATTCTGACAGTGGAACATTTTCAGCATGCGTACCACTAAACACATTGATGGGTTATGCTGAAGATTATCAACAAGTCTTGGTAAATGTTCGGATGGAACTCGTACTCAACAGATCGGCATCGGATGCTAACATGATTATTCCACGCTTGCCAGCGGCAGCTGGCACTCCCTCAACCGGCTCACCTGAACTTTCCATCAAAAAGATAGTATGGTATATCCCGTACGTGACGCCTTCCGATAGTGAAAAACTAGAATTACTATCGATACTTGAAAAAGATGAGCCTATTATTATGGGATTCCGAAGTTGGAACTTGACCGTCTACCCAACCTTACCAACGAACAAGGCGATTTCATGGACATTGAAAAGTAGTACCGATGTTGAAAAGCCTAGATACATCATCTTTGGATTAAAAACTAATTTACTGAAAAATGTTGAAAAAAATGTAACACTTTTCAATCATTGTCAATTGACGAACTTTCGACTTCATATCGGCTCCCAGATATTTCCTTACAGCATGATGAATCTTGATTTCTCCTCTAAACGTGTGCCAATACTGTATCAAATGTACGCAGATTTTCAACGATCATACTACTCCAAGGATTGGTCTGAGCCAATGTTAACTTACGATGAATTCATAAACCTTGCCCCAATCGTTGTGATCGATTGCAGTCATCAGGTTGAATCAAGTACTGGGAACAATGTAGTGGACATTCGCATAGATTTTGAGGTTAAGGAAGAAATACCGCCCAATACCACTGCCTACTGTTTGATGCTCCAAGATACAATCATTAATTATTTGCCATTATCCGGTATTGTTCGACGTGGAATGTAATTTATATTAACGTAACTAATGTATTTATATTGAAAATGTAATACATATATTTACGAAATTAATAATTGAACTGGTTCATTCTTTCTTTTACCTTCCCTATTTATGCGTGTGTTGTAATATAATGAAGTTAGTTGAGAAAATGCGGTTCTTGAAGCAACATGTAAGGCTGAAGATTAGCGATGAGGCCGAAAAGGAAAAACAAGAAATGGGTTATATCGATGAATCTTATTTACCCCATGGTTCATTGTTTGGGAAAAATCCGATAAGAGGACTTATTTGCGGGCCATCCGGCTCTGGAAAATCGTGCACCATTCTTTCTTTGTTATTACATCCAAATGGATTGAGGTTTGAAAACGTCTACTTGTTTTCACGAACGTTGAATCAGGAAAAGTATCAATTTTTAAGAAGAGTTTTGGAGCCCCTTGCACCTGCCATTGGATATTACGCTTATGGTTCTTCAACAGAGGATGGTCAAGTAGAACTATTGAGACCAGATGCAATAAAACCTCATTCTATCGTAATATTCGACGATATTATAACGGAAGACTATAAGATTTTGAGAGAATATTTCGCCATGTCTCGTCATTTTGCACTCGACATATTTTTCTGCACACATAGTTACGTTTTAGTGCCTAAAAATTTGATTAGGATCAACCTTACTATGATTGCGCTTTTCAAAATGGATATACTGAATTTACGTCATATTTATGACGATCATATACAGGGGGATTTAGATTTTGAACAATTTAAAACTATGTGTTCGCGGTGTTGGGTGAAAAATAGCTTTTTATTAGTAGACCTGGACAGAGCCATGAATGATGGTCGCTATCGAATGGGATTTGATGTATATATATTACCCCGGAGCAACTTAGTAGATCAGTCAAAATGAAATTGGAGGAGGTGAAACATGTCACAGCCCGTCTAGTAAAAGCGCAAAAAGCGGTAAAGGAAAAATATAAACTGCTGAAACAGGGGAAAATTGAAACGAACATGGCTTTAGATCCTTTGAAAGATCTGTTTAAAGAGGTTGTTCACCCTCCTACTACGATTAATCCACCTGCACCAACCATCGCCAGCACCAATATCCGCCCACGTTTTTTGGTGAAACGTAAGCGCATTAAACGTAAAAAGATATCTCCTCAGCCACCGATTGAGAATGCTATAGAAAATGAAAAAATGGACACAGAAGAAGAAGATAGTTTGCCTGAAACGGAGGGGGATTATATCAAAACGGAAGAAGATGGATCTCAAATTATCTTTTCTAATCCCTCCATTCAACAAAATGTATCATCAACACCGCCCCCACCTACAAGTACACCAAGAAGGGATACACTAATTAGAAATGCGTTGAAGGAAGCTAGTAAAACCCCGGAAGGGGAGAGGGAAATTGAGACACAATTTCGTCAATTTCACTCATTTGCCAGACCTTTCTTACTCGCTCTAATAACGGGAGACAAGAAGGGCTTGGATTTGGATACTATATATGGACCCAAAGTTAATGCAAACGGTACTCTCAGTTTAGGGAACCGGGAGCTACATCTTGATCGTGACTATATCTACTTGGACGATAAAGTGAAACACCCAATAACTGAAGGATTACTCAATTTACTTTTCCTAAAGGCGCCAGATCCAGATACAT
The DNA here is from genome assembly GCA_954871275.1 of Leptopterna dolabrata. Lineage (NCBI taxonomy): Eukaryota > Metazoa > Arthropoda > Insecta > Hemiptera > Miridae > Leptopterna > Leptopterna dolabrata. The sequence goes on from OX940981.1 coordinate 49,359,475, forward strand.
ACACCGCCATTGATCGTGCAAACTACAGAGATTTGATCGTGCACAGTGATGTTGCTCGACAGGGTTATTCAAGATTGAGACCGTACAATGTGAGCGGGTACAAGTATAAGTATCTACTAAAGGACTTACTCGCAATTAAAAAGACTGGAAAAGGATTTATTCGAGTAGTGAATGAACGACCACGATACGTCTACTTTGATGATCCTAACGAATTAGTCGATCGCCTACGTCTGTTGCTTGCTTCAAAACAAGCAGGAAATACTTCTCACGACCCTGAAATATTTTCCTTAATTGAAGAATTAAAAGAGTTGAACATAATCACTTGATAACCATTATCATGTCAGCGATCAGCAGATTTGGATCTCAACCCATGAAATTGTCTCCTCGCTCTACGGAGTCAAATATTTTGAACGAGTTGGTGAGCGAAATAATTGTAAAGGAACTGGATTCAGCATTAGAGGAACTAATAAAGAAAAATCATATTATATCAGCCAAGCCTAATGTAGTTGATTTTAATGAAAAACGATTGATTAATGTGAAACCTCCAATAAATACGTCAGATGTTGTTACACTAGGCTCACTCCCCTTCGTAAGAAATGATAAAACTCGAACTCTACATTTTGGAACATATCGTCTACTTGGCACCGGGGAGGCCAATTCACCTCAAGATTATGTTACGATATCTTACGCAAATAAACACTATGAAGCTAAGAAATAAGAAAATAATTTGCTATTGACAGCAATGGGGACGGGATGGTTGATTATAAAAACACGGGTCAGCGAGAGTAAGCCACTAGTATACAATCGCCATCGCCATCATCATGGGCTCGTTAATGCTCTCCAGTACATTCAACATTGATAGCGCGAAAAATCTACAGTTGATCGTTGGTCTGTCTGACTTGACTACAATTGTGATTGTGATAAGAAGACCTCGTGGGGTGGCGTTCTACATTTCTATTGATGACTGGGAACTGTTCAGTGAGAAGCTGCAGCAAGCAGATCGTAAAATTGATGCTACGTTTTTTCATGGAACACACATGTCTGCGTGTAGTACTCCGCAACAGCATTTGATACTAAGTTACCATCCGAACTGGCTGGATCGTCTCCTACATACTGAGCCTTCTACTATCACATTAAGTGCAAAGGCCACGTCCAGTTTGATCACTCTGATTCCAACTATAAACTGTGTTATGGATAAAATGAGAGACTTGACAGCTGTGAGTGGAGTCCATCATGATTTGGGAGCCAGCACTGCGAGTCAACCCCCACTAGATATGATTCAGATAGCGGGGTTTTATACGGAACCTGACCAACTAGACGTTTCCTCGCTTCAAAACATTTGAAACATCATCATCATCATGGTCGGGAGAAACTCCAGTACTTAGAGGATTCTTCAATCACAAAAGATGCGGGAATATATTTCAGCGCGTTTATTGTAATGAGCTACATACAGAATATTCAGCATTACACCACAGATGTTTGCCATCCAATATGTGAATAAATAGTGAAAATTGAACTGTTTTCATAGCTCTTTTGCTTCACCCCATCCATTACTGACATTTTTTTCATGGAAATAGGAAACTTTATTATAAGGAAACTTTATATTTTTCATTATTATATTTTTCGTTATTGATATACCTCATACAATAGTTTGAAATGATTTGTTATCTTCCATCGGTATTTTTTTCCCTTAATCGATAAATGCCGTAGGAAACTTTATCACGAACCTTTATTAGGAGATAGTTTTCATTATTCATGGTTAGTGGTATACCAGCTTACAAACGCGGGTAATAATGCCTTATTAATGGGTCTTTCTTCTTCAAGGAACGTATTTATTAACATGTTTCTCATGTTCCGTTTATTCTTTAACCCCTGTAGAATATTTACGATCGATGGATATTTTCCAACAGTAGACAACGTTAGTCTTACATGAAAATAATAAACTTGATGGAACCTCAACAATGGTACATGTTTGGATTAAAACGTTATTTTATCGAACATTGCTCGGTACCTACGATGCTAAAAACCGCAAGATTGCTCACGTTGCCGACCCTGTGTCGGAACCGTGACCTTGAAATATCTGAGAGGAGAGCTGATTAACTTGAAAAAGACCTTGATAGCCGAGTTGAGTGACAGTTTGAACAAAACGTCGGCGCCGACCGTTACCAACAGCAATGGTGTCAACATCGGTAAAGAAAGAAGTGATTAAGGAATTGCTTAAACCGGCCCGTATCAACTATCCCAGAAGATCGATTTTACCCAGAGGCATTAATGATCTATGGCAAATAGATTTGGTTGAGATGCTCCCTTACGCGAAGTTTAATAATGGTCACCGATACATTTTAACGGTGATCAATACGTTTTCCAAGTTTGCTTGGGCGGTGCCCGTGAAAAGGAAAAATGCGGAGGATGTCACCAAAGCCATGGAAAAAGTACTTTTATCAGCTAAAGTGGCTCCTGTCAACATCCAATCTGATAACGGGCGTGAATTTTTCAATTCGCGTTTTCGTGATTTAATGAAAAAATGGAAAATAAACCATTACGGTTCATTTTCCAAAATAAAATGTTCGGTCGTCGAACGGTTTAACCGAACTTTAAAAACGAAAATGTGGGCAGAGTTTCACGGTAGAGGAAAATATAGATTCGTAGACATACTTCCTCGACTATTGAACGATTACAATAACACTATTCATTCTAAAATAAAACGTAAGCCGTCGGAAGTCGACTCGAGCAACGAAAAATATATTTTGGAAACATTTTTTACGAGACCACCACCACCACAGACGTCTAAACCGCATTTCAAACTTGACGATCCTGTGAGAATATCGAAAGAGAAAACAGCATTTTCAAAAGGATACATGATCAACTGGTCCCCCGAGATTTTCCATATACAAGCTATACACCATACTGTACCGTACACTTATACGTTGAGAGATAAAAATCTTCACATCATCCAAGGGAGATTTTATAAAGAAGAACTACAACCAGTCCGTCATGACGAAATATATTTAATTGAAAAAATTTTACGTAAACAAAAAGATAAAATATACGTTAAATATCTCGGGTTTGATGAAAAAGGCTGGATTCCTCGGACGTCGGCGGCTGTTGACCATTGAAGAAGAACACGTCAAAATCCAACAAATGTGACAGAAGAATGCAGCCACCACGGATTTTTTTCGTCGATCAACAATTTCTTCCTTTTATCCGTTTGTAAAGTTATCGTTATCTCTGACGAATGATACAAATTGTATTGCGTCTTTTCTCGATTCATTAAATAATGTATTATAAACTTCACCTCTTTTTTCAACACATCCCAAATCCTCTGCAGTCTGCTATTGTCTCCAGAATGGGGGGTTACAACGAGTAAAACACATTATATATCACATTCATTCTTCTTCTTCTTCACTTATTGTTAATGGTGGGGTTGAACGACCGTTAATAATAGCTGATAATCGTTTTAAATCTGGTAAAATCAAGCGGACACTCCACCAAAATGAAGTACATCTGCAACAACACGGGACATCATATTCGCCCGTATTAACAGCTTTAAATTCCCAACAATTTGCTAAATGTCCCCCGTCGACTTCATAGTCTCCTTCCAATTGGTCTATCGTATCTAGGATAGCATCATGCCTTTTAATAATATTCAACAACATTTCCACGCGTTCCTTGCTGGCGAGTAAAGGGTTGTGTCGCCGTAGATTAAGAAGTTCTTTGTATTCTTGAGACGAAATCAAGTCTTGAAACGTTTGCATCGTTGTTATTCTCATCGCGCTGTGGTACGGTCAATGGTTGGATTCATACTAAACTAGTTTCAAAGATAATATTGCCCAGTTTTCTCTTACCCCTCCCTCCTCTTCCTCATCCATAACTGTCTAGCTTTTACTCCCTCGAAAACCTCCCGACTTCTTACTGGAGGATGTGGTCCTTGACGTTCGAAATATTATTTCTCGGACTCAACGTCGCCGTTGTATGATTCACCTTTTCGTATTTTTCCACTCACCCCTCCCCTCCCCACCCCGCCCCCTCGTTAGCTTGGTCCTCTGGCTGCAGCGCGCGCCCCGCCCCCCAACCCCCCTCTCCATCTTAGCTACATCTTGGGTAGGCATAGGCCGAATGCGGCTGAACCGGCAAATATATACAACACTCAAAAGCTCATGTTACCAACATGTTGTTAAAACGCAAAAAGTACCTATTTTTACACACATTTTCACTCACAACACCCCTGGGTATATTCCGATCGGGCTGAAAAGTTTCGGGACACAACTAGGGCCCAAATAGAGCATGTGTGCGAAAGAACGAATTTTTTAGACCGAAAATGAAGCCTGTACACGTGATACGGCGGACGGCGGACGGCGTACGGCGGACGGCGGACGGACATTGCATTTTTTGAATCTACGCACCTTGAAAGGAAAAGAAAAAAGTTTGAGGGGGGGTTATAAAAATTTTTTGCTGAGCGATTACATAGGTGTATTATTCAGAGAATAATAAACCAAAATGAGACGATGCCCTGGAAAATCATCCTCTATTTTTCATCCCTTAGTGATGACGGCAGTAACGCCGAGCTTCGAGGATCAACTAGACCCAAAATGGGACCTACAAAAGAAATTTCATTAATTTTGGTTTGTAGTAATTAAGAAAAAACGAAGTACGGGACGGCGGCGGATGGGCAGTCATTCGGGTTTATCATTTTCAATAATGAACCTTTGGAATCTAGCAGGACATTTATGGTTTATGGATTTATGGAAATTTTATGGTTTCCGGCTTCAAGGTATGTAGAATCCGAATAAAAAAACCAGTCATGCAGCATGACTTAATGAGCGAATTTTCAAAGAAATATTCGAATTAATGGCTATGGTTTTGAATAAAGGAAAACTTCGGTCTAAAATTTGGTTTTCTATGTATATTCTCTTCGTATTTATTTTAATTTGTACGTTTTGTCCATCCTGATTCTACCGTTTGTTTATTACGTAATTGTACTAAGTGCTTATTTATTTGATCGCTGTGGGTAAATTCAAGGAGTTGTACTAATCGTTTGCCTCCCCCTTTTTTGCTTCGAACTCTCGTCTTCAATTAATACTTCTCACATATTTCAATCTGACCACTCTAAGGGGGTGGGGGGGGGGGGGGTAAGAGTTTAAAGATTATCCTAGTTTTGGGTAATTTTTGCGCACTTTAAATGCTCTAATTTAAGAACGGATTTAGATATCTAAAATCCGATTTCACTATCGTGTTCAGCGTGCAAAAACCTTTAAAATGAGGGGTCACTTGTTAGAAAATAACATTTTGGGGATTTTTGGGTAATTTTTGCGCACTTTAAATGCTCTAATTTGAGAACGGATCAAGATATCTAAAATCCGATTCCACCATCGTGTTCAGCGTGCAAAAACCTTTAAAATGAGGGGTCACTTGTTGGAAAATAACATTTTGGGGATTTTTGGGTAATTTTTGCGCACTTTAAATGCTCTAATTTAAGAACGGATTTAGATATCTAAAATCCGATTTCACCATCGTGTTCAGCGTGCAAAAACCTTTAAAATGAGGGGTCACTTGTTAGAAAATAACATTTTGGGGATTTTTGGGTAATTATTGCGCACTTTAAATGCTCTAATTTGAGAACGGATCAAGATATCTAAAATCCGATTCCACCATCGTGTTCAGCGTGCAAAAACCTTTAAAATGAGGGGTCACTTGTTGGAAAATAACATTTTGGGGATTTTTGGGTAATTTTTGCGCACTTTAAATGCGCCAAAACCCTCCTTAGAGTAGGCCAATTTCGCCCATCTTCGAACTTAGCCTTTCGATTGCCAAGATAGATTTTTTGTGCAAATTTGAGCTGTTTATCTCAATTCTATCGAGAGTTATCGTCTGGAGTGACACATATATAAATAAATATATATATATATATACATATAAAAAAGTGTTAAATTTCAGGAATCGTTTTAGAATGGTCTGAAACGGATTTCTATGAAGAAAATTTCCAAAAATTTATATTATTTAAATTTCGAAGCCATTGCAATAGCTTCATTTTCTTTGAAAATTCGCTAAAACATTGGAAATTTTTGCACAACGGTTGTTAACGCTGCCTTATCACCATCAGGTCTGGTCATGTTCCGTTGCCCCTTCTCGTGCTCCCGTTGCCCGATCCGGGAGACAGTCAGTCGTTTACGAGCCGCCCCCACGTTCCGATATAGTGCAACGCGAAACTTAACGCAACACATATTGTGCTTCCGCGGGTGAACCATCAATAGAGTACCTAGGTAGGGTTGCACCATCCTTTCCCTTTCTGCCGGCTTCCTTGATCCCTCATCTATTCCCTGTCTTGTTATATGGTTTAAATCCCTGCGCGAATCATCCCCCGGAGTCAGAGAAGGTAAGGTAGCTGTAATTGTAATGTAATTCTTTGTTCTGGAGCATACTCCAGTGGTCCTGTTCCTGGTATAATTTGCAAACATACCTAGTTTTCAAGCTATCGAAGGTATTGCACATGTGGCAATAACATTTTGGTCACTGTCGAGCACGGATACAGTTTGTTTAAAAAAAAAAAACCTTACCTGTTTTGTAATAATAATTGAATAAAATTTGTAATTAAAGTTTCTGGTTGCTTTGCAATAAAATCGTCAATCTCGTGGTAGGTATCGTGTATGGATCTTGTTTCAGGCGTGAACCTTCCTATTGACGGTCTAAGCAGTGTAATCGTTAAATTTGTGTCCTTTTGAAATCTTGTTGCGTTCGCGTATCGGAGAATTAATACGGAATCCCCGTTTGAGTTCTTGGGAATCGGCAACGTGCTCCTGGAATCGGGTGACGGGGGGAGCAGGGGGTCTTGTTCATGAGTAGATAGGTACCTACATGTTGAGTTCAAATAGTCCTTGTTCGTAAGATTGCTCTCAGATTTCTTGTTCTTGTCCTTACAAGAAAATCCTGAATCCTCGTTGAAACTTGACGTCTCATTTTATCAAGATTTAGATATTGCATCTTGCAGCTAACTTGATAGTTTGTGTGAATTGAATCTGAAGTCCGATCCACAATTGAAACATTGTGATCGGTGCCTACCTGTTTTAGTCCAGATTAGTGGAACTCGTTGATATTACTGAATACACCTTGGTCTCGTATCTTGTCGAGCAATAATATTTTGTATGCTTCTATTTGTTATACCTACCTACTTTTGAATTTGACATCTTTCTAATAGGTACACATTTATTGTCATTTGATTTGAATTTGTGTAGGCATCAATATTGGTTAGGGGTATGAGGCATATGTGATATAGTTACGAGTGATATGTGCGGGAGTGTATAGATTGATTCTATGGCGATATGGCAACTGGAGTTATAATATTGACGTATTATTTCCCTCCTCAAATCCTATTAGTACTTTATTTCCTACATTCCTTGTTTCATAGTTCCTGTGTAGGTACCTTTCTTATTGAATATAAATAATGGCTGGCAAAGTTCGCGTAAAGATTCTTACTGCCAAGGTTGCTCAACTTGCTGCTCGTATTGAAGCCATCTCAGCGCTTTCGAAAAATCTTACGTCAGAAACTACGCCGTTATTGGTTCAGCAAGCCAAGGAATTGGATAAGATTGTAACTGTTTTTGAAGAATCGTGTGTCGAGCTGGAGGAGGTTCGGTTGGAAATAGACGAAAGCTATACTCCGTCTTTTGACAAACTTAACGAAATTTCACAAATGGTTTGCGAAATAAAAGTTGCATTAGGTAAGGTGGTTCCTGAAGCCGAACCAGCCGCCCAGCGGCCTTCTCGTGGTAGCGTAGGGCCAGCTATTTGTAAGGTGAAGCTTGAACCAATAAAGCTGACGACTTTTGAGGGTTTACCTGAAAATTGGACACCTTTTTACCAACAGTTTTTGGAATTGATAGATCAGAATGAGGAGCTCACAGATCTTCAGAAGGTAAGCTACCTCGTTTCGCACTTGACAGGTTCCGCAAAAAGCATAATCGCCGGTATCCCACCTACGGAGGCCAACTATGGTTTAGTATTCCAAACATTGAAAAATCGTTTTGAAGATAAGCGGGCTCTAGGTCATTATTTCCTTGATAAAATAATGAATTTTAAGCCGATTTTGCAGGAATCAGAAAAGGGGCTTAACTCGTTTCTGGAAGAATTTGTGGGTTCTGCAGCTGCTATGAAAAAATTGATGCGAACTGCTGATTTGTTTGACTTTTGTTTGGTGCATCTTGCTACTAAAAAACTGGACGTTGAAACCGTCAGGCATTTTGATATGGCTCATCGTGGAGTCGACTTGCCGAAATTTGATGAATTGGTAGACTTTGTTCGCGCTCAAACAAAAATCATTGCACGTTCAAAAAAGCTAGTGGCCCTTCCTAAAACTGTTAATTCGTCAAACTCGAAAAATCCTCAGGTATTCGTAGCTCAGGAATCGACCGCCTTTGAAAAGCCTAGTGAAAGTTCGCCATCACATAAACAATTTGAAAATTCTAGTATGGATAGATCCTGTCCATGTTGCCGTTCAAAATTTTGGCATCCTTTGGAAAAATGCAAAACTTTTTTGAAAATGGGTTCGAAGCAGCGCTTTGAGTTTGTGAAGAGGTCTCGTCATTGTTATCGATGTCTCGCCAAACATTTTTCGAAATCATGCACATCGAGCTCAGGCACTTGTTCGAAATGTCAACGTTCGCATAACGATCTAATCCATTTCAGCGATCCTCTTCCTTCTCCCTCGCCAGAAACTCTAGTACCAACGTTGTCGGCAGCTGCTGCTACATATCACTCTCCCGCTGCTTGTAGCCCCTCATCGCCTTTGACGGCTGCTTCGAGTATGTCATTTTATTGCTCTACGGTTTTGCTCGCTACAGCTCAGGTTACGGTGATGGATAGATTTGGCCATCCCGTTGTTCTCAGGGCGCTTCTGGATAATGGATCCCAGTCTCATTTTCTTCGGAAAGCTTGTTGTGAGAAATTGGGTCTTAATACTCGTCCTCTGCATTCGATGGTTAAATGTTTGGGAAAGGGAACAGCTCCTGTCCAGGAATTGACTTCGTTCACGTTCCGATCGAGAGTGAATCCGGACGTTCAGTTTTCCATCGATGCTTTGGTGATGGAGGATTTGACTGACCATATACCTGCAGTTCCAGTTGATTTGACGGAATTGGCGCATCTTGTGGATTTAGACTTGGCCGATCAGACGTTCAGTATACCTGGACCTATTGATTTGCTTATTGGAGCTCAATTGTGGCCAATGATTTGCGGTAGTCGTAAAATAGTAGGACCCCCTAACTTGCCAGTGGGTCTCGAGTCATCCCTGGGATGGTTGATCATGGGTTCATCCCCTTCAGTATCACAGTCATCAACGAGTGTACATTTCTCGTCACTTGAGGAACCGGTGGACAAGCTGTTGGAGAAATTTTGGCTTACTGAAGAGGCACCATTGGCTCCAATTAGGTCCCCGGATGATGACAATTGTGAACAGCTCTTCACCCAGACTGTTCAGAGGAATGATGATGGAAGATTTGTTGTAGCTCTGCCCTTCCGTCTTTCTCCCCAACTGCTTGGTGACTCGTTCAACATGGCAACTCGTAGGTTTTTGGCTCTTGAACGACGCTTGTCGAAAACTCCAGAAATACATCGACAGTATGCTGAAGTAATGAAGGGATATTTGGATGAGGGCTATCTCTCGGTGGTTCCCCCTGATCAATTGAATCGACTTGGTTCTTCGTACTACATCCCACATCATGGTGTACTAAAGCCAGAGAGTACTAGTACTCCGCTTCGCGTGGTCCTTAATGCAAGTGCCAAAACCTCCTCGGGTCTCTCATTGAATGATATCCTGCATATTGGTCCAAAGCTTCAGAACGACTTGGTCTCTGTGTTGTTGAACTTTAGACTGTTCCAGTATGCCCTAACTGCCGACGTCAGACAAATGTATCTTCGCATTATGATACGCCCGGAGGATCGCCGATTCCTGCGCATCATTTGGCGTTTTGGTCCACATGAGAAATTGCGGATCTATGAAATGAACACGGTGGTCTTTGGGGTTGCCCCATCACCATATCTTGCTTTGCGTGTCATTCATGAACTGATTGCTCTTGAGGGAAATAGGCTGCCCTTGGCTGCCAATAGTGCCCGGCAGGATATGTATGTGGACGATTATCTTTCCTCTGTTTCATCGGAAATGGAAGCATGTTCCTTGCAGCAACAGATGAATGCCTTGTTCTTGGCAGGCTCATTTACCCTTGCTAAGTGGGCTTCCAATTCGCTATCTGTTCTATCTTCAATCCCTGAGGAGCTGAGGTCTTTTGGACAGTTATCATTGGATAAAGAGACATCAGTGAAGGTACTGGGGCTCCAGTGGAACCCAGCTCAGGATGTGTTCTCGGTCAAAGTAAATGTGCCCCCGGCTGTCTGTACTAAGCGAGCTATGTTGTCGGCAATTGCAAGGATTTTTGATCCCTTGGGATTCTTGGCGCCTTTGACTACTATGGCTAAGGGTTTCATCAAGACTTTGTGGGCTCTTCATTTGGATTGGGATCAAACTCCATCGGAGGCTGTGTGTCGTCAGTGGAAGGAGTTTCTGTATGAGCTACCCTTGTTACATGATTGGTGCATTCCCCGCCATACTTTTATCACGCCAGGAGCTTACTCGGCCCTTGTTGGATTTTCAGATGCCTCACAGACAGCATACGGAGCGGTGCTGTATGTTTTAACTAGATTGCAGAGTGGTGATGTCAAGCTTGTTCTTTTGCTTGCCAAATCGAGAGTCGCCCCTATGAAAACCATAAGCATTCCCCGTCTGGAGCTCTGTGCCGCAGCGTTACTTTCATCTTTGATTAGGCTAGTGTTGGATTGTTACTCACGTCGACACACCTTTGATAGAATCTTCGCATTTACGGACTCTACAGTCACCCTTCACTGGCTTTCGTCATCGCCATCTCGATGGAAGGTGTTTGTATCAAATAAGGTCTCCCAAATACAAGAGAACACTGACCCTGATTGGTGGTCCCATGTGAGAGGAGAAAACAATCCAGCAGATTGTTTGAGTAGGGGTTTAACTGGCCGAGCTTTGTTAGAACACAAGATGTGGTTCTCAGGTCCATCGTGGTTGCTCCAACCAATTGATACATGGCCAGTAACCAGTATTCAGGAGTTGGGAACACCTGCTCGATTAATGGAAGAGAGAGTGATCTCACTTGCTACCACTTCATCTCAACCATGGGTGTTGCAACATCTTCTAGATCGAGCCTCGACTTATCGCCGATTGATGCGTACTACGGCATATGTGTTGAGAGCTCTCCGTCTCACTCAGTGCCGTGCAGGCATTTTGCGGGTCGCAGAGATCGCAAACGCAGAAAATAGATGGTTCAGGCATATCCAGCGGCTCTATTTCCCTCATATTTTTTCGTACTTGGAGGCCTCTACAAAAAAAAGCCGCCAAAATCTGATACAGACTCCATTAATTAGGCGCCTTGACCTTTTCATTGTGGATGGTATAATCAGGGTGGGGGGTCGCCTACAGTATTCAAGGCTCTCGTATGACCACCGGCATCCTGTACTGCTCCCAAGAAATGGTCGTTTCGTTGAAATGTTGGTTGATCAATACCATTGTGACAACCTTCATACAGGTCCTCATCTACTGCAGTCCCTTTTGAATATGAAATTTTGGATACTCTCTTGCCGCACCTTAGTCCGTAAAAGGGTCCACAAATGCAACGTTTGTTTTAAAGCTAAGCCAAGACCTCTAGAACCAAAGATGGCTCCATTACCTTCCATTCGATTTCAACAATACAAAGCCTTCCTCCATACAGGAGTGGACTACGCGGGGCCCTTTTCCATTTCACTGGCACGCCAACGAGGGCGACCCACTTTGAAGGCTTATGTATGCCTCTTCATCTGCCTATCGACAAAAGCCGTTCATTTGGAGTTGGCTTCGAACCTTTCAACCGAATGTTTTTTGGCTGCTTTCCGCAGATTCTTGTCTCGAAGAGGTCCATGTCGGGTGCTCAGCTCGGATCAAGGGACAAATTTTATCGGTGCCAAGAATAAACTGGACGACTTGTATAATACGACTGCTTCATTGAAATTCAACACTGTCATCGGGAATGAGTTGTCTACTCGGGCTATTGAATGGCGTTTGAATCCAGCAGCCTCGCCTCACTTTGGAGGCATCTGGGAACGGAACATACAGTCATTCAAGTCCTTCCTATATAAATGCATTGGCACACAGCAGCTTACATACGAGGAATTTAATACTGTGATAATCCAAATCGAAGCAGTACTCAATAGTAAGCCTCTCGCTGTGTTGTCTGCAGACCCGAATGGACCAACTGCGCTCACCCCATCCCACTTCCTCACCCTTGGCTCTCCTCTTGACCACCTGCCGGACGGAGATCTCTCGGGAATACCATCGACACGCCTCGACCACTATCAGCTCGTGACACAGATCGTACAGGGGTTCTGGAAGAGATGGCAGCAGGAATACCTTCATACTCTTCAAGCTCGGGTGAAGTGGACGAAAGACGCTCCGCCAATAACTGAGGGCACTGTGGTCGTGCTTATGAAGGAGAATTCTCCGCCCCTTCGATGGCCATTGGCAGTCGTCATGGAAGTATGCCGAAGTCCAGACGGAGTCAGCCGCGTGGCCAAGCTACGCACTAGCCAAGGCGAGCTGGTCAGGCCACTAGCACGATTGTGCCCACTGCCAACTCAATAATTGCTCCATTCCTCTACCTTTTTTCTATTATTGTTGTTCCTATCCTTGTTATTAACTCTCTAATCCCTGTTAATGTTAACTCTTGTTGTTTCTTGTTGCCTTGAATTGATCTATTATGATATTCTAACTCCTGCTTATGTTAAATTGCCTCATTGCTTCGTATTTTGGGGATTATGGAGAATTTGTGAAATTCTGAAATTGTATTTCAGGGTGGGGGGAATGTTAACGCTGCCTTATCACCATCAGGTCTGGTCATGTTCCGTTGCCCCTTCTCGTGCTCCCGTTGCCGATCCGGGAGACAGTCAGTCGTTTACGAGCCGCCCCCACGTTCCGATATAGTGCAACGCGAAACTTAACGCAACACATATTGTGCTTCCGCGGGTGAACCATCAATAGAGTACCTAGGTAGGGTTGCACCATCCTTTCCCTTTCTGCCGGCTTCCTTGATCCCTCATCTATTCCCTGTCTTGTTATATGGTTTAAATCCCTGCGCGAATCATCCCCCGGAGTCAGAGAAGGTAAGGTAGCTGTAATTGTAATGTAATTCTTTGTTCTGGAGCATACTCCAGTGGTCCTGTTCCTGGTATAATTTGCAAACATAGTTTTCAAGCTATCGAAGGTATTGCACATGTGGCAATAACAACGGTTTATTATTTACCGATAGTTGCCCCTTCTGCGTAGATGCGGTAGTCAAACCTACCTAAATCGAGTACTGGAGCCAGCCTGCCGGACGGACGGAAGTAGGGGATGGGGAGGGGTGATCCCCACTCCTCACCCCTGGAATGCCGGGCGGGCATTCCCCACTCCTCACCCCCCAAGAAAGACGGGCGGGCATTCCCCACTCCTCACTCCCTCCCATCGCCAAATCCCTATCCATATGTGTGGGGGGTACCATATTTCGAGTTCCGAATTATTTTACCATACTACATACCAAATCATGTAACATACCTATACTGGTCCAACCCCTCTAGGTATACTTCTGAACGACGGTGACAAGCCACCTCTTGCCACCTCCGGCCTCGTGCTGCAGCCACCTACCCTACAGGTAAGGATTATTGTACACTTAAATTTCAAAATGGGTTCAATATTATGTTAGTATAATCGTGCACTTAGTTTAAGCGTAGATAAACAAACGTACCCACATCAGCGCCGAGGTCGTTTCCTGGCGTCGTTGTCCTACAAATCGTGGTGTGGCGATGCTGCAAACCCGTCATCACCAAACGCGACTGTAGATCGTTTCGAATAAATTCACGTTACGATCTACAGTCGCGCTTAATGGGTGCGGGTGGGATCTTCCTGCTTTATTTTCCAACAGCACTTAAAGGTAACGAGGCACACACACACACACATATGATTCTCTTATACCTACGTAAGATTATTGCTTAAGGCTAATGATACGTCATATGATTCTCTTATACCTACGTATGACATCACTTAAAGCTAACGTCACATAAATAATTCTTATACCTACGTGTAAATACTTGAAGGTGCTGTACCTACATATAACGATACGTCGTTTACTAAAATTAAATACCTAATCTAAAACCCAAACACCGCTATAAATCAATTACTACGCTTAAGTATATGTTGTATATATTTGCCGGTTCAGCCGCATTCGGCCTATGCCTACCCAAGATGTAGCTAAGATGGAGAGGGGGGTTGGGGGGCGGGGCGCGCGCTGCAGCCAGAGGACCAAGCTAACGAGGGGGCGGGGTGGGGAGGGGAGGGGTGAGTGGAAAAATACGAAAAGGTGAATCATACAACGGCGACGTTGAGTCCGAGAAATAATATTTCGAACGTCAAGGACCACATCCTCCAGTAAGAAGTCGGGAGGTTTTCGAGGGAGTAAAAGCTAGACAGTTATGGATGAGGAAGAGGAGGGAGGGGTAAGAGAAAACTGGGCAATATTATCTTTGAAACTAGTTTAGTATGAATCCAACCATTGACCGTACCACAGCGCGATGAGAATAACAACGATGCAAACGTTTCAAGACTTGATTTCGTCTCAAGAATACAAAGAACTTCTTAATCTACGGCGACACAACCCTTTACTCGCCAGCAAGGAACGCGTGGAAATGTTGTTGAATATTATTAAAAGGCATGATGCTATCCTAGATACGATAGACCAATTGGAAGGAGACTATGAAGTCGACGGGGGACATTTAGCAAATTGTTGGGAATTTAAAGCTGTTAATACGGGCGAATATGATGTCCCGTGTTGTTGCAGATGTACTTCATTTTGGTGGAGTGTCCGCTTGATTTTACCAGATTTAAAACGATTATCAGCTATTATTAACGGTCGTTCAACCCCACCATTAACAATAAGTGAAGAAGAAGAAGAATGAATGTGATATATAATGTGTTTTACTCGTTGTAACCCCCCATTCTGGAGACAATAGCAGACTGCAGAGGATTTGGGATGTGTTGAAAAAAGAGGTGAAGTTTATAATACATTATTTAAT
The DNA here is from genome assembly GCA_954871275.1 of Leptopterna dolabrata. Taxonomy (NCBI): domain Eukaryota; kingdom Metazoa; phylum Arthropoda; class Insecta; order Hemiptera; family Miridae; genus Leptopterna; species Leptopterna dolabrata. Next base: position 49,374,622 of record OX940981.1, read on the forward strand.
GAATCGAGAAAAGACGCAATACAATTTGTATCATTCGTCAGAGATAACGATAACTTTACAAACGGATAAAAGGAAGAAATTGTTGATCGACGAAAAAAATCCGTGGTGGCTGCATTCTTCTGTCACATTTGTTGGATTTTGACGTGTTCTTCTTCAATGGTCAACAGCCGCCGACGTCCGAGGAATCCAGCCTTTTTCATCAAACCCGAGATATTTAACGTATATTTTATCTTTTTGTTTACGTAAAATTTTTTCAATTAAATATATTTCGTCATGACGGACTGGTTGTAGTTCTTCTTTATAAAATCTCCCTTGGATGATGTGAAGATTTTTATCTCTCAACGTATAAGTGTACGGTACAGTATGGTGTATAGCTTGTATATGGAAAATCTCGGGGGACCAGTTGATCATGTATCCTTTTGAAAATGCTGTTTTCTCTTTCGATATTCTCACAGGATCGTCAAGTTTGAAATGCGGTTTAGACGTCTGTGGTGGTGGTGGTCTCGTAAAAAATGTTTCCAAAATATATTTTTCGTTGCTCGAGTCGACTTCCGACGGCTTACGTTTTATTTTAGAATGAATAGTGTTATTGTAATCGTTCAATAGTCGAGGAAGTATGTCTACGAATCTATATTTTCCTCTACCGTGAAACTCTGCCCACATTTTCGTTTTTAAAGTTCGGTTAAACCGTTCGACGACCGAACATTTTATTTTGGAAAATGAACCGTAATGGTTTATTTTCCATTTTTTCATTAAATCACGAAAACGCGAATTGAAAAATTCACGCCCGTTATCAGATTGGATGTTGACAGGAGCCACTTTAGCTGATAAAAGTACTTTTTCCATGGCTTTGGTGACATCCTCCGCATTTTTCCTTTTCACGGGCACCGCCCAAGCAAACTTGGAAAACGTATTGATCACCGTTAAAATGTATCGGTGACCATTATTAAACTTCGCGTAAGGGAGCATCTCAACCAAATCTATTTGCCATAGATCATTAATGCCTCTGGGTAAAATCGATCTTCTGGGATAGTTGATACGGGCCGGTTTAAGCAATTCCTTAATCACTTCTTTCTTTACCGATGTTGACACCATTGCTGTTGGTAACGGTCGGCGCCGACGTTTTGTTCAAACTGTCACTCAACTCGGCTATCAAGGTCTTTTTCAAGTTAATCAGCTCTCCTCTCAGATATTTCAAGGTCACGGTTCCGACACAGGGTCGGCAACGTGAGCAATCTTGCGGTTTTTAGCATCGTAGGTACCGAGCAATGTTCGATAAAATAACGTTTTAATCCAAACATGTACCATTGTTGAGGTTCCATCAAGTTTATTATTTTCATGTAAGACTAACGTTGTCTACTGTTGGAAAATATCCATCGATCGTAAATATTCTACAGGGGTTAAAGAATAAACGGAACATGAGAAACATGTTAATAAATACGTTCCTTGAAGAAGAAAGACCCATTAATAAGGCATTATTACCCGCGTTTGTAAGCTGGTATACCACTAACCATGAATAATGAAAACTATCTCCTAATAAAGGTTCGTGATAAAGTTTCCTACGGCATTTATCGATTAAGGGAAAAAAATACCGATGGAAGATAACAAATCATTTCAAACTATTGTATGAGGTATATCAATAACGAAAAATATAATAATGAAAAATATAAAGTTTCCTTATAATAAAGTTTCCTATTTCCATGAAAAAAATGTCAGTAATGGATGGGGTGAAGCAAAAGAGCTATGAAAACAGTTCAATTTTCACTATTTATTCACATATTGGATGGCAAACATCTGTGGTGTAATGCTGAATATTCTGTATGTAGCTCATTACAATAAACGCGCTGAAATATATTCCCGCATCTTTTGTGATTGAAGAATCCTCTAAGTACTGGAGTTTCTCCCGACCATGATGATGATGATGTTTCAAATGTTTTGAAGCGAGGAAACGTCTAGTTGGTCAGGTTCCGTATAAAACCCCGCTATCTGAATCATATCTAGTGGGGGTTGACTCGCAGTGCTGGCTCCCAAATCATGATGGACTCCACTCACAGCTGTCAAGTCTCTCATTTTATCCATAACACAGTTTATAGTTGGAATCAGAGTGATCAAACTGGACGTGGCCTTTGCACTTAATGTGATAGTAGAAGGCTCAGTATGTAGGAGACGATCCAGCCAGTTCGGATGGTAACTTAGTATCAAATGCTGTTGCGGAGTACTACACGCAGACATGTGTGTTCCATGAAAAAACGTAGCATCAATTTTACGATCTGCTTGCTGCAGCTTCTCACTGAACAGTTCCCAGTCATCAATAGAAATGTAGAACGCCACCCCACGAGGTCTTCTTATCACAATCACAATTGTAGTCAAGTCAGACAGACCAACGATCAACTGTAGATTTTTCGCGCTATCAATGTTGAATGTACTGGAGAGCATTAACGAGCCCATGATGATGGCGATGGCGATTGTATACTAGTGGCTTACTCTCGCTGACCCGTGTTTTTATAATCAACCATCCCGTCCCCATTGCTGTCAATAGCAAATTATTTTCTTATTTCTTAGCTTCATAGTGTTTATTTGCGTAAGATATCGTAACATAATCTTGAGGTGAATTGGCCTCCCCGGTGCCAAGTAGACGATATGTTCCAAAATGTAGAGTTCGAGTTTTATCATTTCTTACGAAGGGGAGTGAGCCTAGTGTAACAACATCTGACGTATTTATTGGAGGTTTCACATTAATCAATCGTTTTTCATTAAAATCAACTACATTAGGCTTGGCTGATATAATATGATTTTTCTTTATTAGTTCCTCTAATGCTGAATCCAGTTCCTTTACAATTATTTCGCTCACCAACTCGTTCAAAATATTTGACTCCGTAGAGCGAGGAGACAATTTCATGGGTTGAGATCCAAATCTGCTGATCGCTGACATGATAATGGTTATCAAGTGATTATGTTCAACTCTTTTAATTCTTCAATTAAGGAAAATATTTCAGGGTCGTGAGAAGTATTTCCTGCTTGTTTTGAAGCAAGCAACAGACGTAGGCGATCGACTAATTCGTTAGGATCATCAAAGTAGACGTATCGTGGTCGTTCATTCACTACTCGAATAAATCCTTTTCCAGTCTTTTTAATTGCGAGTAAGTCCTTTAGTAGATACTTATACTTGTACCCGCTCACATTGTACGGTCTCAATCTTGAATAACCCTGTCGAGCAACATCACTGTGCACGATCAAATCTCTGTAGTTTGCACGATCAATGGCGGTGTATGTATCTGGATCTGGCGCCTTTAGGAAAAGTAAATTGAGTAATCCTTCAGTTATTGGGTGTTTCACTTTATCGTCCAAGTAGATATAGTCACGATCAAGATGTAGCTCCCGGTTCCCTAAACTGAGAGTACCGTTTGCATTAACTTTGGGTCCATATATAGTATCCAAATCCAAGCCCTTCTTGTCTCCCGTTATTAGAGCGAGTAAGAAAGGTCTGGCAAATGAGTGAAATTGACGAAATTGTGTCTCAATTTCCCTCTCCCCTTCCGGGGTTTTACTAGCTTCCTTCAACGCATTTCTAATTAGTGTATCCCTTCTTGGTGTACTTGTAGGTGGGGGCGGTGTTGATGATACATTTTGTTGAATGGAGGGATTAGAAAAGATAATTTGAGATCCATCTTCTTCCGTTTTGATATAATCCCCCTCCGTTTCAGGCAAACTATCTTCTTCTTCTGTGTCCATTTTTTCATTTTCTATAGCATTCTCAATCGGTGGCTGAGGAGATATCTTTTTACGTTTAATGCGCTTACGTTTCACCAAAAAACGTGGGCGGATATTGGTGCTGGCGATGGTTGGTGCAGGTGGATTAATCGTAGTAGGAGGGTGAACAACCTCTTTAAACAGATCTTTCAAAGGATCTAAAGCCATGTTCGTTTCAATTTTCCCCTGTTTCAGCAGTTTATATTTTTCCTTTACCGCTTTTTGCGCTTTTACTAGACGGGCTGTGACATGTTTCACCTCCTCCAATTTCATTTTGACTGATCTACTAAGTTGCTCCGGGGTAATATATATACATCAAATCCCATTCGATAGCGACCATCATTCATGGCTCTGTCCAGGTCTACTAATAAAAAGCTATTTTTCACCCAACACCGCGAACACATAGTTTTAAATTGTTCAAAATCTAAATCCCCCTGTATATGATCGTCATAAATATGACGTAAATTCAGTATATCCATTTTGAAAAGCGCAATCATAGTAAGGTTGATCCTAATCAAATTTTTAGGCACTAAAACGTAACTATGTGTGCAGAAAAATATGTCGAGTGCAAAATGACGAGACATGGCGAAATATTCTCTCAAAATCTTATAGTCTTCCGTTATAATATCGTCGAATATTACGATAGAATGAGGTTTTATTGCATCTGGTCTCAATAGTTCTACTTGACCATCCTCTGTTGAAGAACCATAAGCGTAATATCCAATGGCAGGTGCAAGGGGCTCCAAAACTCTTCTTAAAAATTGATACTTTTCCTGATTCAACGTTCGTGAAAACAAGTAGACGTTTTCAAACCTCAATCCATTTGGATGTAATAACAAAGAAAGAATGGTGCACGATTTTCCAGAGCCGGATGGCCCGCAAATAAGTCCTCTTATCGGATTTTTCCCAAACAATGAACCATGGGGTAAATAAGATTCATCGATATAACCCATTTCTTGTTTTTCCTTTTCGGCCTCATCGCTAATCTTCAGCCTTACATGTTGCTTCAAGAACCGCATTTTCTCAACTAACTTCATTATATTACAACACACGCATAAATAGGGAAGGTAAAAGAAAGAATGAACCAGTTCAATTATTAATTTCGTAAATATATGTATTACATTTTCAATATAAATACATTAGTTACGTTAATATAAATTACATTCCACGTCGAACAATACCGGATAATGGCAAATAATTAATGATTGTATCTTGGAGCATCAAACAGTAGGCAGTGGTATTGGGCGGTATTTCTTCCTTAACCTCAAAATCTATGCGAATGTCCACTACATTGTTCCCAGTACTTGATTCAACCTGATGACTGCAATCGATCACAACGATTGGGGCAAGGTTTATGAATTCATCGTAAGTTAACATTGGCTCAGACCAATCCTTGGAGTAGTATGATCGTTGAAAATCTGCGTACATTTGATACAGTATTGGCACACGTTTAGAGGAGAAATCAAGATTCATCATGCTGTAAGGAAATATCTGGGAGCCGATATGAAGTCGAAAGTTCGTCAATTGACAATGATTGAAAAGTGTTACATTTTTTTCAACATTTTTCAGTAAATTAGTTTTTAATCCAAAGATGATGTATCTAGGCTTTTCAACATCGGTACTACTTTTCAATGTCCATGAAATCGCCTTGTTCGTTGGTAAGGTTGGGTAGACGGTCAAGTTCCAACTTCGGAATCCCATAATAATAGGCTCATCTTTTTCAAGTATCGATAGTAATTCTAGTTTTTCACTATCGGAAGGCGTCACGTACGGGATATACCATACTATCTTTTTGATGGAAAGTTCAGGTGAGCCGGTTGAGGGAGTGCCAGCTGCCGCTGGCAAGCGTGGAATAATCATGTTAGCATCCGATGCCGATCTGTTGAGTACGAGTTCCATCCGAACATTTACCAAGACTTGTTGATAATCTTCAGCATAACCCATCAATGTGTTTAGTGGTACGCATGCTGAAAATGTTCCACTGTCAGAATCCACACACGGGTTCATTGCTGAAGTGGTAGATGGCATCATCCATCCAGCCTGATGAAGTCCGTTCACAGTCGATTTACTGAAGCTTGCGTACGCCTTCATGTTGGATGTTATGCCGGGGTAGTTAGTTTTATCCACGAGTTCGCCATTCACAAACAGCTTAATCTCATCAAAAGCGTGAGCGATCGCGTTCGGAGCCAAAGTGTACCGATCATATTTTGATAATGAGCCTTCTACATACAAATAACTTTTGGATGGTAGTGTATATTCACCTGGTTGTGAAAACGGAATTATAATCTCATCCGATGGATTGTACCTAGCTGAGGCATATGGCTCATGTGGGCGATATTCCAACTTGGTCAATCTCTCATCAAAATCGAGTTTTCTGTCTACGTCCAACATGTTGATGCTGCGCTGGATTGACGTTATATCCCAAACTTTTCAGAAAGTAATAGTTGGCCGATGTTAGTCGATATCCTCTCCGATTGCAGGTATCAGCTGAACTGATACTATTTTCAGCAGTCAGGTCCTTTTTATGTAGGCGTTGATGATGACGGCGGTGAAAGATCAACATGCTGTAAAGTAATAAATGGTAGAACGTTCCAACCTCTGCTTTTATACTGTCCGTCTTCTGAAATGAAGTCGGATCGATATTATCTCATCTCCAAAGTTGATCAGGTTTCCATCTTGATCGATTATTTTTACGGTAATTTCCTCAAGTTTATCACCAAGCACAGAATGATATGTTACAGATTGCGGGTTTTCTACCATTTTATAACCAGGTGCCACATTTGGAGTGAACTGATAGATGACATGTGTTGGTGTTCCATTACGAATATCACCTTGACAACAAGACGCAGATATACCAATATTTAGTACGTTGAACACATGTACAATACCCTCTGACCAATTCCATTTGTCGCTTGGTAAGTCGTCGTCTGACTTGAATCCCAGTAGTTCTGAAAATGAATCTTCATGATTGAAATCGATGCGTTTGGTGCATTTTATACCGCAACGTTGTGTGTTCAAGTTAACGAGCATTCCAAAATCGATATCTAGTTTTTTCAGTTCACTTTTCAACAGATGACGTAGGTCTGACAACTCGTATGTCCCAGTCGGAACTTTGAATATAACACCAGGATATAGGGCATATTGTTTCCCCGATGGCAATTCCATTCCGTCAACATGTCTCTTCAAGCTTACAGACCATGTTCTTTTCAGCGCCAGATCTGCTGCATAAGAAGCAGTGGATGAAGCATGTAAGACTCTACCCTTATTGAACCCTAAAGGTATCAATACAGAGTCATCACTAGTGTTGAAAAGTGTTCGGGCAGTTTTAATTATTGCATGATGGTCCGTTATCGTGACTTGCATATCCGGGAGCGCGTTTTGAAATAAGGCTGGTATATCGGAGGCGTCGAAAAATTTCCCACTGTTGTCATGTATTGGTATGCCATCATCGATCAGATATAACGAAGAATTCACACCCTCAATCAAGTTAGGTATGGAGAAATATGAGTCAAATGATATCAAGCCGGCTTCCCAGTCGGATGAGTCGAGTTGAATTGGTGGAAAAAAGTCCGCATGCAACTCACTTTTTCCTCGTTCAGTGAGTGTTATTGTGAAGGAAGCCATTGATGAAGTGATGTTAACCTCACTTGTGCAATATCTTCTTATAATACTCCGAGATCGTCAAAAGAAATAAGAAACTCAAATGACCGCAAATTACGGTTTGTTTTCTAGCGTTGATTGACTGGAATTGATCGGTGTTATATAGTATAGTTCTGTGACCTCCAAAATACACTTTCCATTCGATCGGAGGTTCTAAATTACCATAACTATCGAAATAGTAAACCCTGTTTCCATCGAGCCAATACGCTGTCCAATGAGTTCCTCCCGAACCATCATCACTCCTAGCCATATTAATGATGGCACATTCAATCTGTTGAGGACCGGTGTGTGGAATATCATTTCTCATTCGCGCTCCAATAAAACCAATAATGTCTGCACTTTTACACATGCGCTCCAAATCTATGTTTGTGAGTGGTCGATTTGGAAGCGCAATCGTTAGTTTTTTGAACTCATTCTAACCTTTAAACCTTTTCCCGTTTGCCTGTAGGGTCTAATATATAGAGCTTCTCCTTTCACGTTCCCACTGCCGTTACCAAATTTATATGGTCTGATGTACAGGCCTTGTCCAGATTTGCGAGCTTCTTCTTCTTCCATTCTCTTGTTATGTCTTATTGTTTCATTTAAATCCTCATGAGATCGTTTAGCGTCAATTACTGTTTTGGCTACTGCGGCTCCTCCCCCCACCAGGCTTCCCACAGCAGTGAGGAAAGGGAGGGCGGCTAACAAAGCTGGTAGGAAACCCCCTTTAACTTTTGGTTTACGTTGTTTGTTAGATACATTTTTCCATCTATCAACATCTACCTTATTCTTCTTCTTATTCGCTGATTTGAGGGCTGATCCCTTGGATGGTTTTTTGCGAGTTTTTAGCTTCATTGCATTCATAACTAACCAAGAAGCGACGCGTTCAGAGAGTGGTAATTGCTTGTTTCTCGCCAAATCCCAAGCACCCCACTCAAGTTGCTTATCGGCGGTGTACCGTTGACTGTCGTCCTGCGTAGTGTGATATGTGCGATCGTGATTATAGCAGAGGTTATCTAACGCGGAAATTCCACGCTGACCAAGATTATGACGCTCCTCAAAGCGAGTTCCTGGACCACAATACTGATATCCCCCTGGAAGGTGTAATTCTACAGGTAGCGCGTCTATCAAACGATTTACGATGCCACGTCCTCTTTGTTTCGCCTTTACTTTCATAATGATCAGTGAATGGGATGTCGACTTCTTTATATACCGCTTTGAACAACATGAGTTGCGACTCCCGTCAAACGCCTTCAAACAACTCTATTTAACATTTTTTAATTAATAAACAGCGTACTCGATCCTTTATTACGAAACCATTTTTCGCCTAATTAATTTTAATCAAAGCCTCGTATGCCTCAATATAGCTTTTTTTTTTTTAAAGTCTCAATATAGAAAGAAAACATGGAAATTGTGGTTTTTCTCATTTTAAAAAAACTCCAATTTCAGTCCTTTTGTCCGAACGACGCATTTATATCAATTTTAGGTGCATTTCTGTTGCATAGTTGCCAAAACCATATTTAAAAAAAATGAAGTGGAATATGAACGGAACTTGTGGAAGTAGGTACCCACTATTTCACTAATTTTCAGTAAATTTGAACTTTAGAGGAAAAACTGCAGGTTCAATGAAATTTTAATTGATGAACTGTTATCATTGTTTCTACAGCAAATATACCTACTATAAGAAACGTGCATTAAATTATTAAAATTCCAATTTTTGAAAAATGAACTTTTTTTTCATGGTAACTAAGAAAAGTGGCCCGTACGGCGGACAGACAGAAATATTTTTATTACAGTTTTGGATTCTACATACCTTGAAACGTAAACCATCAAATTTTGAGGGTGGGTAAGAATTTTTTTTTCTTGCTCGATTCCAATGGCTCATTATTGAAAATAATAAAGCAAAATAATAAACCATTCTTTTTGAACAAACGTTCCCCTGTTTGCCTACCTTCTACCTACTTGACCTATTAATTTTTTTCGTTGAAATTACTTCGAATATGTCAGTGGAAATATTTTTCTCTTTCAACGCTCGCGTCGTCCCGTCTAATAAATAATTATCGAGTAAGGTTGCCCGTTTACCGCGAACTACGGCAACATTTCCGGCGTTCCCACTATCGCATTTTCTCTCTTCTCGAAACTGCGGGAACCGCGACGCTAAAAATTAAAATATTATTTCTCGGACTCGTCGTCGTTACACGTATGATTCACCCACCCCTCCCCTCCCCACCCCGCCCCCTCGTTAGCTTGGTCCTCTGGCTGCAGCGCGCGCCCCGCCCCCCAACCCCCCTCTCCATCTTAGCTACATCTTGGGTAGGCATAGGCCGAATGCGGCTGAACCGCCATATTTATACAACATAGATACTTTATTGTTGAGAGCTCTAGCTTGTCTGCCCTATTATCCCAAATGGGGTGGTATTTATACACGGGTTTGGGATCCCCCAAACCCACAGGTATTCCTATTGGTCCGCTC
>OX940981.1:49384683-49613683 GCA_954871275.1 Leptopterna dolabrata
TGTGTGTGTGTGTGTGTGTGTGTGTGTGTGTGTGTGTGTGTGTGTGTGTGTGTGTGTGTGTGTGTGTGTGTGTGTGTGTGTGTGTGTGTGTGTGTGTGTGTGCCTCGTTACCTTTAAGTGCTGTTGGAAAATAAAGCAGGAAGATCCCACCCGCACCCATTAAGCGCGACTGTAGATCGTAACGTGAATTTATTCGAAACGATCTACAGTCGCGTTTGGTGATGACGGGTTTGCACCATCGCCACACCACGATTTGTAGGACAACGACGCCAGGAAACGACCTCGGCGCTGATGTGGGTACGTTTGTTTATCTACGCTTAAACTAAGTGCACGATTATACTAACATAATATTGAACCCATTTTGAAATTTAAATGTACAATAATCCTTACCTGTAGGGTAGGTGGCTGCAACACGAGGCCGGAGGTGGCAAGAGGTGGCTTGTCACCGTCGTTCAGAAGTATACCTAGTGGGGTTGGACCAGTATAGGTATGTTACATGATTTGGTATGTAGTATGGTAAAATAATTCGGAACTCGAAATATGGTACCCCCCACACATATGGATAGGGATTTGGCGATGGGAGGGAGTGAGGAGTGGGGAATGCCCGCCCGTCTTTCTTGGGGGGTGAGGAGTGGGGAATGCCCGCCCGGCATTCCAGGGGTGAGGAGTGGGGATCACCCCTCCCCATCCCCTACTGACGGAAATTTTTTTATTCCATTTTCGGATTCTACTTATCTTGAAACAGACACCATAAAATTTATGGGGGGTTAATTTTTTTTCTCATGCTCGATTCCAAAGGTTCATTATTGAAAATAATAAACCAAAATTTCTGTTCATGCCGTACGCAGTACTTTGCACTTACCTTACACCCAAATTGCACTTACTCTGAACCAAATTAATGAAATTTGGTTTTTAGGTCCCGTTTGGGGTCTAGTTGGTTCGCGAAGCTCGGCGTTACTCTAAGGGATGAAAAATAGAAGGGTTGAAATTTTCAGAACGCCTCGAAAACTTTATGTAGAACGGTATGGATATTTTTACGTTTTTAAACTGATCTTGAACTAAAGAATTTTTCGAGACTACCCGGAGCATTTCACGGCCAGCTCGTTCTCTTGCACCGAAAAGCTTCGTCAACATGATCGTGAATGAAACGGTATGCATCCAGCCCAGGTATCATTGCTAGGGAACTATAAATAATACAGGCAAATAATAAACCGATGTTTAATAATTAGCAGCGTTTTTTAATTCTGTTTTCGGATTCTACATACCCTGGAACGGGAAACATCAAATTTTGAGTAGGGGTTACACGAATATTTTCATGCTGGATTCCAAAGGTGTCGTTATTGAAAATAATACTTAAACCAAAAGAGCTAAAGCAGGGCCGACGTACCGTTGCACAGGTACCTGCATTGAAAATCCACCGGACTGCCGACGGATGTCAGCGCTTCCTCAGCGTGACTCGTGTGTACCTGAAAATTCGTCGTAGCGTTTTTCTAAGCCGCTTCCGTGAACGCAACGCCAACGTAACGCTCGCGTGTAAGTCAATCAATACAATCAATACTTTTTTATTTATTCACAATACATTGCCCGTCTAATGGCAGAAGCCCGTGGCGACGGGTCAAGAGTCACTGATCAGGACCCCATGTACATAATTATAAAATTAAAAAGAAAATAAGGAAACAAATGAGACAACAGCAAAGGAATATCTCTGTCGATATAAGCGGAAACAACTGTTGACACAAACTGGGGCGAAAACAACTGACCAGAAAAAACTTCTGTGGTTGAAACTCTATCGAAAGGTAGACGAAAAAATACAAATTAAATAACTAAACTAACAAACATATAAATGATTTTCAAAATCAAATTAGACTGTACAAGATTCAGCGAAATCAAATAGGAAATTACCATATCCTTATATTTGGCCTTTGAACAAGTATGTAGTTGTCGACTTAAGTTCCCCGCTCAATTTGTTGTACAGCACATGAAGAATATAATGAGGGCTCTTTGATGTGAAAACGATGCGGCTCCGAGGAATTACAGCATTGCCTGCTACTTGGAAACGAGTGTTATGATCGTGAGCCGGTTGATCGCTAATCAAGGAAGGAACTTTGTGGTAATAGAACAATAAATTCTTCAAAAATAAGTGACGCACAGAAAATAACTTGGATATTTTGAAAACGGACTTACTATCAAATAGTTTGGGCTTCCTATAGATGATTTTAATAATTGATTTTTGTAAAATTAATGATTTTTCCAAGTTAGTTGGGTAGGTTCCTCCCCAAACCAGAATTCCATATTGGATAACCGACTGCACTAAACTGTGGTATATAAGGCGTAGTTGAGGCAGTCCCAACATGGAGCGGATATTATAGATGAGAGAAGGGAATTTCCTGAGTCTGTCGCACAAAAAACCAACATGACCTTTCCAGGACAATTCAGCATCTATATGTATACCTAAATACTTGAAAGTTTCTACTCTTTCTAGCTCCTCACATTCACAATAAATTTGTTGGATCACTACTGCAGATGTGCATAACAATGCTTCGCGAGGCGTCAGATCTGGCAAGGTTGCCAATGGTAATAAATTTAGTTTTACCAACATTCAAAGTCAGAAAACTATATCGAAGCCAGTCATTCACCCTGTTAATACCTATCTGAGCCTCATCAAAAACGGTATCCAATCATTGCCCACAAACAAAATGGCGGCATCGTCAGCAAACAATAACATTTTTTCATTCTGCAATACACTAGCAACCGTGCAGGAAAATGATTCAGACTTCTACCTTATCCGTCCACACTTCAACAGCTTGCCAATATCTCGTGCATCGAAATGTCGTGTGTTGCATTACCCACTCAACGTGATTTCGGTTACAGGGTTTTACGAGAAGGACACGATGAAGAGAACGGTTTCGGCTTTTCATTCCCCATCATTTATCGGAGGTCGTTAGGGTCCGTTTCGGCTTTAAAAAAAAAAAAACTAAAAAACAATCAGGCGATTCTCCCACTGGTTGATTGAACCCAGTTGAATTAACAGAGTCGAACGATGTTGCAACTCTTGGGACCAGTCACGTTTTCCACTTATGCGAGACCCACTTCTTGTTGTCTTGCGGTTTCTATTCTGAGGCTATGACGTCCTTATTGGATTATTCAGTAACAGCCGTGAATCCGGTGCACTCCCCATTCATCGTCCCCTGAAAGGCAGAATATCGTAAGCGCAATTTTTTGCGATTTTGAGTTATTGTAACCGTTGGATTCGTCCTAAAAACGCTGCACCTTTGTTCACTTGGGTTTATTATTCTATTGGACATACCTACAGAAATGTTGCTGTTCATTTATTGTTTATTTCATACGCAATAATTGTAACAATTATTTTAGATGGTTTCCACCAATTTTGGCCCTCAAAAACACGACCTCGGCTCCTTTGTTTTCCAGATTATCGCAAGCTCATGTTACTAAAACACAAATTTTTTTTAAATTATTTATTTTCATCAATATTGTACAATACATAAATGGCATTCATTAATAAATGTACAGAAAAACCCATTAGAAATTATACCCATTTTTCACCCATAACACTCCTGGGCATATTCCGATCGGGCTGCAGTTTCGGGACACAACTAGGGCCCAAATGGAGCATGAGTACGAAAGAACGAATTTTTTTAGTCCGAAAATGAAGCCGGTACGCATGATACGGACGGGCAATGCATTTTCTGAATCTACGCACCTTGAAACGTGAAAGAAAAAAAATCAGTCATGCAGCATGACTTAATGAGCGATTTTTCAAAGAAATATTCGAATTAATGGCTATGGTTTTGAATAAAGGAAAACTTCGGTCTAAAATTTGGTTTTCTATGTATATTCTCTTCGTATTTATTTTAATTTGTACGTTTTGTCCATCCTGATTCTACCGTTTGTTTATTACGTAATTGTACTAAGTGCTTATTTATTTGATCGCTGTGGGTAAATTCAAGGAGTTGTACTAATCGTTTGCCTCCCCCTTTTTTGCTTCGAACTCTCGTCTTCAATTAATACTTCTCACATTTTTCAATCTGACCACTCTAAGGGGGTGGGGGTAAGAGTTTAAAGATTATCCTAGTTTTGGGTAATTTTTGCGCACTTTAAATGCTCTAATTTAAGAACGGATTTAGATATCTAAAATCCGATTTCACTATCGTGTTCAGCGTGCAAAAACCTTTAAAATGAGGGGTCACTTGTTAGAAAATAACATTTTGGGGATTTTTGGGTAATTTTTGCGCACTTTAAATGCTCTAATTTGAGAACGGATCAAGATATCTAAAATCCGATTCCACCATCGTGTTCAGCGTGCAAAAACCTTTAAAATGAGGGGTCACTTGTTGGAAAATAACATTTTGGGGATTTTTGGGTAATTTTTGCGCACTTTAAATGCTCTAATTTAAGAACGGATTTAGATATCTAAAATCCGATTTCACCATCGTGTTCAGCGTGCAAAAACCTTTAAAATGAGGGGTCACTTGTTAGAAAATAACATTTTGGGGATTTTTGGGTGATTATTGCGCACTTTAAATGCTCTAATTTGAGAACGGATCAAGATATCTAAAATCCGATTCCACCATCGTGTTCAGCGTGCAAAAACCTTTAAAATGAGGGGTCACTTGTTGGAAAATAACATTTTGGGGATTTTTGGGTAATTTTTGCGCACTTTAAATGCGCCAAAACCCTCCTTAGAGTAGGCCAATTTCGCCCATCTTCGAACTTAGCCTTTCGATTGCCAAGATAGATTTTTTGTGCAAATTTGAGCTGTTTATCTCAATTCTATCGAGAGTTATCGTCTGGAGTGACACATATATAAATAAATATATATATATATATACATATAAAAAAGTGTTAAATTTCAGGAATCGTTTTAGAATGGTCTGAAACGGATTTCTATGAAGAAAATTTCCAAAAATTTATATTATTTAAATTTCGAAGCCATTGCAATAGCTTCATTTTCTTTGAAAATTCGCTAAAACGCTGCAAAGTCCTTGCCACATGGGTTTATTATTCTATAGGACGTACCTACAGGAATATTGGCTGTTCATTTATTGTATCATTCATGTGCAATAATTGAAATGGCTACTTTTGATGGTTTCCACCAATTTTGGCCCCCAAAAACGCTCGACTTATTTTTTTACAGATTATCTTTGATCATTGATAGTAACATTTAATTATCTTGATTCACCTGTTGATACTACTTGTAGTGTTGATATACAATAATGTATGGTGATTTCAGACAATTTCCCAGGTTTTTGACTCATAAAAAATGAATTTTGGGAGCTGAACCTTCGTTACAACCTCAATTCTTCACTCTATGGTCGAAATCAACTTTACGAAATCGTCTTCTTGCCCTAAAAAACATGGAAAACGATGCATCACAAGCTCGTGTTCTCTAAAACCACAATGCAAAACCTCAAAAACCCGTATTTTTACTCCCATTTTTCTCCCATAACACATTGGGTGTATTCCGATCGGGCTGCCGAGCTCTGGAGCACAACTAGGACCCAAATTTGTCCCCAAATGGGGACCCAAATTGTGTGCGGAAGAACGACGATTTTAGACCAAAATTTGACGTAAATTTAAGGCTGAAACTTCGTTAGAACCTCAATTTTCCACCCTTTGGTCAAAATTGACTTCATATTCGGTCTTCTTGTCCCAAAAAATATGGAAAACGATACCTCAAACGCTCATGTTACTAACATGTTACTAAAACACAAAAAGTACCAGTTTTGTACCCATTTTCACTCATAACACCCCTGGGTATATTACGATCGGGCTGGAAAGTTTCGGGAGACAACTAGGGCCCAAATGGAGCCTGTGTGCGGAAGAACGAATTTTTTTTAACCGAAAATGAAGCCGGTATGCGTATACCGCGGACGGGGGATGTACATTGCATTGGAAAAGAAAAAATTTTGAGGTGGTGTTATAAAATTTTTTTGCTGAGCGATTACATAGGTGTATTATTCACAGAATAATAAACCATAATGCAGTTAGGTGAAATTGGCCAAAATGGCACTTGGGCGGTTTTGGCGTTGTGGTAAAGATTATTATGTGGACCAAGAGAATCTGGCAACCCTACCTGGTGACAGCAGGGGCAGGTAGGTAGTTTTTACTGGGCTGCAGTCTTATTCTTGGATTATCCAGAAACAGTTTGCTTTGTTTCTTCTGACCTGCGATGTCTGGAAACAGCAGTGGGACAGGTAAGTTCCTGGTAAGCGGAGGGGAGCAGCTGCCCTGGAGACTTCAACGAAATCGTCCAATCACAAGCTATTTTGGTGAGGTTTCAGTCGCATCCGCTCCTTAGTATTTGCCTCATTTGTTTTTTTATGAAAACCCTTCCAACGGGCTCACTGCACTGGTGCCAATTCTACCGTCAGTTACTTGTGTAAACTCCCCGGGGGCTCATCTATATCAGTCTGTGCTGTGAGTGTCTCGGACAAAATCTTTCATCAGAATTGGATCAGCAGACCTCCACAATGATTTCTGTCTTGGTATGTTTCATATTTTAGTGCATGTGTGTACCATTGTGCATTGTGCCAATTTTGGTTTATCATTTCGATAATGAACCTTTCCAATCGAGGATGAAATTTTTTTTTAACCCACCTCATTTTTGATGGTGTACGTTTCAAGGGATGTAGAATACGAATATTGAATTTAAAAAATCCCATCCGTTCGCCGTACGTAAATTCACGAAATTAGGTGTATGGGGTCCAGTTTGTTCTCTACTTGGTCCTCGAAGCTCGGCGTTGCTGTCGCTCAACTCTAAGGGGTGAAAAATAGGGGTTGATACCTACCAACACAGTCGAAAAGAGCCATCATTTTTCAAACGAAATATTATCACAGAACAACCAACTCGACATCTGGTCGTAGAATGCTCCGGGTGGTCTCAAAAAATTCTTTAGTTCAAGATCAATTTAAAAATGTAGAAAAAACCATACCTTTCTATTGAATGTTTTCGAGTTACGGCGTTCTGGAAATTTCAACCCCTATTTTGAACCCCTTAGAGATGACTGACAGTAGCGTCGAGCTTCCAGGACCAACTAAACCCCAAACGGGACCCATAAACCAAATTTCATCAATTTTGGTACATGGTAACTAGATAACTAAGAAAAGTGCGAAGTACGGCGTACGGACATAAATTTGTTTATTGTATTTTCGGATTCTACATACCATGAAACGTAAACCATCAAATTTTCATTTTTTTCATGCTCGATTCCAAAGGGTCATTATTGAAAACAATAAACCAAAAAATTTTGAGCGGGTTCTATAAAAATGTTCGCTGACCGAATACATAGGTGT
Source organism: Leptopterna dolabrata (assembly GCA_954871275.1). NCBI lineage: Eukaryota > Metazoa > Arthropoda > Insecta > Hemiptera > Miridae > Leptopterna > Leptopterna dolabrata. The sequence goes on from OX940981.1 coordinate 49,391,998, forward strand.
ATTAATCACAGAATAATAAACCGAAATGGGTATTAATATAGGTATGTTTTGTGTTTTAGCAACATGTTAGTGACATGAGCGTTTGAGGTATCGTTTTCCATGTATTTTAGGGCGAGAAGACCGAATATTAAGTTGATTTTGACCAAAGAGTGAAGAATTGAGGTTGTGACGAATCAACAGGTGCATCAAGACAATTATAATAATGGCACTATCAACGATCAAAGATAATTTGTCAAAAATAGGAGCCTAATGCGTGTTTTGGTTCCAAAATTGGTGGAAACCATCAGAAATAGCTATTTCAATAATTGCGCATGAAAGAAACAATAAATGAACAGCCAGCATTTCTGTAGATACGTACGTATGTATGTCCAGTAGAATAATAAACCTGTGTGACAAGGACTTCGCAGCATTTTCACTCATAACACCCCTGGGTGTATTCCGATCGGGCTGCCGTGTTTCTGAGCACAACTAGGACCCAAATGTGTTCCCAAATGGGGACCCGAAATGTGTCCGGAAGAACGACGGTTTTAGTACAGAATTTCACGTATATTTTCGTTTATTATTCTGTGAATACACCTATGCATACGCCCAGCAAAAAAATTTTATTACACCCTCCCAAAATTTTTCGCTTATACGTTTCAAGGTGCGTAGATTTCAAAAACGCTGCAAAGTCCTTGTCACATGGGTTTATTATTCTACTGGACATACCTGCAGAAATGTTGGCTGTTCACTTACTGGTTCTGAAAAACACGAATTAGGCTCCTATTTTTTTCTGCAAATTATGTTAATCATTGGTAGTGCCATTTAACTGTCTTGATTCACATGTCGGTACTACTTTGATTGTTACAAATTTATGGTGATTTCAGACAGTTACCCAGGTTTTTGACCCATAAAAAATTAATTTTGAGAGCTGAACCTTCGTTACAACCCTAATTCTTTCTCTTTGGTCAAAATCAACTTGATTTCGATCTTCTCGCCCTATAACATAATGGAAAACGATACATCACAAGCTCATGTTCACTAAAACCTCGAAAAACCCTATTTTGGTTTATTATTTTCAATAATGAACCACTGAAATCGAGCATGAAAAAAATAATTCTAACCCTCTCTTCAAAATTTGATGGTTTACGTTTCAAGGTATGTAGAATCCGAAAATGCAATACAAATATTTCTGTCTGTCCGCCGAACGGGCCACTTTTCTTAGTTACCATGAAACAAAATTAATGAAATTCGGGTTATAGGTTCCGTTCGGGGTCTAGTTGGTCCTCGAAGCTCGGTGTCAGTCATATCTAAGGGGTGACATTTTCAGAACGCCGTATCTCGAAAACTTTAGAATGAAGGGTATGGTTTTTACGATATTAAATTTGTCTTGAGCTAAACAATTTTTTGAGGCCACCCGGAGCATTGTACGTCCAGCCGTCCGTGTGCACCAAAAAGCTTCGTCAACGCGATCGTGAATCAAACGGTATAAATACGCCCGGGATATCATCACTAAGGAGCACCTGATTATAATCAAGGATGGCTGTACGAAGTCGAGTTGGTTGTTGTGCGACTATTGGATTTTGTTGGTAGGTACTTGTGAAACTTGAACAAACTTTGAGTATTATTGATGGGTAAATTATTACACAACGGTTAATTATTACATAACGGTTCATGTACCAAGAAGGGGCTGGATTTTGTTGGTAGGTTACTTGTGAAACTTGAACAAACTTTGAAGTATTATTGATGGGTAAATTATTATACAACGGTTAATAAATTATTATGCAACGGCAAATTATTACACAACGGTAAATTATTACATAACGGTAAATTACTACACAACGGTTCATCTACCAAGAAGGGGCTGGATTTTGTTTATCGGTACTTTTGCAACTTGACCAACCGTTGAAGTATTATTGATGGGCAAGTTATTACACAACGGTTCATTATACTTGGCCAGAGGGTAGGTACTGACCACAGAAAACAGTGATCCACAGAGAAGGGGCATCTATTTCACTCCACATCAACAATTTTCCTTCAAAACTTCATTATTTGCGTTTCTTTGTCGCCATTTTAGTTACTGTTTGTCATCGTCAGAATTATTTTAGCAACATTTAACTCGTGATTTAGGTAGGTACCAGTAACGAGTACGGGGTTAGGTACTAACCTACGGAGGGTCTGCGATCTACATAATATGTATAGACAAGTAGGTACATATTATATAGACGGGTTATCTATACAGAGAGCTGTGATCTGTAAAAGAAGGGTATTCTGTACAAAATAATAAACCGTTGTGCAGGGATTTGCAGCGTTTTATAGATGTTTTCCCCCATAACGCCCCTGGGTGTATTCCGATCGGGCGCCCAAGCTTCGGAGCACAGCTAGGAACCAAATGTATTCCAAAATTTTGACCCAAACTGTGTGGAAGAACTACGATTTTAGACCAAATTTTAACATAGATTTCAGGCTGAAACTTCGTTAGCACCTCAATTTTCCACTCTTTGGTCAAAATCGACTTCATATTCGGCCTTCTCGTCCCCAAAAACATGGAAGACGAAATTTCTAAAGCTCATGTTAACATTTAAAAAAAAAAAAAAAAAAAACCAGTCATGCAGCATGACTTAATGAGCGAATTTTCAAAGAAATTTTTCGAATTAATGGCTATGGTTTTGAATAAAGGAAAACTTCGGTCTAAAATTTGGTTTTCTATGTATATTCTCTTCGTATTTATTTTAATTTGTACGTTTTGTCCATCCTGATTCTACCGTTTGTTTATTACGTAATTGTACTAAGTGCTTATTTATTTGATCGCTGTGGGTTCATATTCTCCCCCTTTTTTGCTTCGAACTCTCGTCTTCAATTAATACTTCTCACATTTTTCAATCTGACCACTCTAAGTGGGTGGGGGGGGGGGGGGGGGGTAAGAGTTTAAAGATTATCCTAGTTTTGGATAATTTTTGCGCACTTTAAATGCTCTAATTTAAGAACGGATTTAGATATCTAAAATCCGATTTCACCATCGTGTTCAGCGTGCAAAAACCTTTAAAATGAGGGGTCACTTGTTAGAAAATAACATTTTGGGGATTTTTGGGTAATTTTTGCGCACTTTAAATGCTCTAATTTGAGAACGGATCAAGATATCTAAAATCCGATTCCACCATCGTGTTCAGCGTGCAAAAACCTTTAAAATGAGGGGTCACTTGTTGGAAAATAACATTTTGGGGATTTTTGGGTAATTTTTGCGCACTTTAAATGCGCCAAAACCCTCCTTAGAGTAGGCCAATTTCGCCCATCTTCGAACTTAGCCTTTCGATTGCCAAGATAGATTTTTTGTGCAAATTTGAGCTGTTTATCTCAATTCTATCGAGAGTTATCGTCTGGAGTGACACATATATATATAAATATATATATACATATAAAAAAGTGTTAAATTTCAGGAATCGTTTTAGAATGGTCTGAAACGGATTTCTATGAAGAAAATTTCCAAAAATTTATATTATTTAAATTTCGAAGCCATTGCAATAGCTTCATTTTCTTTGAAAATTCGCTAAAATACCTATTTTTATATCCATTTTCACCAATAAAATCCAAATGGAGTGTGTGCGAATGAACGAATTTTTTAGACCGGAAGTGAAGCCGGTGTGCATGATAAAGGCCTACGGCGTACTATATTTTTGGAATTTGCGCACCGTGAAACGTAAAAGGAAAAAGTTTGAGGGGGTGTTATACAATTTTTTTTTTTGCTGAGCTAATACATAGGTGTATTATTGACAGAATTATAAACCATTAGTGACCTACGCAGAAGGGGCAGCTGTACAGGTAAATGATAAACCGTTGTGTAATAATTTGCAGCGTTTTTTATTCCATTTTCGGATGCTACATACCTTGAAAAGGAGAAGACCATCAAATGTTGACGGGGGGGGGGGTTAAATTTATTTTTCCATGATCGATTCCAAAAGGTAGGATGCTCAGCGCGGCGTGATGAACGTGATCTCTTCATTTTGCTGTTGCCTGGTTACCACTTGTTGCGTTGTTGTTGTTGTTGTGTATCCCTGGTTCCACAACAGTTGGGATTTTCCTCGGAGCGCCGCAGCACGTGTCGGTCGTCTCTTAGTTCGCAGCTCATCCGCTAGGTAGCAACAGCGTTGCTGTCTGCCGCATCCCGCCAGTCGAACTTTGATGTTGAGCCTCAACGATGAATTCATTGGTCCTGCAGCAGGATTCCTTCATTCACCAATCAACCTACCAATGATTAGAAACCATTGACACAAGATCAATAACAATTTCATTTTTTGAACCGTACAAGTGAATTCTTGGGTTTAGTTTTATTTATTTATTTTTTCATTTATTGGCAATATATCATAAATACATAATGGAGAGAAATATACAAAATAAGTAAAAATATTTAAAAAAAATGGTTTATTATTTTCAATAATGAACCTTCGGAATCGAGCATGAAAAAAATATTTTTTAAGCCCCCCCCCCCACCTCTTCAAAATTTGATGGTTTCCGTTTCAAGGTATGTGGAATCCGAAAATGGAATACAATTTTTTTGTCCGCCGTACTTCGCACTTTTCTTAGTTACCATGAACCGAAATTAATGACATTTGTGTTTGGGGTCTGAAAAATAGGGGATTGAAATCTCCAGGACGCCGTAGCTCGAAAACTTTCAATAGAAGGGGATGGTTTTTAAATTGAGTTCGAACTAAACAATTTTTTGAGATCACCCGGAGCATTGTACGACCAGCCGTTCGTTTGCATCGAAAAGCTCCATCAACGCGATCGTGAATCAAACGGTTTAAATCCGGCCCAGATATCATCACTAGGGAGCACCCGATTATAATCGCGGATGGCTGTATGAAGTCGAGTTGGTTATTATTTCATTTGAACAATGATGGCTCTTCTGGATTTTGTTGATAGGTACCTACTTTTGCAACTTGAACAACCGTTGAAGTATTATTGATGGGCAAATTATTACACAACGGTAAATTATTACTCAACAGTTCACTATACTATCTACGTAGAAGGGGCACCTATACAGTTAAATTATTTCACAACGGTTTATTATTTGCCTTATGCTTCATGAATAACTACAAAATAATTAATTATTGAATCATTAATTATTTTGTAGTTATTCATGAAGCATAAGGCTAATAATAGGTACTGACCACAGAAAACAGTGATCCACGCAGAAGAGGCATCCATACAGGTAAATAATGTACCTTGTGTAATAATTTGCAGCGGTTTTTATGTCATTTTCGGATTCTACATACCTTGAACCGTCAACCATCAAATTATCAGGGGGTCAAATTTTGGTTTATTATTTTGTGAATAATATACCTATGTATTCGCTCAGCAAAAAATTTTTATAACACCCCCTCAAAATTTTTTCTTTTCCGTTACAAGGTGCGTAGATTCTAAAAACGCTGCAAAGTCCTTGTCACATGGGTTTATTATTCTATTGGACATACCTACAGAAAGGTTGGCTGTTCATTAATTGTTTCTTTCATGCGTAATAATTGAGATAGCTACTTCTGATGGTTTCCATTAATTTTGGCCCCCAAAACACAAATTAGGTACGCTCTTTTTTTTCTTTTTTTTTTTTAACTATCTTTGAAATGCAATGTCTGTCCGCCGTCCGCCGTACGCCGAACGCCGTATCACATGTACCGGCTTCATTTTCGGTCTAAAAAATTCGTTCTTTCGCACACATGCTCCATTTGAGCCCTAGTTGTGTCCCGAAACTTTTCAGCCCGATCGGAATATACCCAGGGGTGTTATGAGTGAAAATGTGTACAAAACGCTGCAAAGACCTTGTCACATGGGTTTATTATTCTATTGGATTCTACAGAAACGTTGGCTGTTTATTTATTGTTTCTTTCATATAAAATAATTGAAATAGCTATTTCTGGTGGTTTCCACCACTTTTGGCCCCGAAAACACGAATTAGGTAGTACCTACGCTCCTTTTTTTAAAATCAAATTATCTTTGATCATTGATAGTACCATTTAATCGTCTCGATCCACCTGTTGATACATTTTCTAGTGTTATTCTACAAATTGATGGTGATTTCAGACGGTTTCCCAGGTTTTTGACTTATAAAAAATCAATTTTGGGAGCTGAACATCCGATACAACCTCAATTTTCCACTCTTCGGTCAAAATCGACTTCATATTCGGTCTTCTCGTCCCCAAAAACATGAAAAACGATACCTCAAAAGCTCATTTTTGTTTATTATTCCGTGAATAATACACCTATGTATTCGCTCAGCAAAACATTTTTATAACACCCCCTCAAACATTTTTTCTTTTACGTTTCAAGGTGCATAGATTCCAAAAATGCAATGTCCGTCCGCCGTACGCCGTCCGCCGTATCACGTGTACCGGCTTCATTTTCGGTCTAAAAAAGTCGTTCTTTCGCACACATGCTCCATTTGGGCCCTAGTTGTGTCCCGAAACTTTTCAGCCCGATCGGAATATACCCACGGGTGTTATGAGTGAAAATGTGTGTAAAAATAGGTACTTTTTACGTTTTAGCAACATATTGGTAACATGAGCTTCTGAGATATCGTTTTCTATGTTTTTGGGGACGAGAAGACCGAATATGAAGTCGATTTTGACCAAAGGGTGGAAAATTGAGTTCTACCAAATGTTCAGTTCCCAGAATTGATTTTTCATGAGCGAAAAACCTGGGAAATCGTCTGAAATCACCATCAGTTTGTATAATAACACTGGAAAAAGTGTCAAGACGTGGTTCAGGACGATTAAATGGCACTACCAATGATCAAAGATAGTTTAAAAAAAAAAAAAAAGAGCGTACCTTATTTGTGTTTTGGGGGCCAAAATTAATGGAAACCATCAGAAGTAGCTATCTCAATTATTACGCATGAAAGAAACAATTAATGAACAGCCAACGTTTCTGTAGGTATGTCCAATAGAATAATAAACCCATGTGACAAGGACTTTGCAGCGTTTTTACTAACATGTTACTAAAACACAAAAAATACCTATTTTTATACACATTTTCACTCACAACTCCCCTGGGTATATTCCGATCGGGCTGAAAAGTTTCGGGACACAACTAGGGCCCAAATGGAGCATGTGTGCGAAAGAACGAATTTTTTAGACCGAAAATGAAGCCTGTACACGTGATACGGCGGACGGCGTACGGCGGACGGACATTGCATTTTTGGAATCCACGCACCTTGAAACGGAAAAGAAAAAATTTTGAGGGGGTGTTATAAAAATTTTTTGCTGAGCGAATACATAGGTGTATTATTCACAGAATAATAAACCAAAAACGCTGCGAAGTCCTTGTCACATGGGTTTATTATTCTACTGGACATACCTACAGAGATACGAATAAGGTATACGTTTTGTTTTTAATTTTTTTAAATAAATTATCTCTGATCATTGATAGTACCATTTAATCGTCTTGATCCACCTGTTGACACTTTTTCCAGTGTTATTCTACAAATTGATGGTGATTTCAGACGATTTCCCAGGTTTTTGACTCATAAAAAATCAATTTCGGGAGCTGAACATCTGGTAGAACCTCAATTTTCTATTCTTAGGTCAAAATCGACTTCATATTCGGTCTTCTCGTCCCCAAAAACATGAAAAACGATACCTTAAAAGCTCATGTTACCAACATGTTGCTAAAACGCAAAAAGTACCTATTTTTACATACATTTTTACTCATAACACCCCTGGGTGTATTCCGATCGGGCTGAAAAGTTTCGGGACACAACTGGGGCCCAGATAGAGCATGTGTGCGAAAGAACGATTTTTTTTAGACCTAAAATGAAGCCTGTACACGTGATACGGCGGACGGACATTGCATTTTTTGAATCTACGCACCTTGAAACGGAAAAGAAAAAAGTTTGAGGGGGGGTTATAAAAATTTTTTGCTGAGCGATTACATAGGTGTATTATTCAGAGAATAATAAACCAAAATAGGTACTTTTTGCGTTTTAGCAACATGTTGGTAATATGAGCTTCTGAAATATCGTTTTCCATGTTTTTGGGGACGAGAAGACCGAATATGAAGTCGATTTTGACCAAAGAGTGGAAAATTGAGTTCTACCAAATGTTCAGCTCCCAAAATTGATTTTTTATGAGTGAAAACCTGGGAAAACCTTCTAAAACACAAAAACGCTGCAAAGTCCTTGTCACATGGGGTTTATTATTCTACAGAAATGTTGGCTGTACATGAAATAGCTATTTCTGATGGTTTCCACCAATTTTGGCCCCAAAACACAAATTAGGTAGGTACGATCTTTTTTTTTTTCAAATTAACTTTGATCATTGGTAGTGCCATTTAATCGTCTTGATCCACGTGTTGACACTTTTTCTAGTGTTATTCTACAAACTGATGGTGATTTCAGACGATTTCGCAGGTTTTTGACTCATACAAAATCTATTTTGGGAGCTGAACATCTGGTACAACCTCAATTTTCTACTCCTTGGCCAAAATCGACCTCATATTCGATCTTCTCGTCCCCAAAAACATGGAAAACGATACCTCAAAAGCTCATGTTACCAACATGTTGCTAAAACGCAAAAAGTACCTATTTTTACACACATTTTCACTCATAACACCCCTGGGTATATTCCGATCGGGCTGAAAAGTTTCGGGACACAACTAGGGCCCAAATGGAGCATGTGTGCGAAAGAACGACTTTTTTAGACCGAAAATGAAGCCTGTACACGTGATACGGCGTACGGCGGACGGACATTGCATTTTTTGAATCTACGCACCTTGAAACGGAAACGAAAAAAGTTTGAGGGGGGGTTATAAAAATTTTTTGCTGAGCGATTACATAGGTGTATTATTCAGAGAATAATAAACCAAAAGTACCTATTTTTACACACATTTTCCCTCATAACACCCCAGGGTATATACCGATCGGGCTGAAAAGTTTTGGGACACAACTAGGGCCCAAATGGAGCATGTGTGCGAAAGAACGACTTTTTTAAACCGAAAATGAAGCCTGTACACGTGAAACGGCGGACGGCGTACGGCGGACGGACATTGCATTTTTTGAATCTACGCACCTTGAAACGGAAAAGAAAAAATTTAGTGTTATAAAAATTTTTTGCTGACCGAATACATAGGTGTTTTATTCACAGAATAATAAACCAAAAGTGTCAACATGTGGATCAAGACGATTAAATGGCACTACCAATAATAATCAGAGAATTAAAAAAAATAAAGTAAAAAAAATAAAAAAAGCGTGCCTACCTAATTTGTGTTTGGGTGCGAAAATTGGTGGAAACCACCAGAAATAGCTATTTCTATTATTTCGCATGAAAGAAATGATTAATATAGGTATGATGAATGTACTAGGTATGTCCAAGAGAATAATAAACCTGCGTGACAAGGACCTTGCAGCGTTTTTATTCCACGCTCGATTCCAAGGTTCTCTATTGAAATGAATAAACAAAAAATTTCTGTCCGTACGCCGTACTTTGCACTTTTCTTAGTTACCATGAACCAAAATTTATGAAATTTGACTGCGTTTCTCAAGAACAGCAACATTTTTGCAATTTGACAATGTCCCTCTAAATTTGACCATCTGAAGATTTAGAATATTGCCTAACGCGAATAACAATAATATAATGATATTGTTATCATTATTAACATTAACACCTAATAATGCTATTATTGTAAGCTGAGGAGCCAAGAGAAGTTTAGGTAGTTCAATATCCCATATCGCGTACTGAAGAACCTACAAGACGCTCAAATCGTGAGCTTGAGTGTTGGACATCTCTCAGTGTAGTTCGAGGGTTGACATTCGCCTCGATCGAAACCCAATTGCTACCTGGTTTGATCAGTAATATTAATAACATTATTATCAATACTATTAATACAATAATTGTAATTCTTCGAATAGTTCTTAGAACAGAGCTATATATATTATTATGCTTTTTCGGCATTTTAGGCCCAAGCAAGGGGCACGTTGGGTGCCACACTCGCCAAGACTTGTCAGAATATTTTAAGTTGCAGTGTGATTACTATTTCTGACCCGGGCTGTTCCAATAATATTTTTTATGTCTTTGGATGTTTTACTAAAGCTGCCCTCAGCCGCCGCGGGTTTGCCGTTGGTGTAATACAAATAGTATTCGTTCATTTTAGTTATTCATAATACCTACTTAACTGATTTTTCGTTTGATTCCTTTGTTAATATTATAACTAGAGATGGGATTCGTGTGTATCCACATTTTATTTTTGTAGACCATGTGTCCATGATTTTCATTAGATGTGGTCATACTGACACTTTTTGAACCGTTGGAACACACTTTAAATTCACATATTTCGCTATTAATACTTATTTTCAAATACTTCATTAATTGAAAGACATATTTTCAAATATTTCATTAAATGAGACTCATATTTTTCGATATCAACTTTTTTTCAAAGTTTTGAAGAACCTCGCCATTTGCGGATGGATGTAGGGAGCTGTGTACAATTTTTTTGCATTATGCTGTTCGTTCTTGAAAACACATTTTGGCTTGTCCACTTGTTCTCTGGCTAAATATCACTCGAATAGATGAATTGGCTCGAATTGACTGCATCTGCGTGAGTTTCCGGATTATTTTTCTAAGTTTTTTAAAATGCCATTTTCTATCATTAAGTAAATGTTACTTCTAATACGTATATTTCACAATTTATTTAGACTTGAAAATGTTTTCCCATTTTTGCATAGGTATTTTATCACATTAGGTATTTTATGCATATTTCAAAAAAATAAATAGATACATAATATTTTAGTTACATTTTTCGAATTTTTTAATAAATAACCCAGCCCTTCCAAGTTGTTGCAATTTTCTTACTAGGGGAATTTTCTCTTAAGAAAATGCAACCTATCTGATAGGCTTGGTATAGTGCCAAACAAGACAGTGTAATGTAGAATATTAATTTACACTCTGAAACTATCTGTTTTATGAATTTCAATCTTGAGGAGCATTACTTAGTAGTTATTTGTTCAACAAAACAAACCAAAGATTTCAGAACTTGGCTCCGGCAAACTAGCACGCCTTTCGGAAGACTCCTTCGCCAAAACCTGACCAAAACTATTTTATGGCTCTACCACAACATGACAAACCACAAACCACAAACAATTTCCATTTGATTTCTAATGTTTAAGCTAGTTGCGGAGCTTATTTGGCTATTTATGGATTGCGAGGCGTTTCAGAAATTCAGAGGTTTGTGACGGTGTGGCTGTTCTCGAGCCATTTTTGCATCCGGTGGAGACGGGGTCGTTTGGGGAAGCCTAATCGATATCTCTTCTTAACCGGTGATAATCTCGCTGGTCTAGGAGGGGGACTCTCGAGGGTCCACCGTCACTCTTCTCACTCTGTCACAGGTTCAAGAAATATCGTTTCAAATCAGTTTTGGTGCATCACGAATGAAATTCTGAACTTTTACACTTTCAGTTTTAGGTACCTACATCAAGTACTGGTACCTACGTTCTCCCAAGCGGTAGCTGACCCTCACAAAAATGGACAAAATTCAGTGGATTAGAACCAAGACCAGCAACTTGCTCCCACAAATATGTGGTTATTCTCTCGTGCTGTCCTCTGGGGTTCTTTCCCTGCGCTTCAGGTTGCCCATCGTCTCAATTGAAAACATTTTTCTCTGTTTTCGCTTCGCTGAGGGGTCAACAAAAGAGCGGGAGAACGAACAAAAATACAAAACTCAGACCATCAAAAAAGATTTTCAGTTGGCTGAATTTTGCATGAAATGGCCGCTCGATTATGGTTCAAAGCCCCGAGCGCTGCTATTCAAAGGAAGCAATAAATGCGGGTCCCGAGGGCTGAAATGGTCCGAATGTGTCGGTATTTTGTACGCTGAATGTGTGCGTGTGAGTTGTATCTGTCGGACGGCGACGACGAAAGGTGGTGTTGGTGGGGGTCTATTGGCTCTCTGGCTGTTTCCGCTCGTCTGACAGTTGAATGGTATTGTTGTGTCGGCGTATTGACCTTTTTAACACGGACCCGACCGCAGTCAATTTGCCGGGGCATTTTGAAGCTGAATGACTTTGATGGGATTATCAGTTAGCGTTGGCTCAGCCGCTCAGAGCGATTCGCATTCGTCAGTTTCATCCTTCGCAACGCTTATAAATAGAGCTCGAACCCGTAGGCTTAAAAACCTCTTAAAACGGCTTGTACTATGAAAATGTATGTGCATCGAAATAGGCTTATACTCAATTTTATAGAGCCGTATATATTGAATTACAGTGCTGTGTAAATCACGTTCGAGATCAATTTAAAAATTCCAGTCGTACAGCAGAGCGAATTTTCAAAGAAATATTCGTGCTATTGGTGTAAACACATGATATAGCGAGAATCCATGCCACTTTTCATAAAATCACATAACTTTTTCATGATTTTAGCCTTTTTTATCGGTTTTTGACCCTTAAAGTCAAATTTGACCCGCTCATTTTTTGAGAGAAATATTTTTGTAATCGAAATAGTCTCTACGTCGTGAATCACTATCCGACACGACAGGTAAATTAATATTGATTTTAGCCTTTAATACCAATTTTTGACCCAAAAAAATCCAAATTTGGTCCCTGTTCTATATGAAAATGAAAGAAAAAAAAAACGCTGCAAATTATTACACAAAGGTTTATTATTTACCTGCTGTATAGATGCCCTTTCTACGTAGATCACTGTTTTCTGTGGTCAATTCCCTCGAGCTCCTCCCAGGAAAGCCCTAAATCCGAGTACTGGAGCCGGCCCCGGAATTAAAGTTTCCTACAAATGCGTGTATTCAATGATTCAATCATTAATTATTTTTAGTTATTCACGAATCATAAGGCAAATAATAAACCGTTGTATAATAATTTACCTGTATAGGTTCCCCTTCTTCGTAGATAGTATATAATGAACCGGTGTGTAATAATTTGCCCATTAATAATAATTCAACGGTTGTTCAAGTTACAGAAGTACCTATCAACAAGATCCAGCCCCATCTACGTAGATGGTGTAATGAACCGTTGTGTAATAATTTACCATTGTGTAATAATTCATCCATCAATAATACTTCAACGTTTGTTCAAGTTATAAAAGTACTTACCTATCAACAAAATCCAAAAGATCGATCATTTTTCAAATGAAATAATATCACAGAACAGCCAACTCGACTTCATACAGCCATCCTCCATTATAATCAGGTGCTCCCTAGCGATGATATCTGGGCCGGATTTATACCGTTTCATTCACAATCATGTTGACGAAGCTTTTCGGTGCAAAAGGGCGGCTGGTCGTACAATGCTCCGGGTGGTCTCGAAAAATTGTTTAGTTCAAGATCCATCCGAGAACCATAAAATTGTGGTTTGGTGGTGGAGAGGGACCATCCAAATTTTTTTTTTTCATGCTAGATTCTGAAGGGTTGTTATTGAAAATGATGAACCAAAATGATATGCAACATTCGAGGCCAAGCGCCTAGGTCGTCCCCAAGTCACCCATGGCAAACACGGCAAGTGATCATACTACCATAGTTCACCTTCACGGAGCACTCGTCAAAGTCCCGCTCATCTGCCTACCCAGTGAGCCTTCCTTCTCCGTTTATTCCATGGACTAGAGGAGAGCGTAGAATGGTTAGAAAGGGGAAGGAGGCGAGTATATGACGTAGTCCTGGGAAGGAGTGTCTCGCCCAAGATCCGCTGTGGACTGGTGGCGCTGCAGTTGGCTGGTGAGCGTACTACTCTCCTCCCCGCGCTCATTTTTGTTATCAGTATCTATTCAGAAGTCCCAAACAACCTGCTCATTCACGGGATAGTTTCTGGGATTGTTTATCTTTTTTGAGATGCGAGCGCTAGCGAGCATCCAGATCGCTTGACAATGCGAGCGGCGGAATGGTAACTAAACTTCTTGTACACCCACCGTCTTGTCTGATACACGTCATCGATACCACAAGGATCGATGTATTTGAGATAATCGATACAATCAATATTGGCGGGGCTATAACATACTTGTACCACACCACCATTTACCACACCTACGTGAAATATGAAAACGAGATTTTGCTTCAACTTGTGATGATACGGAAAAACAATATGGTCGCCATAATCACCCGTCGACCACAGAAAATCGTAAAATAGCTGCAAAAACATCCTATTTTTCACATGAACTGACAACCAAACCACTGACCTTCCCACTACTGATAACAAAAATGAGCGCGGGGAGGAGAGTAGTACGCTCACCAGCCAACTGCAGCGCCACCAGTCCACAGCGGATCTTGGGCGAGACACTCCTGTCCTGGGAGCTGTCTCCCCCCTTATCCTCCAGCTAGTGAAGGATGGTGGGGATCTCCAGGCTGGCCCTCGGCTCTCCTGCGTCTTCCGTCCCCACTTCTATGTTTATTTGGCGAGATCTTATTTCTACATAGTGAAGTTGTGGTTCTGGGAGGATACCACGACATTACCTACCCACCTAAGAACAGAGGTTTTCTGCAGACCGCAGATGCTGTAACTTAGCCATGAAGTTAACTGGTTATGTTACCTTCTGTGTTCTTTTCCCTCATTCGTTAGTTGTTTGAACTGTGCTGCAGTTGGATCCGGGTTGACTGGAAATGCTAATCAGACAAATGAGACCTGAAATAAATGATTAGATTTGGTTTATTGAAATTTATTAGTTAGATCATATAGGTATGTGGCTAAAGCAGAATGTTCCAGATTCAAGTCCTGGAATCACATTCCATCTCAACTGTCCAACATTTCCTCAGATGACTTACTGGTCGCTTTTCTGCTCATCCCCTTGGGACATCTTCCACAAGGAACTTTTTTTAAACAATGAAGTTAATAAATTGTTGTTGAGAAAAATAATGAACAAATATATTAATTCGTGAATGTTCTTTTTCCAGATGGGCTGGGGCAGCAAGGTTACGTCTACCTGGAGACAATCGTCGAGGAAACATCGGATGATCTTAGGTCCGATTCCGAGTACTCGGAAGTGGCCGGATGGCCGGACACGGATAGCGAGGCCGGCTCCGTCATTCACATTCCTAACACCATCGGTAAGTTGAAATCATATTTCGTTAGCCCAATCCCATGACGTGAAGGGAGAGGTTTTTCCCGGAGGTTTGCAGAAGCGCAAATCTTCTTCCTGATCCCCCAATCATAGAACCACAAAATGTTTTGTGCTTTAGGAAGGTCACTATTCACCTGAGGCAGAGATGGGCATATTCATATTGTTCGCATTCATATTGTACTATCATGAACACATATTTGTAAATACGAATATGAATATATTCACATGGCGTATTTTCTATGAATACGAATACTAACGTACAGTGTGCAACGCACGGGTGATTCGCTTAGTTTTGCAGTGTAGCAGTAAAGGTGTACTTAGTCTGATACCTTCTGGTCAGCCACCTTGGGTCATTGATTAGAATCGGGTTCGGCTCCGCGGGTTCCACTTTCCGTATCCTGTTACCTCACATTGTCCTGCGGTAGGAAAGCCTCTGTGAATTCATGCAAACGAAACTGGGCTGCTCCACCCACGATGAAGGCTTGGATTTTGTCATTCGATCGGGCATGTTCGGATTCTACATACCTTCAAACGTAAACCATCAAATTTTGAGGGGGTTTAAATTTTTGCTTCCTCACTGCCAAAGGTGGGGAAGCTTGGATTCGTGGTTAGGTAAAAAAAAAAAAATAAATAAATAAAATAAAATAAAGTCCTCTAATATGAAACTTTCCACTTCCATTTTGCATTTCAGACATCAGGGAATATTTTTGGTTCCATGTCTGTCTGTCTGTCTGTGGTAATTCCTTGTAACGCCCATGACTACCCGAAATAATGGTCGAAATGGGCTGAAATTTGGAGGGTACGTGCGGGTTGGGTCACCCGTACCAAAATCATTGAAAAAGTACGGTAACTTTCGTCTGCCCATGCGCAAACGTGAAATACTTGAAAAGCCCTTAACCACCCAAAATGTCGTTGAAATAGGTTCAAACTTGGAGGGTTGGCCAGGAATAACATTTTAATCGTTTCATATGAATTTCATTGGTCGTACCGTAACTTCCGTTTGCACATGCGCGAACATGAAATGTTGACCATTTCTTTGTAACGCTTCTAACTATGCGACAAATCGTCGTAAAGAGCTGCAATTTTGAGAGTACACGCGGGTTGAGTCGCAGATGGTCTGTTTCAAAATAATGGAAATCGTTCCGTCTGCGCATGCGCAAACGTAATACATGAAACGCCCATAACTAGGTACTTTAAATATCGTTGAAATGAGTTCAGATTTGGAGGGTCGATCAGGAATAATACTTTGATAGTTCCTTATGAATTTCTTTGGAATCGTAAAGTATGTAACTTTCGTCTGTGCATGCGCGAACGTGAAATGGTGACCTTTTCTTTGTAACGCTTCTAACTACGCGAGAAATAGTCGTACAGAGCTGAAATTTTGAGGGTACACGCGGGTTGGATCGCAGGTGCTATACTGCCTACTCGAATTGTCGGACTTTTTTTTTCATGCTCGGCTCCAAAGGTTCGTTATTGAAAATAATAAACCAAAAGCTGGCTAGCCTGCTGTGAATGAACTCAGATTAGGTTCTTCACTTACCTGTTTATTCAGGTTTTAGAGTCTCCAATATATTTGCGCTGCATTCAAAGTATCATCGAGTTAATGAGGCAGCGGCTCTTGAAAAGCCTTTAGCAAATTTTCTATTGCAATGGATCCAAAATGTTTAGTAGGTACATACATTTAAAAATTGATTAGTAGGAACATTTTCACAAAAATCGATAAAGAGGGCGAAAGATTCGTAAGTGGGATAGAACGGTATCTATAGAACTTGTGACAGATGACAATTAGGTACCTATTACAACACTATGTGACAGAGTGTGACAGTGGGGGAGGACCCTCGAGAGTCGCCCTCCTAGACCAGCGAGATTATCGCCGGTTAAGAAGGGATATCGATAAGACTTCCCCAAGCGACCCCGTCTCCATCGGAAGAAAAAAAAGCTCGAGAACAGCCACACCGTCACACTCCTCCCCACGTGACATACTTCCGGGTAGCAGAAGTATGAGAGGGAAAAGGGGGTATGACAGGTAGTATGAAGTTCTGGTTCAGGAAACGACATCTGAACAACTTCAAGGTGACTAACCTCCATCATAATGGCACTACCTCAATAATATTTTACTGGTGGAGAACAAATCTCCTACATACGAGTATTGGCAGATGATGTTGTCAGAGTTTGTTGTCCAGTGAATTGCTCGTGTGGGCAACCTCTAGGTGATCAACCTCCATCGTTAGGATGGAAAAACTATTGGGACTTGACAATTGGGACATGGCATTAATCGCCTTCTAATGACCTCAGTATATTTTAATTATACTGACACTCTAAAGGTGGTAAAGGGCCAATAGATGTATGTATTATCAAAAGGACAGGTTGTCAGTAAAGGAATCCATCTGGGAAACCTTTGGGCTTATCCTTCTGGTAAGCCCACAAAAATTGGATGGAGTATGGTGAATTGCTCAGCGCATACTACCAAACCACGCTGTGCTACCATGTGACAGTGTGGGGTGGACCCTCGGAAGTCCCCCTCCTAGACCAGCGAGATTATCACAGGAAGTTCTGAAGGAAAATTGTTGATGTGGAGTGAAATAGATGCGCCTTCTGCGTAGATCACTGTTTTCTGTGGTCAGTACCTACCCTCTGGTCAAGTATAATGAACCGTTGTGTAATAACTTGCCCATCAATAATACTTCAACGGTTGGTCAAGTTGCAAAAGTACCGATCAACAAAATCCAGCCCCTACTTGGTAGATGAACCGTTGTGTAATAATTTACCGTTGTGTAATAATTTACCGTTATGTAATAATTTATCGTTGTGTAATAATTTGCCGCTGTGAAATAATTTACCGTTGTGTAATAATTTGCCGCTGTGAAATAATTTACCGTTGTGTAATAATTTACCCATAAATAATAATTCAAAGTTTTTTCTGAGTTCCTACCACCTACGGAGTACCTACCAACAAAATCCAATAGTCCATCACTTATCAAATGAAATAATACCGCGGAACAACCAACTCGACTTCATACAGCCATCCTTGATTATAATCAGGTGCTCCTTAGTGATGAAATCCCGGCCGGATTTATACCGTTTGATTCACGATCATGTTGACGAAGCTTTTTGGTGCACACGAACGGCTGGACGTACAGTGCTCCGGGTGGTCTCAAAAAATTGTTTAGCTCAAGACAAATTTAATATCGTAAAAAAAACCATGCCCTTCAATCGAAAGTTTTTGAGATATGGCGTTTTGAAATTGCAACCCCTATTTTGAACCCCTTAGAGATGACTGACAGTAACGCCGAGCTTCGAGGACCAACTAGACCCCGAACGGAACCTATAACCCGAATGTCATGCATTTTTTTATTCATGGTAACTAAGAAAAGTGGCCCGTACGGCGTACGGCGGACAGACAGAAATATTTTTATTGCATTTTCGGATTCTACGTACCTTGAAACGTAAACCATCAAATTTTGAGGGGGGTAAGAATTTTTTTTTTCATGCTCGATTCCAATGGTTCATTATTGAAAATAATAGACCAAAATAGCTCGAGAACAGCCACACTGTTACAACTGCTAACCAAAAAATCTTCAGAATTATGGATCTCATTCATGCCCAAATGCCCAAAAATTGATGGAAAATAATTACAAAATCACCAGTGTGGCATAGAATGGTGATTTTAGACATAAAGCAACCATCAGTGCTAGATATTTTTTTCTCAAAACAAGTGAGCCAGATTTGATATTTGAGGATTGACATAGAAACACTGTTTCATTATAGCTAAAAATCACCAAAGGTTGGTATGATTCACCGAATAATATTAATTTAAATTCTCGAGTATCATCATTTCCGAGTGCAGTATTTTTCACAATAGTTTGTATAGTTTGAATATGCTTCACGCTAACCAAACCGAATCGCTCTTCATCGGTTCTCGCAAGACTGATACGATACCGACTTGATACCTACCTACGTTTGTTGGCTGTAACTGAAATGAAAATGCTTCATGACTACTCTCAACGATTTCAGTACCCATGAGTTCTTTGTTCAAATTCAGCCTCCTTTTAGGTGTAACTTTATATTATTTACTGCTCTGATGGAGTATGGTGTAATTGCCAGGCAACAGTATTCGGTTTTCCCAGGGAAATGTGCCCTCAGGATGTGGAAAAAGGCGTTCTCTGGGCTCGCCCTCCTCGTTATTCTTCAGGACACACAACATTAGTCCCTAAGAGGTCCTTCGCACTGGAAACCGGCATTGCCGTCACGTGCACATAACCTTCTCGGAGGGACCTTGATATTCGTCAACCGCATGCTTTTCACCCTCGTTCCACGCGGAAGAACTGCACGCCTGGTTACGCTTTCCGTACCTAAAACCCTTGCGTTTTGGGTGTGAACGACCCGACGGTGAAGCTCTTCTGTTGATTTAACTGCACACGGCGGAGAAAAAACTTCCTTCCTGCCACACCGATGATCTTATAGAAATTGGCCGAACGGGTGGACACGCTGTTCGAAACTAGCGCTCCCCCGGACAATCACTAACATTCTGACTTATACAGAAAGCACAAACTCTGAATGCCTCCCTGCCTATTGTGACAAATTTTGGTACTTGTGTGAAGTCGTTGGGTGTTCTTTGTTACTGCCCTCCCAGTTTTAAATCGGTTTTAATGAAGATTTCCTAAAAAAAAAGTAATTAATCAAAATTAGGTCAATTCTGGGGGTCACAGTTAGCCAGTATCGGTAAAAAATGGCTAAAATCACCACCTAGTATATTATACAGTAGAAGTCGCTTATTTATAGAGATTGGTCGCGTATAGTGATTGTTTCCAATGGGTCCCAATTCGATCATCATAAGCGACTTCTACTGTAGTTGAATGGTTGAATAGTTGATCTGGAGAGGATCCCCCTTCCATCCAAAATCGCAAAGCGCAAATTAGTTGAAATGTGTAGATTAGTTGATCTGGATGCTCGTTTCGCTTGCATCTCAGAAGTGGGACCAAGTAAACCGCCCGGGATCACAACATACAGATTCGTTGGAGAATGATCTGTATGAAGGGGGGTGAGGCCAGTAATAAAGAATTTGACTGGGGAATTCTTTGGTAATGGCTACTTTTTTAGCGAATTTTCAAAGAAAATGAAGCTATTGCAATGGCTTCGAAATTTAAATAATATAAATTTTTGGAAATTTTCTTCATAGAAATCCGTTTCAGACCATTCTAAAACGATTCCTGAAATTTAACACTTTTTTATATGTATATATATATTTATATATGTGTCACTCCAGACGATAACTCTCGATAGAATTGAGATAAACAGCTCAAATTTGCACAAAAAATCTATCTTGGCAATCGAAAGGCTAAGTTCGAAGATGGGCGAAATTGGCCTACTCTAAGGAGGGTTTTGGCGCATTTAAAGTGCGCAAAAATTACCCAAAAATCCCCAAAATGTTATTTTCCAACAACTGACCCCTCATTTTAAAGGTTTTTGCACGCTGAACACGATGGTGGAATCGGATTTTAGATATCTTGATCCGTTCTCAAATTAGAGCATTTAAAGTGCGCAAAAATTACCCAAAAATCCCCAAAATGTTATTTTCTAACAAGTGACCCCTCATTTTAAAGGTTTTTGCACGCTGAACACGATGGTGAAATCGGATTTTAGATATCTAAATCCGTTCTTAAATTAGAGCATTTAAAGTGCGCAAAAATTACCCAAAACTAGGATAATCTTTAAACTCTTACCCCCCCCCCCCCCACCCCCTTAGAGTGGTCAGATTGAAAAATGTGAGAAGTATTAATTGAAGACGAGAGTTCGAAGCAAAAAAGGGGGAGGCAAACGATTAGTACAACTCCTTGAATTTCCCATTTGACATATAATTGTTATGATACCTTCATAGATAGACAAGTACCGGCCCACGTATTACTAGAAGGAAGACGAAAGAAAAAATCTATTTCAAATTATTCAATTTAGGTACTAACAGTAGGAGGAAGAAGTTTTCCTTTATTCAAAACCATAGCCATTAATTCGAATATTTCTTTGAAAATTCGCTCATTAAGTCATGCTGCATGACTGGTTTTTTTTCTAGTAGCGTTTATTGCGTTCTCAAGGCTAAAATGAGTGGATAGTAAGAGTGTTCTACGTTAAAAACGCTCGTGAAACGTAAACATACTTTCGTAGGGTTTTCATGAATTATGAAGTTATTAAATTTTGAAAATGCAAAAAACACCCAAGCAGTTGTCTCCCTTACAACTATTATTATTCTTTCATAAATAATGGAATTCTCAGAAGATTCGGGTTTTTGAAGATCCCCCTCCTTCACCTAGTCTAATGGAATTCTGTTCATTCTATTCTCTATATCGCTTCAGACCTTACGTTAGCCTCTTTGCTGTTTTTTCCGTTAAGTTTGTTATTATTTGTCACATTTCAAACACAGTGGAAAACATACTTTCGCAGCTTAGAAAGTACTTGAGGAGCTGAATGTTCTGGTAATCGAACCGAATCTGACGTTTGTTCATTCGGCGTAAGTACTTTCTGTCTGTGTTTCAGACATTTGTTCTAGAATCAGATCGACGAATTGAAAAAACGTGCTTGATTTGAATCTCGAAGTCCTATTGCCACTCCCTGTTTTTAATTGGCTAATTTTGTTGAAACTTGCCACGTCTAAGTTCTGAAAACTGAAAAGTCGTTTCAATTTTGGTTTATTATTTTCAATAATGAGCCTTTGGAATCGAGCATGAAATGAAAATGTTTAACCCCCCTCCCCATCAAATTTGATGGTTTACGTTTCGAGGTACCTAGAATCCGAAAATGCAGTAACAAAATTTCTGTCCGTCCGCGGTACACCGTACTTTGCCGCAATTTTCTTAGTTACCATGGACCGAAATTAATGAAGTTTATGGTTTTTTTTACGTTTTTAAATTGATCTGGAACTAAAGAGTATTTTAGACCACCCGGAGCATTGTACGACCAGCCGTTCATTTGCACTGAAAAGCTTCGTCAACATGATCGTGAATAAAACTGTATGAATCCAGCCCAGATAAATATCATCGCTAGGGATCACCTGATTAATATCACGGATGGCTGAATGAATTCGAGTTGGTTGTTCTGTGATGTCTAGGGCTTTATCAGTGGCAGTCAGTTCGGTTGTACACTGATGCCATATTACAGATCTTGTATGACTTAGTAATCTCTCCCATTTCAATCGTATGTTGCCCAACCAGCATTACCCTCCATTTTCGATCCATCTGTAAATAATAACATTTTGCAGTGGGGCCCCTGTCGCTCGTATAACTCCAATAGGACTTGTTCATCCTCCCCATTACTAAAATTTTCAGTGCTAATCCGTCGTAGAGCAACATGAATCCATCCCTAAATTTTAACAATCTTCTTTTGCCTGTATGTATTACGTGATAGCTATGTGTGTGTTTCATTCCGGACGGTAACCTGACAGTAAAATTTTGCAGAATTGCACACGAAAATATGAGTTCTAAGTAAAGAACAACGTTCAACAACAAAATGTGGGTGAAATTTGGGGTTGTGCGGGTCAAAAATCAAAATCACTGAACATCGCCAAACGTACCTCAAAATCTCTGGAAAAAAAAACTTCAAATTGTGTTGGTGGTTACCTACTTCGAAAATTCTCCGATAAATATATATGCTTCTCTCATGTTGCATGATAACTTTTTAAGATGAAACTTTTTCCTGTATCGCTGAGAAATCATTTCAAGGTTGTGGGTGGCTGGACACTCCTTGAGTTGTGTATATAAGGTGGGCGGTGCCAGTGACCTTATAGTTGAGGTGAAACACAAACAGACTTCGTTAGCTATTCCGCGCGTTGCGCGGCTCGTGCGAGGCATCCAAATAAGAAATGACTCATCAACCTCAAGAATTCCCAGGTCAAACATTTTTCAAGACGACAGAAAAAAAAGAAAAAAATCACTCAACAAGCCCCTCGAACTGTGATGTTGTAACTTAGCTGAGAGCCACACCGCTTTTCGGCGACGCTCCAATGAAAATGGATTTTCCTTGATCGCGATTAACGGAAGTTCTCAACATTTTTTAAAATTTTAAATAATCGATATATTTGCTATATCAGTAACATAACAACTGAGCTTAGCCTATCAAGTTAGTTTGCTATAATATTATTATTCAACTGTTTGTAGAGTTTTTAGCCCAGTGGCTGTAACTCAAGAGAACACTCAATCACTACACTTGTCACACTGTCACATCATAGGGTGGCGTTGCTGTTGTCCAGGAGTTGAAGAACTTCCAGATTCATGTGTTCATGAAGCTGTTCGTATTTGATCGCATGTTGCTTGGCCACTTAGCTGACGGATTCCATCTTGAGGTCACGATGGAGGTCATCATTTCTGATGTACCAAGGGGCGTTGACAATTGGTACTCTTCAGTACCTTGTTCTGAAAAGTTTGTATAATCTTGCTATTTGTCTTTTTAGTACAGCCCCAGAGCTGGATACCGTAAGTCCACACAGGTTTTAGGATTTGCTTGTAGATAGCAATTTGTTGTGTACAGATAGTTCAGAATATCTGCCTAGCAACCAGTACATTTTTTTGAACTTCATATATGTAACTGATCTTTTTTAGCGAATTTTCGAAGAAAAGGAAGCTATTGTTCTCGGTCCAAAATTTTTAAAACTCGAATTTCCGAAAGATTTTTATACCAAAATCCGTTTCAGACCATCCTGAATTCCCTGCCGAAAGACACCAAAAATTATATGTATATATATATATATATATATATATATATATATATATATATATATATATATTTATATATTTATATATATATTTATATATGTATGTGTCATTCCAGACGATAACTCTCGAAAGAATTGAGATAAAAAGTTCAAATTTGCACGAAAAATCTGTCTTGGCAATCGACAGGCTAAGTTCGAAGATGGGCAGAATCGGGTCACCCTAAGGGGGAGTTTTGGGGAGTTTTAAGGGGGGG
Source organism: Leptopterna dolabrata (assembly GCA_954871275.1). Taxonomy (NCBI): domain Eukaryota; kingdom Metazoa; phylum Arthropoda; class Insecta; order Hemiptera; family Miridae; genus Leptopterna; species Leptopterna dolabrata. The sequence continues at coordinate 49,415,967 of OX940981.1, forward strand.
AAATTACCCATAAATTCCCAAAATGAAAAAGTCTGACAAGTGACACCTCATTTTAAAGGTTTTTGTACGCTGAACACGATGGTGAAATCAGAATTGCGATATCTCATTCCATTCTCAAACTGGAGCACTTTGAAGATGAAGGAACGTGGTTATTTCTTGAGATGTTCTTCCTGGTTCGTCTGCTCTAATCTGATAACGGAATGGGATATCGCAATTCTGACTTCACCATCGTGTTCAGCGTTGGAAAATCTACAAACCGAGGTGTTACTCGGCAAAAAATGGAACAAAAAATTTGTTACGTACCCATTAGGTACCTACCTACTCTTCTGGTATTCAAAACATTTTTGATTTCCCCCTCCCCCTCCTTCCACCCCAAATTTTACTTTGCGTAAAACTACTCCTGTTTTAATTTTGTATGGTATCAAGTTGGGAAAACATTGGCCGAAAATTAATTTTCAGAAAATTTTAGGCGGAGGAGGAAGATGCCGAAAACTTCGAAAATTCGCTCTTATAGCCATGCTGCATGACTGTGGTTTTTAATCACATGTTCCTTCCATCTTAATTTGGCGTCAAGAGTCATCCCTAAGTACTTTGCTGTATTAGCGTAGGGAATCTGTTGTTCATTCACCATGACTGGTATCGTTGTTATGTTCTTGTTCGTAAAGTTGGTGTGAGTAGATTTCAGTTCATTAAGCTTCAGTCGCCATTTTTTGGTCCAGGCGCTTACATCATCAACAGAATGCTGTAATTTCCTAGTTGCTTCCTCTACTGAGTCACCAACCGCAAGTATGGCAGTATCATCAGCAAAAGTTGCTATTGTCGTTTATTCATTGCTAGGTACATCACGTGTATACAGAAGGTATAGTAAGGGCCCAAGCACGCTTCCTTGAAGGACACCTGCCCTTATTTTCTTGAGACTGGAGTACTCTCCTTGGTGTTTCACTCTGAAATGTCTTTCAGAAAGATATGATTTCAAAATTCGAAAAAAATGGCTTCGGTAAGTCTCTCTCAAGTTTGTACTCTAACCCTTGATGCCAGACTTTGTCAAAAGCTTGGGAAACATCCAGGAAGACACTTGCACAAACTTGTTTCTTTTCTAGACAATTCTCTATTACATCAGTTACACGATGCTTTTGTTGTATGGTAGAGTGTTTTTCCCTGAATCCAAACTGGTGACATACACATGACACTACGTGTGATCGCATGCAGTATGACAGAGTGAATTTCTAGCCAAAACCCTGAAGCCCCCCCCCCCCCCCCCCCCTCGTTGTCCGAAACCAACAATTTTGGTTTATTATTTTGTGAATAATACACCTACGTATTCGCTCAGCAAAACATTTTTATAGCACCCCCTCAAAATTGTTTCTTTTACGTTTCAAGGTGTGCAGATTCCAAAAATGCAATGTCCTCCTTCCGCCGTCGGCCGTATCATCGATATCTACCTTAATTTTCGGTATAAAAAACTCGTTCTTTCGCATACAGGCTCCATTTAGGCCCTAGTTGTGTCCCGAAACTTTGCAGCCCGATCGTAATATACCCAGGGGTGTTACGGGTGAAAAGTGGGTGTAAAAAGATGTATTTTTGGTTTATTATTTTCAATAATGAACCATTGGAATCGAGCATGAAAAAAAAAATTCTTACCCCCCCTCAAAATTTGATGGTTTACGTTTCAAGGTATGTAGAATCCAAAACTGCAATAAAAATATTTCTGTCTGTCCGCCGTACGCCGTACGGGCCACTTTTCTTAGTTACCATGAAAAAAAATTGATGAAATTCGGGTTATAGGTTCCGTTCGGCGTCTAGTTGGTCCTCGAAGCTCGACGTTACTGTGAGTCATCTCTAAGGGGTTCAAAATAGGGGTTGAAATTTTCAAAACGCCTATACCATTTTTTTACGTAAATATTTTTACGGTTTTAAATAGTTCTTGAACTTGCGAGTTTTTTAAGACCATCCGGAGCATCGTACGTCCAGCCGTTCGTTCACAGTAAGGCCTCGAAGTTTGCACCGACAGGCATTTTCGACTCCAGTGTGAATGAAATTGTATACAATTCAAACAAAATCTCGTAACCAGAGACGCGCCCACAATAGGAATTTGTGAATACGGCCAATCATTGGTAGGGATCACCTGATTATATTGGCGGAGTATATGAAGTCGAGTTGGTTGTTCTGTTATATTATTTCGCTTGAAAAATGATGGCTCTTTTGGAGTTTGTTGGTAGGTAGTGAAACTTGAACAAACGTTGAAGTATTATTGATGGGTAAATTATTACTACGGTAAATCATTACTCAACGGTAAATTATTACACAACGGTTCATTATACCATCTACGTAGAAGGGGCTGGAGTTTGTTGGTAGGTACTTTTGCAACTTTTTTCACTCCTCATCAACAATTTGTTTTCAGAACTTCATTATGTGTGTTTCTTTTTGTTAGGTACTGTTTGTCATCGGCAGAATTATTTTAGCAACATTTAACTCGTGATTTAGGTAGGTACCTAGTAACGAGTACGGGGTTAGGTACTAACCTACGGAGGGTCTGCGATCTACATAATATGTAGGTATATAATAGAATAGTCCATATCATATTATATAGAAGGGTTATCTATACATAGAGCTGTGATCTGTAACAGGAGGGTATTCTATACAAAATAATAAACCGTTGTGCATGGATTTGCAGCGTTTTTATTAGTACAAAACCTCGGATATTGTCTACAATCACCATAAATTTGTATAGTAATACTCGAAGTAGTATCAAAAGGTGAATCCAGACAGTTAAAAGGCTCTTTTGTAATAATAATAAAAATTGGCGCCCAATTAGGTGTTTTTGGGGGCTAAAATTGGTGGAAACCATCAAAAATAGCTATTTCAGTTATTGCACACGAATGAAACAATAAGTCGACAGCCAACATTTCTCTAGGTAAGTCCAATAGAATAATAAACCCACGTGAAAGGACATACGATCGTTTTTTATCTATCCCACACTGCCAGCCTTGACCATCGTTCTTACGACCTAGTAAATCACAGTCACCTACTTTCTTCCACCTCCACGAGAGACAAGAGAGTACCTGCTTTCCTATTGGAACGCAAAGTCGACAATCATTATCTAGTAGGTAAATATTATGAATTTATTTGAACGTTCAACGGCTAACATATTAGTACTTACAGATAAAGACTGAGTGAACGTGAAATCCTCGTTTCATCCGAACATCCGTCATAGGATTGGTTAGACGAAGGTGCAATAGTTGAATAATGGTGAAACAGAATAGAAAAATGCTGCTAAGCCTCTTTCACATGAGTTTATTATTCTCAACTGAATACGGTACGGCTACATTTCACGAATTCAAACTCGAATATTAGGTTGCTGTTACTGACAAATTATTGTCGATCTGAATTATCTCGATTCACCTGTGTTCCGTACCCATTTCTGGTGATTTTCAGGTTTTTGACCCACATGTATTGAATTTTGAGAATTAAAGCTTCGTTGGAACCTTAGTCCTTCACTCAGTGGTCAAAATCAACTTCATATTCGGAGTTCTTACCCTGAAAATCATGGAAAACGATACCTCACAAGCCCATGTTCACTAAAAGCTCAAAAATACCAATTTTGCACCCATTTTTCACCCATAACACCCCTGGGTGTTTTCCGGTCGGGCTCGCGACATAGGGGACACAACTAGGGCTCAAATGGAGCCGTGTGCGAAATAACGATTTTTTTTTTAGACCGAATACTAAGGTAGCGATGATGCGGCGGGCGGACTTTGTATTTTTGGAATCTAACACACCTTGAAACGTAGAAGAAACAATCTGGAGGCAGTGTTATAAAAAAGAAAAATTTCTGAGCCGATTACGTAGACGTGTGTTAAAGTAAACCAAGAGAATAATAAAACACGTGAGTTATTGATAGACTATTTCCACTAATACACCAAAAGTATAGTTATACCGGTGTCGGTGATCAAACTGCAGTCAGTCTGATAACCAAAACCGGTAAGTACCAGGTTTGCTTCGAGTCTGCAACGCAGCGGAAGCTTTGTTTTCACTTTCGAAATGAAATTTTTTTGTGCTCCAAAATCAAAATGTGCATTTTGCGTTTCAGGGCCTCCTGAATAAATTTGGTTTCGTGTCTGTCCGTCCGTCTGTCTGTCCACATTTCCTTGCCACAGCCATAACTTCCACAATTTTGATCCGATTTCAATCAAATTTTCAGGAATTGTGTGGGTTCAGCGCTAGATGGTCCCCTATCAGTTTCATCATGAACGAATCAACGGTAGCCTCTGCGCAGGCGCTAACGAGATTTTCTTGTTACGGTCATAAATCCATCAAATTTGAACGGATTTCGGTCAGATTTTCAGGGATGATGCGGGTAAGGTCCCTTGAGGTCCCATACGACTTTCAGCATGATTGAATCAGCGGTGGCAGTGGCACATGGTTCTGGCACCGCGTACATTCCAAACGTCGAGCATTCCAGACCACAGAACTGTAAACCTGGAAGGGCAAGGGCCACTGCGTTGACGAATGAAATGACGGGCTCCGCACCCTGCTCAGCTGATGTGCTATATTCTCTCCTGTTCACGCTAGGAAGTTGTAATTTGATAGGGACTCTTTGCGTTCTCAGTTCTATACGTGGTTCTAACTTCGAATTAGGTACCCTTATTATTAAATAACAGTTAAATAATTCCGTTAATTAATCTGAATCTTTGTTAATTAATCCGTTAATTAATATGAATCTTTATGTATGAAAATTTAATCGTGACACACTGTGAAGGCCACGAGGAAGCTTCTGTGCCATATCCTTGGCAGCAGTATTTATTGTAAAACTGGTTTCCATGATTTCGCCGCGATTGCGATTTAGTTCGTATCCCGTCGAATTAAAATCCTAGGAATGTTCATTGTGAACACAGTCCTGCAACTACCGGCAGCCTCAGTGCCGAAGGGACTAAAATTTAATTCAGTCTCGACCAAAAGAGCTCGTTAGCCGGGGTCTTCGGTTAAACCAGACGCCCACTGTCTATTAGTTAATTACACCTCATTGCGCCCGCCGGTTTCATGAGGACAACACAGTCCTCCTAGTCCACAATGAATGCAGTATGGACTGGCTACAAGGGCATTTGTAGATAACATTTGCATGGGATTATTATCCAGGGATATATGTACAACTATAATGAATTTACTATACGTACCATGTATTGTATAGTTAAGCACCTAAATTGTCCATATTGAGAAAGTATTGCAAAAAATCTCGTCCTTCCGACAAATCTTCTTGTACCTGCTTCTGAACTTATCCCCCAGCTCCACGTGACTCACACACACATCCCTCAAGGAACAAAATAGAATTATTAGGTAGCTCACTAATTGGTTGATTGTGACAATGATGAAATTCATAAATAATATGGTTTCAAGAAACAACAAGGTTAATAAACAGTTATCCACAGAGCCCTTCAAATGCCATATTGCCATGGCGCCATACAAAAATGCCATATTCTGCCGATTTGTTTGTAAAATGCCATATTCGGCCGATTTTTGGGAAAATGCCATGTTTGTGCCATGTTTTGCCTTTCTTTCGCCAAACTCCATCAACAAAATTTAAAAAAACTCGGCGCTCCGCGCCTCGCCAGGGGGCAAGCCCCCTGGACCCCCGGATGCTTACTGCTTAGAGCCTACGGCTAAAATTCAAGAAACATGGAACATGCTTTAGCCGCGTAGTTTACTACAACCAAGTGACAACCAAACAAGCGTCATTGTTTACTATCCATTTACAACATTCATTTATATAGTTATATTATGAAACTAGGATATAAATACCAAGAACAAATACGAAATACATTCGTGATAAATCAAGAGCTTTCCAACGAATGGAAAACGATTTTTGTCCGATGAAAATGAAAGAAGTTTCATTTCCCTAGCAACTACTCGGTTGTAAGTGAAAATCATTGTTAAAATTTCGTTCCACTTCCGCGTCACCCATTCCGTGTTACGTTTTTCGGCTAGTTAGTCCAAGGCTAAAGCATGTTCCATGCTAAAATTTGAAGTGAAAATTTCTGAATGACATGAGGTTTCTCGAACCCTGAGGCCATTAGTGTAGAGGGATTACTAATGCCTCTAACCCTTTTGGAATGGGGTGCTTCCACGGGTCGCCACTCTGTCTGGTGAGGAAGCCACTCTGAAGGAAGGCTGGGAACTAGTGATGGGCAATTCGAATGAAGAATCGAATGCGGCATTCGATTATTCAATTCATTCGGATATTCGGATGTGAGATTTCAAGTATTCGAATACTTTCGCATTCGTATTGTAGCGAAACTAGCGGTATCTTCGCGAAGCTCAAGATACAGGAGGATGGAACTGCGACAAGAGAACCTGTGACCAATGCGAATGCCCAAGTACCTACTGTCACAGAACAACCATAGCTGAGACTTTCATCCGAACTCTATCCCATTCCATTGGTTATTTTTCATTCGAATACTTTAGCATCTGTTCTGCCTTTGGTTGTTTTGCATTCGGATCTGTTGGAGGTTTTCCCACTCCTTTTTCATGATGCAAACGAATCATTCGAATGAAACGAGCTTCATCCGTGTAACTAAGTAAGATCAATGAAAAATCAAGTTATATTTTACCTATCCTATTCCTGAATTTTCTATTCTAATGTCAGTATCAAATAGGTAATTAAATTTTTTTTATTCAATATAAATCCTATATTATTACGTTACTTATTTTCCAAGTAGGAAGTTTTATTTTATTTTATTTTTTCCAATCGGCTACTAAATTAATAATCAGGTACCTAATCTAAATAAATCATGTTTTTAACTGGCCGATAATAATAATAATCCATCCACTTACATACCTATTTGGCCATTCACATTTTGAATAGTAAAATATAGGCTTATTAATTATTAACTACATGGAAAACGAAGTTCGAAAATTTGTAAACTTTATTATGAACAAAATTAAAAACTCATGGTAATGCAACAAATTATGGTACTATATAAAAATGCTGAACATCATTATACCTAAGTTGTTTTTCAATACTTGTAGGTAGGTAGGTAGATACCTACAAGAATTTAGATCACAATACCGAGATCGTTTGTATAAAAAGAGGAAGTAAAAAATACTGAACGTCTTATAAATTTACGATAAGTATATTATATTTCGTACACCTACCTCATCATCATTTCGTTGTTTATTTATTTTTTGTTCTAATTAAATCTGAACATGACAAAACACACTATTTGGTAGAAAGATTGCACTAAACTCAAGAAATACTGAACACCACTAGATACAGATTAAAATCATAATTCAAAAATTCACAAGTTCAAAATGGCGGTGGGTGTTCCCTCCACATTTGAATGAAATCATTCGAATGATCATTCGATTATCAAAATCATTCGAATACTTGGTATTCGATTATTGAAATCATTCGTTTCGCCCATCACTACTGGGAACCTGCTGATGTCCTCTCTATGAAATACACCCCGGCAATATCAGCTGATGTGGAGAGGACTTTCCCAAAAATGAAATAGGTACCTTCTGAGGCCCACTTTCACCAAAAATTTGAAACGAGTTTAACCCGGAAGAGGTTGCAAATTAACGGAGTTTTATTTGTATGTTGTATCTACTCGGAATAGTTGGGGTGGTCGGAGAGGGTCGAAAAATAAGTGCCATATTGAGAGAAATAAGTGCCATATTTGGGCCAAAATAAGTGCCATATTGCCATATTTTTTAGGGCCCTATTTCACAAAAATGAATGCCATATTGTGAAGGGCTCTGGTTATCCAGCAGGAAACAACTACCGGGGCATGTTTCCTACGTCAACGTGAGGCCATGGAGAAGGGGAGTATTGGGACAGAATAGGCGATTTTATTCAAACATTTCAAGGCTGCGGACCGGGAATGGCATATGTAAGGCCTGTCTCCATATGATAGGAAGACACGGACTTATAATATGATGTGTATGGTGGACAACCTGGAACACGTACTGCTAAGTTGCAAGAGATTCGAGAGAAAGCGGAGACGCTTCATGGATGAATTGACCACACTGTTACCTTGTCCATTCAACTTCACATCAGTAGTCATAAATCCAAAAGTGTACGGAAGTGACCAATAAATTATTTATATGAAATAAAATATAACGTATAACTTACTTTATTAATTTACTTACACCAGATTGTAATTTACTTTCATTTCATAAACCACTGTAAATAGTTCAATATGTTATGGCTTTATGGAGAAATCCAATGCCCCCCTTCCCCCACAAAAAACAACAAAAAGTCTCAGTCTAAGTCTGAATAACAACTGATGATGTTGGGAAAAATTATTCTTACCGATTAAGCATGTAACTCAGTTATCGATGTTAGGAACTTGAATTTACTCGTAATATCCCTTCAACTATTACTATAACTAAACTTTAAACTATTGTATAGCTTAGATTTGAGAAATATTGTATAATACAGACCTATCAGTGTTTTTCGAAATCTCGATCTGCTCAACTTTTCTCAAGTAGGTTCTACATAAATGCTGGTATGTACCTATCATGTGAACCAATTGCGTGAGTTGAATTCAGCACTCGTTCTGTTTCTTTTTTTTGTACCGATCTGTTGTACCTACCAACTCAACTTTTTAGTTAAGTGGTAGTTGGCACCTTTTCATGAACGTGACATAAACATTTAGGGAAAATTAGGACCAGCCCTTCTGGGTAGCCCCCACAACAGTCTAAATTTCATAAAATTTAGTTACTAATAATAATAATAATACGCATTGTTATTCATGAGTGGTAGGAAGATGTGGCGAAAAGGAAAATCGCATTTCATACAAATTAGCGACAAAATCGTGGAGACCCGCTTCATTTAGGCAGCGGTTCTTGGTAGAAATAGACAACGCGTTCGTAACTCCGTTTTGGTTTATTATTTTCAATAATGAACCATTGGAATCGAGCAAGAAAAAAAAATTCTAACCCCCCTCAAAATTTGATGGTTTACGTTAATAGGTATGTAGAATCCAAATTTGCAATAAAAATATTTCTGTCTGCCCGCCGTACGCCGTACGCCGTACGGGCCACTTTTCTTAGTTACCATGAATAAAAATTGATGAAATTCGGGTTATAGGTCCCGTTCGGCGTCTAGTTGGTCCTCGAAGCTCGACGTTACTGTCAGTCATCTCTAAGGGGTTCAAAATAGGGGTTGAAATTTTCAGAACGCCGTATCTCGAAAACTTTCGATAGAAGGGTATGGTTTTTTTTTTTACGTTATTAAATTTGTCTTGAGCTAAACAATTTTTTGAGGCCACCCGGAGCATGTACGTCCAGCCGTTCGTGTGCACCAAAAAGCTTTGTCAACACGATCGTGAATCAAACGGTATAAATCCGGCCGGGGTATCATCACTACTGAGCACCTGATTATAATCAAGGATGGCTGTATGAGGTCGAGTTGGTTGTTCTGCGATATTATTTCATTTGATAAGGTGATGTACTATTGGATTTTGTTGGTGGTACTTGTGAAACTTGAACAAACGTTGAAGTATTATTGATGGGTAAATTATTACACAACGGCAAATGATTACACAACGGTAAATGATTACAAACGGTAAAGTATTACATAACGGCAAATTATTACACAACGGTTCATCTACCAAAAAGGGGCTGGATTTTGTTGATCGTTACTTTTGCAATTTGAACAACCGTTGAAGTATTTTTGGTGGGCAAGTTATTACACAACGGTTCATTATAGGTATTGACCACAGAAAACAGTGATCTACGCAGAAGGGGCATCTATTTCACTCCACATCAACAATTTTCCTTTAAAACTTCATTATTTGCGTTTCTTTTTGCCGTTTTAGTTACTGTTTGTCATCGGCTGTATTATTTTATCAACATTTAACTCGTGATTTAGGTAGGTACCTAGTAACGAGTAAGGGGTTAGGTACTAACCTACGGAGCGATCCACATAATATGTACAGAGTAGGATATATTATATTATATAGACGGGTTATCTATACAGAGAGCTGTGATCAGTAACAGACGGGTATTCTGTACTTAATAATAAACCGTTGTGCAGGGATTTGCAGCGTTTTTATTTGATTCTTATTAGGAATTAAATTATACAGGGTGTCCCAGTTCCTTCTGGAGAAACTCAGGGAATGGATTCTCCTCTTCGTTTGGAACAAAAAATGGTAGTAGAAATTTTTCGAAAAGTTCTTCGTTTGAGAGATATCCAACAATTTGTGTTTTTCCAAATTTTCATTACCTTACCTCATAAAAACGCTAATAAATACTGAGACTACAATAAATCCAATTACACCGTTTGAAAGAACGTAAAATTTCGTGTAAGATTCTTGTTTTCAATGGCCAGAGTCACTTAAAATGTTGGCCAATATCGGTTGAAACATTTGAAAATTTCAAAATTTAAAATTGTGAAAAAGATTGTACGTTCTACTGAGGTTACAAAAAAATACCTGTCAAATTTCACAAAAACCTCTTTATCTAATAGGATTTACATTGATATACTTAGATTTAAAAATAACGTTGTAGAAAATTAAAAAATGATAATTGAACGTATGAAAAATTGAGCAGAGGTGAATTTGTGGGAGGGGGGGGGGGGGGATAATTATCTCGTAAAATAAAACTAACGCTTCCTTGACTGTTTGAATAAAAATAATGCTGGAATATGAAGGGGACATGTCGAAGTTCAAACAATGAATGATTAGTTCCAACATTCAACGAGAATGGACAGGGAGGTGTCACTAGAACGTGATTTTGTTTTCACAAGTATTTCTTAATAATAATTTATGAACCTCGGTTAACCATCTTATCAAACTGCAACAGAACGCTTCTCTTCCACCAGTTCAATTTAATGTGTCTCGTGGAAAAGTAGTTGTTATGCCGCTCTATTTTTCAAACCGAGATATGCCGCTCGGGTATGGATAATGTAACTGCAGCAGTACAATACTTGTAAAGCCTGTTAGATGAAGAAGTTTTTGTGAAATTTGACAAGTTGAGGCATTTTTTGTAACCTCAGTAGAACTTTTTCACAATTTTAAATTTTGATTTTCAAATGTTCCAACTGATATTGGCCAACATTTTAAGTAACTCTGACCTTTGAAAACAGAAGAATCTTACAGGAAATTTTACGTTATTTCAAGCGGTGTAATTGGATTTGTTGTAGTCTCAATATTTTCGAATTTTGAAGTTGGAAAAACACTAATATTGTCGAATATCTTTAAAAAGAAGAACTCTTCGAAAAATTTCTACTGAGCATTGTTTGTTCCAAATGAAGAGTAGAATCGATTGCCCGAGTTTCTCCAGAAAGAGCGGACACCATGTATAGTCCCTTGGTAGATGGAAAGGAAACATAACCATAAAAATTCAATAGGCACCTAATTTTACTTATAGTGAATGAATGACTCAAAAAGTGACACAGGTGAATGAAAAAACACACTCCAGCAGCAGCTTCAATATAATATTTTGGAGAAAATAAAAATATAAAAAATAAAAGTTATCCCGAATCGGACGCTTGAAAATTATGTTTAAACTTCTAAGCAGTTAATTGTAAAGGAGCTAATTAACGTAAAGTAACTTGTGAGTTCGGAGGAAGTGCTGAAACTCGGGCTACAGTTAGGGAGAGACGTCAAGAAGTTACCAGGTGCAGCTAAACTCATCTGACTTTACGATTATGGAAACGCGTAGGAAGCATATTTCGAAATTAGAGACGTCTGCTGTGACAGAAAATGAAGGGGGGAACGGAACTATTTAAAGACGGGCTTTGAAAGTTTCTTGGATATAGCCAAAACAAAACATCGATATGACTAAACAAGACCCGAGTAAGTTGTAACAGTTGTAACTGTTTGTTTTCGACGAAAACGAGCTAGATGTATCAGTTCTTATTATAACCAACTCGATTTCATGAAAAATATTGGCACACATTATATAACTATTTTTTGCGCAATTCATAAAAAATTAATGTGAATTTATGTAATATGGTAAATCGATGAGGTTGTTGGGGCGAGACCTACTGTTTTGATTGCAGCAAATGTCCCGACCCAGTAATGCCCAGTAAGAGTCTTAAGAAAAATGAAAGAACTCGAAGAACCACGTCACACAGAGGAAATAATAATAATAATATAGGTACTACTAAATCTAATAGGAACTAAGGATGCTCAATGAGACACAGATATCAAATTGATGAAACACCAACAAATACCTACTTAAATTTATTGCAAATAATGTCACTTTATAGGAACTTTGTGCTTTAGGATGACTATATATTATGATATTCCTACTACAGTGGCCACTGGCTACGCATGGAGATCTATGGTTGGACTTGGATATATTATAATCACTCAGTCTTGATCAGGGAGATGATGTCCAGATGATGATGGTGGCTTCTCCAAATTGTCTGGTAACTGTAGTTTCAAGGCAGGTAACAGGTGGTTTTCGTCCAAGTTAGAAATTAGCCATAACTTCATTCCACCGGTGGCACCATGGTATTTTTCTTGAAGATGAAGGAACTTTGATGAATGTGGCGATGATAAAATTATAAATACGATGACTAGAACTTGGATGAATTTGGAATATCACAGATGAAAGTTTTCTTTGAAGCACATAGACTTGAAAATGTGTTCAGAATGAAAAATGGCTGCCCACAACTCCCTTCCTCCTCCTCTTTATGCAGTGATGTAGTGTGAAAGTTGACATAGTAGTTGGGTGGGGGTTGGCTGTGACTGTTGCCTTTGTTGGTAACATGAAAATATACTTAGTCCTTGTAAAATTAACACTCAATTCCAAAATTACACGAAAGTACGATAGCAAAAATATAACAATTCCTACATCTAATATTGCACAAAACCTCGATATGGATATTATCACAGTCCTATTCTTTAGTATACATGAGTACACGGAGTATCCATGGATAACCTTTGTGTAGTAATACTGATAGCTTTTGCGTGGTGATATTGATAACATTAGTTGGATAACGTTGATAAGGGGCTTACATAAATTTTTGTGCAGGAACTGGATGTGGTAACTATTGGTAAAATACAAGTCAAATGGTGTGTAACCTATGAAAGATGCTCGATTGTGGGTAGGAATCAGGTGTGGAATTAAATTACTATGAATGTAGGACGGAGTTGAAGGAACGCAAGTGAGTGCTGGCTAAGTTGCGAATTCAAAAACGCTGCAAAGTCCTTGTCACAAGGGTTTATTATTCTATTGGACACACCTACAGAAATGCTGGCTGTTCATTTATTGTTTCTTTCATGCGTAATAATCGAAATAGCTATTCCTGATGGTTTCCATTAATTTTGGCCCCTAAAACACAAATTAGGTACGCTCCTTTTCTTTTTTTTTAAACTATCTTTGATCATTGGTAGTGCCATTTAATCGTCTTGGTCCACGTGTTGACACTTTTGCTAGTGTTATTCTACAAATCGATGGTGATTTCAGATGAATTCGCAGGTTTTTGACTCATAAAAAATGAATTTTGGGGGCTGAACATCTGGTACAACCTCAATTTTCCACTCTTTGGTCAAAATCGACTTCATATTCGGTCTTCTCGTCCCAAAAACATGGAAAACGATACCTCAAAAGCTCATGTTACTAACGTGTTGCTAAAACGCAAAAAGTACCTATTTTTACACACATTTTTACTCATAACATCCCTGGGTATATTCCGATCGGGCTGAAAAGTTTCAGGACACAACTAGGGCCCAAATGGAGCATGTGTGCGAAAGAACGAATTTTTTAGACCGAAAATGAAGCCGATACACGTGATACGGCGTACGACGGACGGACATTGCATTTTTGGAATCTACGTACCTTGAAACGGAAAAGAAAAAATTTTGGGGTGTTATAAAAATTTTTTGTTGAGCGAATACATAAATATAAAGGTGTATTATTCACAGAATAATAAACCAAAATGCAATTTCCGTCCGCCGTATCACGTGTACCGGCTTCATTTTCGGTCTAAAAAAGTCGTTCTTTTGCACACATGCTCCATTTGGGCCCTAGTTGTGTCCCGAAACTTTGCAGCCCGATCGGAACATACCCAGGGGTGTTATGAATGAAAATGTGTATAGAAATAGGTACTTTTTGTGGTTTAGTAACATGTTAGTAATATGAGCTTTTGAGGCACCGTTTTCCATGTTTTTTGGGACGAGAAGACCGAATATGAGGTCAATTTTGACCAATGAGTGGAACACTGAGGTTCTAACGAAGTTTCAGCCTTAAATTTACGTTAAACTTTGGTCTACAATTATTTTTCCGCACACAGTTTGGTCCCCATTTGGGAACACATTTGAGTCCTAGTTGTGCTATGAAACACGGCAGCCCGATCAAAATACACCCAGGGGCGTTATGGGAGAGAAATGAGTGTAAAAATAGGGGTTTTCGAGGGATTTTTGAGGTTTTAGTGAACATGAGCTTGTGAGGTATCATTTTCCATGTTTTTTACGGTGAGAAGACCGAATATTTGGTTGATTTTGACCGAAGAGTGAAGAATTGAGGTTTTAACGAGGGTTAAGCTACCGAAATTCATTTTTATGAGTCAAAACCTGGGAAATTGTCTAAAGTCACTATTAATTGTATAATAACACTAAAAGTAGTACCAACAGGTGAATCAAAATAATTAAATGGTACTATCAATAACCAAAATTAATCTGTTGAATGGAAAAGCCGAGCCTAATTCGTGGTATTGGGGGCCAAAACTGGTGGAAACCATTAAAAATAGCCATTTCAATAGTTGTACATGAAAGTAACAAATAAATGAACAGCCAAACTTTCTGTAGGTATGTCCAGCAAACTTTCTGTAGGTATGTTCAGTAGAATAATAAACCCATGTGACAAGGACTTTGCAGAGTTTTTAGTTGTTTTGTATTTTTTAACAATGTTTCTCTTCTACTCACCACTCGATATTGTAAATAACTGTTCAATTAAGAGCCTAAAGGCCTAATGTGCAAATAAATATTCTTATTGTTCTTATTTCACTAGGTAGCTACATAGAAGGGTAGCAGCTGTCCACAGTCGTAGCGGGCTTTCCTCTCGCCATCGACCAACAAGTCGGACATTGCATTTTTGGAATCTACGAACCTTTAAACGTAAAATAAAAAATGTTGAGGGTTTGTTATGAAATTTTTTGCTAAGCAAATACGTAGGTGTATAATTATTCGCAGAATAATAAACCAAAATGCAATGTCCTTCCGCCATATCATGCATATCTACTTCAATTTCGGTCTAAAAAATGCGTCCTTCCGCACACAGTTTGGGCCCTAGTTGTGACCCGAACCTTTGCACCCTGACCGGAATATACCCAAGGGTGTTGTGCTGAAAAATTGTTGTAAAAATAGGGGTTTTCGAGGTTTTAGTGAACATGGGCTTGCGAGGTATCGTTTTCCATTTTTTTAGGGCTAGAAGACCGAGTATTAAGTTGATTTTGACCATAGAGCGAAGAATTGAGGTTGTAGCGGCCGTTCAGCTCCAAAAATTTATGTTTTATGAGTCAAAAACCTGGGAGATGGTCTGAAATCACCGTAAACTTTTATAATAACACTAGTAGTAGTTTCAACAGGTGAATCAAGACGATTAAATGGCACTATCAATGATCAAAGATAATTTTTCAAAAATAGGAGCTTATGTCATGTTTTTGGGGGTGGAAACCATCAGCAGTAGCTATGTCAATAATTGCGCATGAAAGAAACAAAAAAATTTATTTCCAGCATTCCTTTACGTATGTCCAATAGAATAATATACCCAAGTGACAAGGAATTTGCATTTTTTTTCTAGTGGCGAAATAAGCCTGGAAAAAGGGGTGGACCACCCTTTACCTCCCGCCCGGTATACACATCAGAGAAGAAGCAACAAGAATATTTTGGAATATAAATATGATAACATGACTTCCAGTCAACCACAAAAATAAAATGATTGTTAGTAGAAGAATATCGAGCGAGGTGAATTCTGGATCGAAACCGCAAACGTTGAGTTTGAATGAATTGAAGTGCGAATACTGTGACGACCTCGATTTCGGTGGTTAGGTTCCGATTTAGATTGTTTACGGTAGAGGCTGTCGAAACGGAGAAGAAGGAAGTCTATAGAAAAGTTTACCGTATCAGTTCTCCTATCAGTCAATAAAACAATAAATTGAATCGTTTGACAGGCGAACTTTTATAATGGGTGGCGTTGTAGACAACTCCCAGGTCGCGCCTCGGCACAAACGGTTTTGGCTGGGCCTGCAGAACGGATGTAACGACTTGGGAGAAGTCACGTTGGGCTGATTTTGCTTCGCAGTATGGGATATTCGATCGGCGCAGAATCTGATAGAAACAGAGCGCGATTCTCTAAGTGGTGGCGTTTTAAATGTACTCACGTATTCCCTGTGGTGAAAGGGGTGGAGGAAGGATGAACATTTAGCAACCCACCCACGCCTTATAAATCTTTGAGAAGTAACATAATGCATGCATTCTCAGCATTTAAACAGTATAATCCTTGAGAAAGTTATACCCCCTCTCGCCTACAACCTTCTTCTGCTATTGGGGACACTCTGTTCATTAGGTACCTACGTATGTAGTTTGGCGTTTTGATGGCTCCAAATTACTTTCATAAAATTAATGTTGGCTGCAACCTATTCTTTCTAGTCGGATTTTATTTGAAGAATGTTCTTCTGTTATTGGCATCATCATTTCAGACCGAGCCAACACTAGTTTACACTACGAATAGCTGAAAATTAGTTTAAATGAATTCCGTAAAAATAGCAAACCCAGTCATGCAATATGGCCAAAAGAGCAAATTTTCAAAGAAATATTCGTGCTATTGTGTAAAAATAAGATATAGCGAGAAACCATACCACTTTTTGTAAAATTATATACTTTTTCGTGGTTTTAACCCACTCTTTTTGAGAAAAATATTTTCTTCATCGAAATAGCCCTCCGTCGCGATTCACCTTCCCACACAACGTCAGGTGAATCAATACCTACTGATTTTAGCCCTTAATACAAATTTTTGTCCGCTAAAAATCCAAACGCCATATTCTGTGTGAAAAACAACTGAAATTGTATTTTTCCGTCTTTACTCGCACTCCCATACCACTTTCAGTGGTTTTTTCGTACAAACTCAGAGTTGACCCCCTTAGAATATTTGAAAATTGATCGTCTTCGAACTCGTACTTTCGTTTGGCAATACGAACGTTTTGGCAAAATCTGGAATTTGTATCATGTGCCCATGGACAGATATCGTATGAAGTGACACGTAAATAAATAAATAAATAAATATGTATTCATATAAATTTTTGTTAACATCTAGAGATGAATTCAGGATGCTCTAAAATGCTCAAAAACTATTAAAAAATTTCAAAAATTCATATTCTGAAAATTTTGAACCGATTGCAGTAGTCATTTTCTAAGAAAAAAAAACACAAAACAATTAAAACAACAACACAAAAAAACACAACAAGCGCTACAAAAAAATTAAATAAATAAAACTCGGAAGGTATAAGTGACAAGCGATTTTTTGAGGGTCCAATAGTGTTGGAGGGCAAAATGTTTTGTATCCTCAGCAAAAAACGACCCAACTTCATCATGGTCTTCCGCTAATAGCTCAGTGATCTGCGCAAAACGAGTACCTATACATGCATATAGGAAAATAATTAACCTCTATGTAATCATTTACAGAGTTTTTAAAGTTAAGTAACAAAGAAAAAAACGCTGCAAATCCTTGCACAACGGTTTATTATTTTGTATAGAATACCCTTCTGTTACAGATCACAGCTCTATGTATAGATAACCCGTCTATATAATATGATATGTACTATTCTATACATATTATGTAGATCGCAGACCCTCCGTAGGTTGGTACCTAACCCCGTACTCGTTACTAGGTACCTACCTAAATCTCGAGTTACATGTTGCTAAAATAATTCTGCCGATGACAAACAGTACCTAACAAAAAGAAACACACATAATGAAGTTCTGAAAAGAAATTGTTGATGAGGAGTGAAAAAAGTTGCAAAAGTACCTACCAACAAACTCCAGCCCCTTCTACGTAGATGGTATAATGAACCGTTGTGTAATAATTTACCGTTGAGTAATGATTTACCGTAGTAATAATTTACCCATCAATAATACTTCAACGTTTGTTCAAGTTTCACTACCTACCAACAATCTCCAAAAGAGCCATCATTTTTCAAATTAAATAATATCACAGAACAACCAACTCGACTTTATACTCCGCCAATATAATCAGGTGATCCCTAGCAATGATTTTATCTCCGCCAAATTTCCTATTGTGGGCGCGTCTCTGGTTACGAGATTTGGTTTGAATTGTATACAATTTCATTGACACTGGAGTCGAAAATGCCTGTCGGTGCAAACTTCGGGGCCTTACTGTGAACGAACTGCTGGACGTACGATGCTCCGAATGGTCTTAAAAAACTCGCAAGTTCAAGAACTATTTAAAACCGTAAAAATATTCACGTAAAAAAATGGTATAGGCGTTTTGAAAATTTCAACCCCTATTTTGAACCCCTTAGAGATGACTCACAGTAACGTCGAGCTTCGAGGACCAACTAGACGCCGAACGGGACCTATAACCCGAATTTCATCAATTTTTTTTCATGGTAACTAAGAAAAGTGGCCCGTACGGCGTACGGCGGACAGACAGAAATATTTTTATTGCAGTTTTGGATTCTACATACCTTGAAACGTAAACCATCAAATTTTGAGGGGGGGTAAGAATTTTTTTTTTCATGCTCGATTCCAATGGTTCATTATTGAAAATAATAAACCAAAAAAAACCACAGTCATGCAGCATGGCTATAAGAGCGAATTTTCGAAGTTTTCGGCATCTTCCTCCTCCGCCTAAAATTTTCTGAAAATTAATTTCCCAACTTGATACCATACAAAATTAAAACAGGAGTAGTTTTACGCAAAGTAAAATTTGGGGTGGAAGGAGGGGGAGGGGGAAATCAAAAATGTTTTGAATACCAGAAGAGTAGGTAGGTACCTATTGGGTACGTAACAAATTTTTTGTTCCATTTTTTGCCGAATAACACCTTGGTTTGTAGATTTTCCAACGCTGAACACGATGGTGAAGTCAGAATTGCGATATCCCATTCCGTTATCAGATTAGAGCAGACGAACCAGGAAGAACATCTCAAGAAATAACCACGTTCCTTCATCTTCAAAGTGCTCCAGTTTGAGAATGGAATGAGATATCGCAATTCTGATTTCACCATCGTGTTCAGCGTACAAAAACCTTTAAAATGAGGTGTCACTTGTCAGACTTTTTCATTTTGGGAATTTATGGGTAATTTCCCCCCCCTAAAACTCCCCAAAACTCCCCCTTAGGGTGACCATATTCTGCCCATCTTCGAACTTAGCCTGTCGATTGCCAAGACAGATTTTTCGTGCAAATTTGAACTTTTTATCTCAATTCTTTCCTATTGATATGAAGAAGTTCAGTATAATATTGTAAATAAACAAGTTTGAGCTCCAGGTGTGAGATCCACCCTGAAGGTCGGATTTGTGTGCAAGAAGTTTCTCAGAATCATCATTAATAATCAGTAACCGATTATTACTGAATGAAGCAGCCGTTTATCGGTGTTGCTAATGGAAATTCTCACGCCGTTAAGTAATTTGTTGCGACAAAATTTTAGCTCCTTATCGTATTTTCCCCTAATGAACCGACGGAAAAGAAAAAGGAAGGGGAGAAGGAGAACTAAAAGTTTTCTTGTTTGGTAAGTTTAGATTGTGGGGCCCTTTCGTGCTTCGTGGAAGGATTGTTTCTTTTAGAGTTTCACGATGAGATATCCAATTATAGATAGGAAAGGAAGTATCTGACACTCGGTGAGTTATTTGACGAAAACAAATGGGCCTATATTCGGTGCGAGATGGTGTAGGTAGGTACATACGAATTCCTCCAAATTGGTGGCTTTTGGTTTATTATTTTCAATAATGAACCATTGGAATCGAGCAAGAAAAAAAAAATGCTTACCCCCCTTCAAAATTTGATGGTTTACGTTTCAAGGTATGTAGAATCCGAAACTGCAATAAAAATATTTCTGTCTGTCCGCCGTACGCCGTACGGGCCACTTTTCTTAGTTACCATGAAAGAAAATTGATGAAATTCGGGTTATAGGTTCCGTTCGGGGTCTAGTTGGTCCTCGAAGCTCGACGTTACTGTGAGTCATCTCTAAGGGGTTCAAAATAGGGGTTGAAATTTTCAGAACGCCGTAGCTCGAAAACTTTAGATTGAAGGGTATGGTTTTTTTTACGATATTAAATTTGTCTTGAGCTAAACAATTTTTTAAGACCACCCGGAGCACTGTACGTCCAGCCGTTCGTGTGCACCAATAAGCTTCGTCAACACGATCGTGAATCAAACGGTATAAATCCGGCCGGGATTTCATCACTAAGGAGCACCTGATTGTAATCAAGGATGGCTGTATGAAGTCGAGTTGTTTGTTCTACGATAATTATTTCATTTGGCAAGTGATGGACTATTGGATTTTGTTGGTAGGTACTTCTGAAACTTGAACAAACGTTGAAGTATTATTGATGGGTAAATTATTAAACAATGGCAAATTATTACAAACCGGCAAATTATTACACAACGGTAAATCATGACACCACGGCAAATTATTACACAACGGTAAATAATTACACAACGGCTCAACTACCCAGAAGAGGCTGGATTTTTTTGATAGGTACTTTTGCAACTTGAACAACCGTTGAAGTATTATTGATGGGTAAATTATTACACAATGGCAAATTATTACACAACGGCTCATCTACCAAGAAGGGGCTGGATTTTCTGGATAGGTACTTTTGCAACTTGAACAACCGTTGAAGTATTATTGATGGGCAAATTATTACACAATGGCAAATTATTACACAACGGCTAATCTGCCAAGAAGGGGCTGGATTTTGTTGATAGGTACTTTTGCAACTTGAACAACCGTTGATGTATTATTGATGGGCCAATTATTACACAACGGTTCATTATTCTATCTACGTAGAAGGGGAACCTATACAGGTAAATTATTACACAACGGTTTAGGTAGGTACCTAGTAACGAGTACGGGGTTAGGTACAATCCTACGGAGAGTCCGCGATCTACATAATATGTGTAGAATATTACATATTACATTATATAGACGGATTATCTATACAGAGAGCTGTGATTTTTTACGTTATTAAATTTGTCTTGAGCTAAACAATTTTTTGAGACCACCCGCAGCATCGTACGTCCAGCCGTTCGTGAGCACCAAAAAGCTTCGTCAACACGATCGTGAATCAAACGGTATAAATCCGGCCGGGGTATCATAACTACGGAGCACCTGATTATAATCAAGGATGGCTGTATGAAGTCGAGTTGTTTGTTCTGCAATATTATTTCATTTGATAAGTGATGGACTATTGGATTTTGTTGGTAGGTACTTCTGAAACTTGAACAAACGTTGAAGTATTATTGATGGGTAAATTATTACGCAATGGCAAATTATTACACAACGGTAAATTATTACACAACGGCTCATCTATCAAGAAGGGGCTGGATTTTGTTGATAGGTACTTTTGCAACTTGAACAACCGTTGAAGTATTATTGATGGGCAAATTATTACACAACGGTTCATTATTCTATCTCCGTAGAAGGGGAACCTATACAGGTAAATTGTTACACAACGGTTTAGGTAGGTACCTAGTAACGAGTACGGGGTTAGGTACTGACCTACGGAGGGTGTAGAATAGTACATACGTTAGCTTATATACTATGTGGAGGGTCTTGAGGGTCGGTCAGTTCATTTCCTTTTTCATCTAGGCCATTATATTCGTTTTATCCATAAAACTTCATCAGGGCTGTACAAACATGAAAGATGGGTTTAGTCCCGTGCCGATATGGATTTATACTATGGTACAGTCAAGTGCAATTAATCAAGCAATTAAATGAACAATTAAGTGAGTGGAGGCATAACTTGGAAGGGGGTGTAGGTGTACCAGCTAGAACATCTCTATTGCATGTGAACATACACTAAATGTGGAAAACGTCACATGAAAAAGCTGGGGATCTAGCGAAAAACTGGTGTGTTCACAATTTATAATATAATAATAATTGTGGAAAACTGCATCAAGTGAAAAACTGCTGGTGATAAGGGTGATAGGTGTTGTGATTGTGGGTGGATATAGGTAACTGTATGGTTGCTGCTGTGCTTATTGTTAGAAGGTCGAGTTCAGCAACAAGTTTGTATATAGTTGACTGAGTCTGGCGGTGTCTGTTCTTAAATTGAATGTGTTTGGAGGTCTTGAATATGTGGGCAATTTCTTTAATTTTTCGTTTTGCCAAATTTGGTTCTACATTTTAGATTTTACGTGAGATACGTTGACAAAATCACGAAAAAATGAAATGTTCACAATTTCTCAAAAATTATCCACGCTTTTGATAACATTCCTAGTACCTACGTAACTGCTGAACCTTGCAAAACCTTCTTCATTTGGTTTGCCTTTCAGAGGGAAATGTACCAGTTTTTGACTGTCGGGGGCGCTTGGGAGGGTTTACCATTTGATTCAGTGTGGGAAATTACGTACCTCGTAGCCAATACCTAACTGTAATATATATTACAAATTTATATTTATATATATTTATATATAAATGCATTAGAAATTACAAGTAGTGATGTACTCATGTTTCATGCGAAAATTCGTATTGCCCAAAACCCCTCGTTTTATTTCTCGTTTAAAGGGCAATTTCTCCTTAAAAGTGAGTACACCATTGGAGAGCTGAGATCTAGGAGACGTTTTTAGGAGATCTCACCGATGCTTGAGATGTATTTATTTCACCTGCTGATTTTTCTACGTGTCCGCGACATTTTCATTTTCTTGTCCTGTGTAAGTTCCAAGTGCTTCATGTAGCACAATATTATTTGTGAGGTCTAGCAAATTGCTAATACTTTTATCTGTCTTGAAATCTAACCTGGATTTCAAAATTGGAGTTGAAAATTGAAAATTGTAGCAAAATAGTGGAGAAAATCAAGTTATAATGGTTTAAAAACAGGGTTTTTACGAGAAAACTTGAAATTCGATTTATCTATCTACTGAACAACGAGGTGAACAAATCCATTTTATGAATTACTTTTTTTACTGGTTTTACTTGATACTAAACTTTTATAATCCAAGTTTATTGTCGTGAGTCCCTCCCGGGAACACTCCTATCATATTAAGTTCTCACCAATATTCAAACGCCAAACTAAAAGCTCCGTAAATAAAGACATGAGTGGGGACAGGCGACAGAACCCAGGGTTACTCAACCTGGGGCCCCACTACCAGCTCCCAGCAAGGAGCTGGAGGGAGAGGCCCCCAAGTACTATATAACCCCGGATCCTGGCGCTCAAGCTTCATTCGACACTTCCTCTAACCAGCTCTCTCTTCTCTCTCTTACCTTACCTCCCAGATGATCGGTTGAATACAGCCGCCTGGGAATTTCACCTCCTCTCTCCTCTCTCCTCCTTCCCCCCTTGTCTAGATGATCGGTTGAATACAGCCGCCTAGACAAGGGACCTCTCCTTTCCTCTCCTTCACCTAGATGAACGGTTGACTACAGCCGCCTAGGTGAAATTCCCTCATCCACCTCTCTCTCCTCCAAAGTCGTAGATGTTCGGTTGATTACAGCCGCCTGCGACTTTTCCTCACCTTCCTTCCACACCACCTCTCTCTCCTCCAAAAGTCGTAGATGCTCGGTTGACTACAGCCGCCTGCGACTTTTCCTCCTTTTCTATCCTTTACCTAAATTCACTCACTCACCTTCCTTCCACGCCACCGTGATGAGAATTTTAAATTCATCACAGTGGTGAACCCGACGTTCACTCAACCTTCTTCCTTCCCACCTTCCCACCTCATGTGTCGCCCCAGTCAAGTAGTTCGGTGTCCCCAATTTTAAATTCAAAATTTTAACCAGTCAGTTTAAATTCGCAATTCTTGGCCCAACCCTCAACACTCACCTCTCAACTCAACGCACCGCCGCTCCCGCCGATTGCGAATTTCGAAATTCAAAACCACGTCAAATTTTTGAATTTTAGTTACAGAAATGGACCCGAACTCACCGACGCCGCCGCTCCTGCGACCAGCCACACTGCAGCCGCCCGCCGCTGCGACATCCGACGCATTGGCCGACAACCCTTTCTCCACGCTCTCCCCGCCGACCTCTGCGACGTCGGACACCGCCGCCGCCGCCGCCGCTACGGCCGCAGCCGCCGCCAACGTCATGACGGCGTCCGCTGCGTTCCCTCTGTCGCTGCCCCCCTTCTACACGCACGACCCGGCGCTGTGGTTTTTCCAAGTAGACGCAGCATTTTCGGCCGCCAACATCCGCAGCCAGAAAACCCGGTACTCCCGGATCATTTCGCTACTGCCCTACGAGATCCTGCTGCAGACCTCGGATATCTCCCCCGACGCCGCCGCTGCGTACGACGACCTCCGCAGCCGCCTCATCAACACCTACCAGCCGTCGAAGATCGCCCGAGTAGCCGCCCTCTCCCAACCTCAACACCTCGGCGACCAGAAGCCCTCCCACCTCTACCGACGGCTGCGACACCAGCTGCAAGGAATTATGACCGCCGACATCGCACGCACGTTCTGGTTACGTGCCCTTCCCCACCCCATCCAGATGGCCCTTGCCAGCCATCTCGACGGTCCCGACGAGCCCCTCCTACGGCTCGCGGACACCGTACACGATTTGGCCGCTGCGGCCGCCGTCGGTGAGGTGCGTACTCCGCGCCACCCCCCGCCGTCCCGGGACCGCACAAAATCCCGGGACCGCGGCCGGGCACCCTCCCTCGACGGCCGTCGACCCCTTTCGGCGGACCGCCGGCGCGACTCGTCCGCCGACCGCCGCCGCCAGCGCTCACCCGAGCGCCGCAACGCATCCCCTCCCCACCAACGCAGAGGACGCTCCCCGGCAGCTGCGCGCGCACCCACCTCAGCCCGCCCCACTACAACCGACTACCTCCCTGCGGACCCCCCCCACCGTTGTTTCTATCACGTAAACTTCGGTGGGGAGGCCCGCAAGTGCCAACCCCCCTGCTCCTTCGCCCCTAAGCAGGGAAACGCAGCCGCCCGCCGGTAAATCCGGCGGGCCCCCCTCCTCGCCAACACGGGGGGGACCATGCACCTACCCCCCCCGCCCGCATTCACACAGCCACCACCACCGGGCCGCGCTACCCCTCCTACGCCGCCGCCACGGCGGCCAACCTCCCGGCCGCGCCTGCAGCGCCGCCGAAACCCTCACCCCACCACCACCGCAAAGGAACCTCCCAGCCCGCCACCAGGGTTACCAACCTCCCGGCCGCCACTCACGCCGCCGCTGCCGTTCCCCCACCACGGAACGGAACCTCCCCGCCCGCCACAAGGGCAACCAACCTTCCGGCCGCCACTCACGCCGCCGCTGCCGTTCCCCCACCTCGGAACGGACCCTCCCCGCCCGCCACAAGGGCTACCAACCCTCCGGCCGCCTCTCACGCCGCCGCTTCCATTCCCCCACCTCGGAATGGACCCGCCAAGCCCGCCTCCAGGGCACAACCCCCTCCGGCCACCACTCCACCGGCCGCTACAAATCCCACCCTCCGGACCAGCAACAGACCGCCCCGCGTCTCCTTCGCGGAGGACCTGCCCCCTCCACCACACGTCCCTGCCTCCGCCATCAAACACAACGCCCTTCCGACCCACCAGCGACTTTTCCTGCGCTGCAGGAAAACAAATGTTCCTTTCCTGGTGGACACGGGGGCGGCGCTGTCGATATTCCCCAACAACATCCTCCGTCGTCAGGCGCGCTGCTACCGGCAGCTTCTCTACGCCGCCAACGGTACCACCATCCCCTCGTACGGGACGTACCGCTCCTCTGTTCATATGAGCGGGCTCGCGTACGAGTGGGAGTTTACCGTGGCGGACGTGGAGAAGGCGATCCTGGGGGCCGATTTTCTTGCCTATTTCGGTCTCCAGGTCGACGTCCGGAACGCGCGCCTGATCGACCCCGCCACCAAAACACCCATACCCGGATTCATTCACGCTATCAACCACCCCCCAACACAGTTCGAACGCCTCCTCCTCAACTACCGTCCCCAGCGCCGCCCCTCTGCACACATCTCCACTGTCCAGCACCATATTGAGACCACAGGACCACCCATCACCGCCAAAGCCCGCCGCCTACATCCCCTTCAGTTGTCAAAGACCCGCCAACATTTCGACAAACTCATCACCGACGGTATCATACGCCCCTCAAAATCCCCTTGGGCTTCTCCACTCCACATCGTCCAGAAGCCCAACGGGGATATCCGCCCCTGCGGGGACTACCGGCGGCTCAACGCAAAAACCACGCCGGACCTCTACAATGTCCCCCACCTGCGTGACTTTTCGTCACATCTCCATGGCGCCACGATCTTTTCCACCCTTGATATTTCGCGAGCGTTCCATCACATCAATATCCACCCCCCCGACGTCCCGAAAACCGCTATAATTACCCCCTTCGGGTTATTTGAGTATGTGAAGATGGGCTTCGGATTACGGAACGCGGCGCAAACTTGGCAGCGGTATATGGACAGTATCTTGCGAGGCCTGCCTTTCGTATTTTGTTTTCTCGACGATATACTGATCGCCTCCAAGACCCAGGAAGAACACCTCGCCCACCTACAGCAAGTCCTCAACATCTTTTCCTCCGAAGGCCTCCTAGTCAACACCGACAAATGTGTCCTCGGCCAACCCTCCGTCCGCTGCCTCGGCCACCAAGTGTCCTCGGACGGCATCACACCCCTCCCGGACAAGGTCCACGCGATTATTGACTTCCCGCAACCCCGCACGGTCACCGAGCTCCGCCGCTTCCTGGGTATGCTCAATTTTTACCGTAGACACATAAAACACGCAGCTCAACATCAACAACCACTCATACACGCCATTCCCCAACCCTCCAAAAAAAATGATAACCGCCCCATCACCTGGACCCCCCAACTCTCCTCCGCCTTCAAAATTTGCAAACAGGACCTAGTAGACGCCGCTCTATTAGCCCACCCCGACCCTCACGCTCCCCTTTCCATCACTACCGATGCGTCCGATTGGGCCATCGGGGCAGTGCTCCAACAGCACACCGGCGCCACCCCCCAACCCATTGGCTTCTTTTCTAAAACCTTATCCCCCACCCAGAAAAACTACTCTACCTTCGACAGGGAACTCCTCGCCATCCACGAAGCCATAAAACACTTTCGT
This sequence comes from Leptopterna dolabrata, assembly GCA_954871275.1. Classification (NCBI taxonomy): domain Eukaryota; kingdom Metazoa; phylum Arthropoda; class Insecta; order Hemiptera; family Miridae; genus Leptopterna; species Leptopterna dolabrata. The sequence continues at coordinate 49,443,171 of OX940981.1, forward strand.
GACTTCGTGGAGGGCAGGCAGTTCTCTGTCATTACAGACCATAAGCCCCTGACCCACGCCCTCCTTCAAAATCGCAAGTCCGCCTCCCCGCGTCGCCTCCGGCAGCTCGAGTTTATCGGACAGTTTACGTCCGATATTCGATATCTGCCGGGGGCCGACAACTGCGTGGCGGACGCACTCTCCAGACCCACCCCTGTCCCGGCGCCGGTGGCGGAGTTGCTGCCATTCCCTTCCCCTCAATCCATCAAATCACACCAAGATCCCACCTCTGACCCCGCCCTCTCCAACCTCATTTCCGCATCCAAGTTGGAACAGCTGCCCCCCCTCGACCTCTGGTGCGACGTAACGGCCGATTCACCGCGCCCTTACGTCCCACCGGGGTTGAGGAGGCAGTTGTTCCTCCACTACCATTCCCTTCACCATCCTGGCATTCGGGCGAGCCGGGACCTCATCAAGACGCGGTACTTCTGGCCCCATATGAATACAGATATTCGTAACTGGGTTCTGGGGTGCCAGAAGTGCCAGCGTTTCAAGGTCTCGGCCCACCCGCATGTCCCTCCTCAACCCATTCCCGACTCCCTGCCGTGGGAACACGTTCATCTGGACATAGTGGGCCCCCTTCCCCCGTCCGAGGGGAAAAAATACTGCCTCACGATGATCGACCGTGCCACCAACTGGGTGGAATGCATTCCACTCTCAAACATCACCGCGGACACCGTCGCAACGGCTTTCCTTTCTCAATGGGTTAGCCGTTACGGTTGTCCGCAGACAGTCACGGTCGATCAAGGGAGGCAGTTCGAGTCCGCCCACTTTTCCGATTTACTACGTTCCCTCGGCATACACAAAATTCACACTACCCCATACCATCCCCAATCCAACGGGAAAATAGAGCGGTGGCACTCGGTCCTGAAACAAGCCATTTCTACATCGACAAATTCCCCTTCCTGGACAAAATCCCTCCCCTACATTTTGCTCAGCCTTCGAACATCCGCCCGTCCTTCAGACCAAACTAGCCCCGCACAAAACGCCTTTAAAGACCCGCTACGTTTACCGGCCGATATTTTCACTCCACACCACACACCGTCAATTAACAGGGAACCACTACGCTCAACAACACCGACAAACGACACCACTTATCCCAAACGATTTTTCACCACAACACACATGTACCTGAAAGAGCCCGGCATCCATAAAACTTTCCAACCACTTTACGCCGGGCCCTTTCAAGTCATTCGCACAACACATACAACCGCAACCCTGTTAATTGACGGCAAACCACATACAGTCCCGTTAGCCAGGTGTAAACCCGCACCTGTGCTAACCCCAACACCTAACACTATCAGTCTCCCGCCGTCCGTTCACGATGCACCATCAGCTCTTCCCGCAACACCCGTCACCTCCGTCGTTTCCGGATTTCGACTCGGATCCGGAAATGGCGGCGATTCTCCGGGACGTTTTTGTCCCGGACCCGCTTTCCCCCCTACCCCCCTCGCCCGGGCCTACCACACCGCTTTATTTTGTTCCGCCACGGATCTCCGGGTTACCTCCCCGGCCCCGACGATGGAAGTACCCCCAGTGGCGAATTCTACGCGAATTTCGCGTAGCACAAGCCACGGGGGTACACCCCCCCTACACCCCAACCGACCCCCTGATGGATTCCATCCGTCACGAGTTCCGCCTTGCGGAACTCATGCCTCCCCCGCCTCCCGTGCAAATTTCAGCCCCCCCTGTCCAAATTTCAGCCCCCCCTGTTCAAATTTCAACCATTCAGCTTCACAACCCCCCCATACCATCCAAAAACCCAACACCCCCCGCCCAACCGCCAATTTCAGAGCCCCCCGTTTTAATTCCCCCCCAATTTTCCATCTTCGATCCCCCTCCCTCCCCTCCATCGTCGGGGATATCCCCAATAGTTCCCGCCGGGACGAAACGGCCCGGGCGACGGAACGGACGGAGGGAGCGTCCCCACGCCCCCCTCGTCCCGGCGGCCAAGTCCCCCGCCCCGCTATGAGAAATCACGGCGGGGCCTTGAGATTCCGGGACAGCGCTGGTGTCTTCTCAACCCACTCGCACTGTACCGGAACTCGAGGCCCCTCCGTGGCCACCTCAACGCGTCGGCCGCCGGCGACTGCCCCCAACACACTATACTCACACACACACACACACAACCACTCGCCACACCACACCCAGGAACCGGCGGACCCTCGCAACCGCCTCCCACAAAGTGACCAAATGTGTGTACATACCTCTGTACTATCTGTATATAATAATTCGTCTGTAAATACTGTAAATACTCACCCGGCATCTGTAACTACTCCTTCATCCTCTGTACATACTCCATCTCATTGTAAATATTGTTCATCTCATTGTAAATATTGTTCATCTCCCTCATCTCGCCCTCGCCGATCACTTCCCTAAACGCCAATGTTTAGGGATCATGACCACTGCACTGTACATACTCTCGCCTTCTCATCCTACTTATTCTACCTTATGTTACTACTTATCATCTACTATGTTACTTACTTATCATCATCTACTTACTTATCGTCTACTACCATGTTACCTGCCTTACGTTACTACTTATCTACTATGTTACTTACCATCTACCATGTTACTACTAGTTTTTAAGCACCGCCTTCAGCTCAACCTCTGTTTGCATCGGCCCTCAGCCCCTGTCTCTTTGCGCCTTCCGCGCCTCCTCTTGTTTGCCGTAGCCCTCAGCTCCTGTCATTTTGCGCCTTCAGCGACCACCTCTTGTTTGCCGTAGCCCTCAGCTCCTGTCATCTTGCGCCTTCAGCACCAATATTGGTTCAAACTGGGGGGACCTCTGTCGTGAGTCCCTCCCGGGAACACTCCTATCATATTAAGTTCTCACCAATATTCAAACGCCAAACTAAAAGCTCCGTAAATAAAGACATGAGTGGGGACAGGCGACAGAACCCAGGGTTACTCAACCTGGGGCCCCACTACCAGCTCCCAGCAAGGAGCTGGAGGGAGAGGCCCCCAAGTACTATATAACCCCGGATCCTGGCGCTCAAGCTTCATTCGACACTTCCTCTAACCAGCTCTCTCTTCTCTCTCTTACCTTACCTCCCAGATGATCGGTTGAATACAGCCGCCTGGGAATTTCACCTCCTCTCTCCTCTCTCCTCCTTCCCCCCTTGTCTAGATGATCGGTTGAATACAGCCGCCTAGACAAGGGACCTCTCCTTTCCTCTCCTTCACCTAGATGAACGGTTGACTACAGCCGCCTAGGTGAAATTCCCTCATCCACCTCTCTCTCCTCCAAAGTCGTAGATGTTCGGTTGATTACAGCCGCCTGCGACTTTTCCTCACCTTCCTTCCACACCACCTCTCTCTCCTCCAAAAGTCGTAGATGCTCGGTTGACTACAGCCGCCTGCGACTTTTCCTCCTTTTCTATCCTTTACCTAAATTCACTCACTCACCTTCCTTCCACGCCACCGTGATGAGAATTTTAAATTCATCACATTTATGTTTTTATTTATACATAATAATACATACGTATAAACTACCAAATTACCCGCCCTTCGGGCGGAGAAAGCAAGCGAAATTAAATTAATTGGAGGGAAAAACTTTCAGTTTACAGACATGTCTACCGAATAATTTTGCCAAGACGCTGTTGCTGGGATGGCCGCTTAAAAAAGAAATAGAAAATCCGGAAAGGATACGACCGGCTATAATAAACCTTCCCCGGCCAACTCCTAGCATTATGCAAAAAACCTCATAAAAATCCCTCAAGCCGTTTTTCCGTGATTCGAACATAATCATCAATTTATAATTTAGAGTCTATGTACTTCCTATAAAAACGCTGCAAAATATTACACAACGGTTTATTATTTACCTGTATAGATTGTCCCTTCTGCGTATATCACTGTTTTCTGTGGTGAATTCCCTCGAGCTCCCTCCAGGAAAGCCCTAAATGGAGTACCGGAGCCGGCCCGGGAATTGAAGTTTCATACAAATGCGCGGGATTCAATAATTAAATCAATAATTAAGCACTTGTAGTCATTCATGAAGCATAAGGTAAATAATAAACCGTTGTGTAATAATTTACCCAATAATCCTTTAACATCTTTTCAAGTTGCAAAAGTACCTCTCAACAAAATCTAAAAAAGCCATCATTTTTCAAATGGAATAATATCACAGAGCAACCAACTCGACTTCATACAGCCATCCGTGATTATAATTAGGTGCTCCGTAGCAATGATTATCTCGGGCCAATTCCCAATTGTTGCTGCGTGCCTGATATCTGGGCTGAATGTATACAATTTCATTCACCCTCCTGTTGAAGAAGCCTGTCGGTGCAAACTTCTGGGCCTTACTGTGAACGAACGGCTGGACGTACAATGCTCGGGGTGGTCTCGAAAAACCTCGAAGTTCGAGAACTATTTAACAGTTTTAAAAAAAATCGAGATAACCGCGTCCTGGAGATTTCAACCCCTATTTTTCACCCCCTAGATGACTGACATTAACGCCGAGCTTCGAGGACCAACTAGACCCCAAATGGGACCTATAAACCGCATTTCGTCAATTTTGGTTCATGGTAACTAAGAAAAGTGCGAAGTACGGCGGACGGACAGACATTTTTTTATTGAATTTTCGGATTCTACATACCTTGAAACGTAAACCATCAAATTTTGACGGGGGTTTGAAAATTTTTTTTCTTGCTCGATTCCAAAGGTTCGAAACGAAAGGAAAAGAAACGAAACTCTTTTAAAAGTCTGTACCTTCTAGACATTTCGGATCCATTTTCGACCGCTCATTTTCGTTGTAAATTCGCTGAACCAAGATTTACCGTAAACTAGACGAAAAAATGCCGAAAAACATCTTTTGATGACATCAAGAAAGCGCTTCTCCTGATGGGCTCTTCGGCCTATTTCCTCTTCGATTTCTCCTGAGGACGATAGCTCGTCAGTCAGACGACAGTCGATAGCCCATTGATCGATATTTCGGTAGGCGGCGGCGTTGAAAACTCATATCCGCCTCTCCCCCACCCCATCCTCCCTTCCCCTCCGCGATTTCCTCGGGCTTCCGGCCTACTTGGAGGATTCGAAGGAGACTTTCCCCATCTCCGTCTGTTTGAACCACAAAAGCGCTGGGTTTGAATCACAGAACTGAACACTTCCTTCTGTGTCTTGGCTTAGCGAGTTTGGTTCGTCTGATATACGTTAAAAATATTACCTATGATCCAGTGGAAGCAGTGGAAATAGCTGTCGGAAGTTCTCGTCATGCAGCATGGCCATAAGAGCGAATTTTCAACGAAATATTCCTGATATTGTGTGAAAACATGATATAGCGAGAAACCATACCCATTATCTTAAAATTATATAATTTTTGTGATTTTAGCCATTTTTGCCGATGTTTGACCCCAATGAAGTCAAATTTGACCCACTTGTTTTTAGAGAAATAGTTTTATCATCGAGATAGTCCCTACATCGTGATTAATCATCCCACACAACGTCAGGTAAATTAATATTGATTTTAGCCATTAATACCAAATTTTTACCCCCAAAAATCAAAATCTGACCTATTCTGTGTGAACAAAAAACTGAAATAGTATTTTTCTGTCTTGAATCACCCTTCCGTACCACTTCCAGTGATTTATATCAACTGTTTGCAATTTTAGCCGTTTTTCCGACTTTTGACCCCCTAAAAACTCAGATTTGACCCCCTTGGAATTTTTGAAAATCGCTCATCTTCGAACTCATCCTTTTGTTTGGCAATACAAAAGTTTTGGAGAGATTTAGAATTTTTATCATGTACCCAAGGACAGATGTCATCTGGAGTGGCAAATAAATAAATCATTGGCATAATATACAAATAATATATAAATAAATAAATAAAAAAACCATAATATATAAAGACAAAAAGCATAATATATAAAGCATGATATATAAAGGCATAATATATAAATTTTTGTTAAAATCTATGGACGAAATGAGGATGCTCTGAAACGGAGTTGCCTGTAAAACTATTTCAAAAATTCATGTTCTGAAAATGTTACCCATTGCAATAGCTTCATTTTCTTTGAAAGTTCGCTAATAAGGTTTGGCATTACAAACAAAGCTTAATTCAAATTAAATTTAACAAAGCACTAAATGTTACAGGTAACGTGAGGTAAGAGAAACTAAAGAAATAAAACATTATTTGGCAATTCGCGAATTTTCAAGGAAATTGAAGATATTGCAATGGGTCCAAAATTTTCAGAACATAACTTTTTGAAATTATTTTATAGGCAAATCCATTTCAGAGCATCCTGATTTCATCCCTAGATTTTAACAAAAATGTATACGTATGTCACTCCAGACGATATTATCTGACCTTGGGTGACCAAAAATTCGAAGGGAGTCAAATTTGAGTTTTTAGGGGTCAAAAATTAGTAAAAACGGCTAAAATTGATATATAAAATCACTGAAAGTGGTATGGAAGGATGAGTTAAGACAGAAAAATACCATTTCAGTTGTTTTTCACACAAAATGGGGGTCTAGGATTTTTGGGGGTCAACAATTGGTATTAAGGGCTAAAATCAATATTATTCACCTGAAGTGTGGGTTGATGGCGGTGGGGGACTATTGCGATAAACATTTTTGTCAAAAAGAGTGGTTCAAATTCTTGGGACAGATAGTTTGTAATCAAATAAACGTATTATGTACTTAACTGTTCAGTCATATTTTGATTTACCGTTTAATCTGTTATTGTTGTATTTATTTGTTACTTTTGTGATGGTGTGATGGTGGTAATATTCTTAAGATTTAATTTTAATTTGTGATAACGTTTTCGAGCCAAGGGGGGGGGGGGGGGGGGGTATGACCCCCACTAACCCCCCCCCCCCCCCTTTAAAAAATGTCTTTGTAGATGTTGAAAAAATAAATAACAAGCCATAATGGAATCAAAGTACCCCATGTGAACAATTTTAATGCTCAGTTGACAATGAGATAAAGGGGGATGCAAATAATGAACACAAAATTCAAAAAAATAGTAGAAAACTAAAAAAAATCGTGGCAATCCACTGCGAATAGGAATAATACAACACGAAAACGATGTTAAATGTATTATTTCAGACAGCCTTGTATTTGTCTTTTCTCATTGAGCATTTCGTTATATTTTTACCTTAATATTGTATAAGATGTCTTTTTGGTTCAATATTTTGACTGAATAATGAACCTTTGGAATCGAGGATGGAAAAAACTCGAAATTTGTTGATTTCCGTTTCAAGGTAGGTACGTAGAGTCCAAAAATGGAATAACAAAATTTCTATCCGTCCGGCGTACGCCGTACGTCGCACTTTCCTTAGTTGCCATGAACCAAAATTAATGAAATTTGGTTTGTGGGTCACATTTGGGGTTTAGTTGGTCCGCGAAGCTCGGCGTTACTGTTAGTCATCTCTAGGGGTTAAAAAATAGGGGTTGAAATTTTCAGATCGCCGCAGGTCGACAACTTTCAATAAAAGGGTACGGTTTTGGTTTATTACTCTGTGAAGTATATGTATTCGCTCAGAAAATTTTTTTATAACATCCCCTCAAAATTTTTTCTTTTCCGTTTCAAGGTGCGTAGATTCCAAAAATGCAATGTCCGTCCGCCGCACGCCGTATCACGTGTACCGGCTTCATTTTCGGTCTAAAAAATTCGTTCTTTCGCACACATGCTCCATTTGGGCCCTAGTTGTGTCCCGAAACATTGCAGCCCGATCGGAATATACCCAGGGGTGTTATGAGCGAAAATGTGTATAAAAATAGGTACTTTTTGTGTTTTAGTAACATGTTAGTAACATGAGCTTTTGAGGTATCGTTTTCCATGGTTTTTGGGACGAGAAGACCGAATACGATGTCAATTTTGACCAAAGACGCAGAAATTGAGGTTTTACCAAAGGTTCAGCTCCCAAAATTGGTTTTTTATGAATCAAAAACGTAGAAAATTGTCTGAAATCACCATCAGTGTGTATAATAACACTAGAAAAAGTGCAAACAGGTGAATTAAGACCATTAAATGGTACTACCAATGATCAAAGATGATTTGAAGAAAAAAAGGAAAGAAACAAGAAAGCATGAAAGAAACAATAAATTTAACAGCCGACAATTCTGCAGAACTCCATTCGAATAATAAACCCATGTGACAAGGACTTTGCAGCGTTTTTCACTTACCGGTACTTAAATTGATCTCTAAATAAAAATTTTTTGAGACCACCCGGAACATTTTACATTTAGCCGTTCGTTTGCACCGAAAAACTTCGTCAACATGATCGTCGAATGCGTCTCTTTTCGATTTTGTTGTAGGTACTTTTGTAACTTGAACGTTATGATTCATGAAGAACAACAAATAAATAAGTAACAATTGAATTATTTAATCCCGCACATTGTTATGGAACTGTAATACCCGGGCCGTCTCCAGTACTCGATAGGGCTTTTCTGGGGGAAGCACGAGGGTAGGCATTGAAAACTGTGATCTATACAGGGTATCTTATACAGGTAAATAATAAACCGTTGTGTACCAATTTGCAGCGTTGTTTAAATCTACTTCAAACTAATCATTTTAAACTCAACCTACTGATTCAAAATTCAACTTTTTAAATAACTATCAAATTCAACTGGGTAATATTCATTTGAAGATTTGATTTTTTCACATTTCAACGTCGACTTTTCAAGTATGGCATTCAGCTGTTTTAGATGTAAATTAAACTTTTCCAACGTAAAAATACCTTGATATACCGTATCTCGTTTAATTTGAATTTTAAAATTTGATTTTGTAGTAACCAATCTTTTTCAGCTTCGAATTAAACTTTTGAGTATCACAGTTTAATTTCATGGCAAAATGAATTTGAGTATCAAATAGAATTTCTAATTCAGGTTGAACGATCATTATGTTCACTGGCATTTTAAAGACTAATAGTTTTTCTCGTTGGCTGTTTCAGGTCTGTCGAGTTGCAACTCGGGGGACTGGAGCGGGTCCGAGCGGGACCTGGCCGTCCCGAAAAAACGGCGCCGGCGCCTTTTCAACAACGACCCTGGCGTCAACGACGACGACGACGAAGACGACCACTTCCTCCTCCCGCCGGTGACGTCCCGTTCGAGCAGCCTCCTCCAGTTCGAGCAGCTCGAAAAACAATGCGACACAGTCTTCCGAGCGTCGGCCTCGTCCGAGCAGTTCGTCCATTCGCCGAGCGTTCCGAGCATGACGTCGAGCTTCAGCTTCGACTCCCTAGAAACGTCGAGATGGCGTTTTTCCGGTTCCCCCGACAGCCTCAACGAAGCTTCGAGTTTGAGTTCGAGCTGTTCGAGCAGCTCCGAGCTCATCAGCTCGGACGACGACAACGTCGCGCGCTCGTTCTCTTCGCGAAGCGGCAACGAAAGCTCGTTGAAGTCTTCGTTGAAATCGCACAGGAGCTTCGACAGCCTCGTTATGTCTCAAGAGAAAGAAACGCGCGAGGGCCTGAGCGGCGAATTCTCACAAAGCTTGAACAATACGTTCATCATAACCGACGATGTTGAACCAGCAGCGCCCGCTAGAGGTTTGTATAAAACTGTCGAGTGTTTAACTGAGTCTGTTTATGAAGAAATCACCGATAAACCTGAGCCTCAACCCGAGAAAAAACAAGAAAAAGTTCGCGGTCAAAGGTCTGCGGAGAATTTGTCGGAAGATTCAGGTTTTGGCGAGCACATTCCGCGAATGGGTAGTTTACGGCGGGCTTCGAGCTCGGGTGTGTTCACGATAGCCGAACACGACGACTTCATCGAGGAGCGCTACGGCGAAAACGACGACGGCAGCTCCAGTTACGGCTCGGCCGAGACGACGAGCGAGGCCAAAATAACCGACGGAGGGAGGTGGGATGACGTCGAAACCAAGTTTAACCCGAGTTGGCAAAGTGCCCCGGATCTCCTCAACGGGGCGGCTCAGTACGAGAGGGACGACGGGGCCGAGAAGAACCGGAGTGACGAAGACACCGACAAACGCGCCGTCACGTCAACGACGTCGCTGGTTGCTTTCACCATCAGAGACGACGATGAGTTTGTGATCGTACCCGAAAGCAAAACTTTCAAACCGGAGATGAATTCCAGACACCCCGTCGTGAGTACTCCGAATTTGTACTCGGATTTGGACGACAAGGAGTACGAATTGGTGTTCGAACCGCCGAAAAGTCCGAGTAGTGAACTGTTTAGGGCGCAGTCGTTGAAGAACACGTTCTCGAGTGTTAGCAATCCGAATTTGAGAAAAGGAAGATCGAGGGGGAGTAATATTCAGATAACGACGAGTTTCATCAATTTGACGGATTCAAAGAGTTCAATCGGAGGTGGATCGGGGAAAGGTGTGCATTTCAGTAATGTGGTGAGTGAAGTGAGTTGGAAGGATCGGGATGATTGGAGCGATGAGGTGGATCTGGATGATAAAGAGGTTGAAGAGAAATGGAGAGTGAAAGAAGAGAAGGGAAGGAAGAAGGAAGAGGAAAGGAAGAGCGTACGGGACGTTACAGGGAGTACTACGGGGGTACCACCACCACCACAGGCGCCGTCAAGGTCGGTCCTCCAGCCGGTGAGCCAGGCAGTTGTGAATGGAGCTCCGATGGAGTCGCACAAAACGAAAACGGGTCTTGGAGGGTTCTTCCAGCGCTTCTCCTTGAGGCGGTTGTCGGGTCGGGACAAGAAGAAGAAACCCGCGAAGAGAGTCGTCGAAGTCGTCGTCAAGCCGGATCCGGTGCGGGGGCCGAGGGCCGACGACGTCGTCATAATACCGCTCCACCCGCCGAGACGCGAGTCGGACAACGAGTCGGGAGCCGAGCGCCGGCCCCAGGAAAAGCTGCGCGAGCCGCCTCCGCCGCCTCCCAGGGGCGGCAGTGTCATGTCCACCGGGTCGAAGGTCGGGTTGCTCGAGACGGACCTCGACAGTGCCGAGTCGTCGCCGAGCAACAAGAAGGCTCGCTCTTTGTTGAATCTCGGCGGCCCAGGCGGCTCGGTGACTCGGTCATGTGCCGCGCCTCAAGAAAACTCAGCGGAAAACCGCGCCAAATCAATGGAATTCCTTCTCGACAAAGAAAACCAGTACGCTGCAAAGGTAAGCCACAAACCAAATATTTATCTTATATTGAATTGAACCGAAATTGTACTTATTTTGCTTTATTATTCTCAATAATGAACCTTTGGAATCGTCCATGGAGAAAAAAACCCTCAAATTTTGATGATTTCCGTTTCAAGGTATGCAGAATCCGAAAATGCAATACAAAAATTTCTTTCCGTCCGCGTACGTCTTACATCGCACATTCCTTGGTTACCAACAACCAAAATTAATGAAATTCGTTTAGTAGGTCCCATTTGGGATCTAGTTGGTCCGCGGCGTTACTGTCAGTCATCTCAGGGGTGAAAAATAGGGGTTGAAATTTCCCGATCGCCGTAGCTCGAAAACCCAATAGAAGGGCATGGTTCTTTACGTTTTTCAAAATTGATCTGGAACTTGAGAATTTTTTGAGACCACTCGGAGCATTGTAGGTACTTACACCCGTTCGTTTGCACGAAAGTGCTTTGTCAACATAATCGTGAATGAAACGGTATAAATCCGGACCAGATATCATTACTAGGCCTGATATCATTGATGCTCATTAATTACGTTTGAAGAATGATGGCACTTTTGTTGATAGGTACTTTTATACTAGGTACTTTTATAACTTAAACAAACGTTTTGCTTCGTGAATAACAACAAATAATTAATTAGTAAATTATTGAATCCTGCGCATTTTCATGACACTGTTCCCGGGCCGGCTCCGGTTCTCGATTTAGGGCTTTCCTGGGTGGAGCACGAGTTTTGACTACAGAAAACAGTGATAAGCGGGGAAGGGGCATCTATACAGGTAAATAATAAACCTTCAATTGAAGTTTTTCAATTGAACAATGCAGTAGAAGTCGCTTAGTAGAAAGGCGGTTAAAAGAATAAGCCGGATATAAGGATAGAAACAGTCAGGTCCTGATCGACTGTATGTAAACACCCAGTGAATTGGCCTGTTATAGTGATCCAAAGGTCGGTTACCGTTATAGTGATTTGTTTTTGTGTTTTTGGGTGTTAAAAGTCGGCAAAATAGGTAAAAATGGCTGAAATCTCCCAAAAATGGTATATACGTATTCACCAAACGTGGTACCTATTGAACGATGGTCCGATCGGTTTTAATGAAGATTTCCTCAACAAAAAAAATCAATCAAAATTAGGTCAATTCTGGGGGTCACAATTCGCCAGTGTCGGTAAAAGTTGCTAAAATCACCACCTAGTATATTATGCAGTAGAAGTCGCTAGAGATTGGTCGCGTATAGTGATTGTTCCAGTCGGTCCCAATTCGATCACCATAAGCGACTTCTACTGTATATAACGGCGTAGGTACATAAACACATAAATAATCCAACAATGAGTAACGATAATTTTTCACGCCGCAATTTGACTTAAGGCCTGTGACGTCGAGCTTGGGTGAGTTGCCATACATAGAAAATGCTCAAAATGTGGTAGAAATATGTAACAGTTTAACAGGCTGTGGTGCTGAGTGCAACGTTTAGGAAACCTACGTGTTAAATGATCATACTTACTGTTCGCATTGAGGTACAAAAGTAACTATGTGCTCAGGGACTTACAGTCAATCACATCTTAATTTGCCATAGCACTTACAGCGGGTAAGTAGAGCAAACGTTGTTATACAATAAGACCTGGGTATTTGACAACAGATTTTACTGAACAATAAAAGGAAAAACCACTGTAACATACTAACTAATCGTCTTCAATGACGTCACGAGACTGGCAGAGAGGCAGCGCAGCACTAATGCGCTACTCACTAAAATGCAAAATAATACTCATTACATTTCCCATATTATTATGGTGACCAAGCTTCACTAACCAAGTTTAGCACCATGGATTTGTATTTTTTGCTCCGAGAGAAACTTTCCGGGTGGTTCCTATTTTCAGGAACATGGAGTATCACTCGATGAGCTAATTTCCTAATAAATCCAGACTCCATCTGAAATGTTCAGTAGGTATTACGCGAATTTCCAGTAAAAAATAAATAAATAAATAAAACGGAGATGCCAATCATTATAACGAGTAGGAAAGTTTAACTTCCTCATGAGCGAATTTTCCGAGTTTCATCCGCTACCAATGATAATGATTAAAATCAATTTTTGGTGATTTAGCTTTTTTTCACCAACTATAACCAACTATTGACAAAGAAAAACGGTGTTAGTGATAGGTTGTCTATTTCCACTACTACCCAAAATAAAAAACTCGAAAAACCACTCAAGACCACTGAAACCACTTAACAGTGTATTTTTCGCGTTTTTTCGTGCATTAGTGGAAATAGACAACCTTTTAGTATCTCCGTTTTTCTTTGAAATGGGTTTCAGTGATCTTCGGGAGCAATTTAGTTCGTAATTATTGATCCGTAGTGACTCATATATTTCCAATTTGTGGTTCAGTTTATTGTGGTTTTGGCGACATTTAAAATTTTTCATCTTGTAAGCCGCGTTGATGTCTGCAGTGACACACATCAACATAATAATATAAATATTAGTATACTTCTACGTATAAAATATAGGTTTGTGAATGCTTTTCACCTGAAATCGTAACTGTTCGAAATCTGGAGATGCTACTTACTTTTTTGAGATTTTAAGTGGATATTTGATATATGGCTCGTGAAAATGTGACAACCCTACCGACGAGGAACCGAAGTACAAAATGATGTAGGTACCTACTCGTCGTTGATAACCGTAGCATTCATCACTCTCATTGTCTCGATCGATCGTATTCAGAAGCTTGGCCACAGAAAATAGTTTAATCCTGTGTTTTCTGTGTTCTTGTCCAGACCGCTGGGTAGACATGAAATATTTATCTATTTTTGATGGTATCTACCACAGGTACATATAAATAGGTGTCTCTATAAATCTATAGGCTCGACTACACCGTCGAGACTTGTTATGGTTTTCTCTTCATGCCCCGCTATTTAGCCCCAGATAGGATCACTGACTTCCAATGGGGCTGTTATGTCTGGAGCTGCGGCAGGAACAATTCACACTCGAACCTTGTTCGCTACCTGTATTCTGCACCTCAACCTGTCGAATGCCAGCTGTTAACCTTTGGCGTTGGATAGAAGAAAAAACAATAACAAAAGAGAAACGCTGCAAAGTCCTTGTCACATGGGTTTATTATTCTACTGGACATACCTACAGAAATTTTGGCTGTTCATTTATTGTGTCTTGTGCAATTATTATTGAAATAGCCATTTTTGATGGTTTCCACAAATTGTGGCCCCAAAAAACACGAATTAGGCTCAGCTTTTGGTTTATTATTTTCAATAATGAACAATTGGAATCGAGCAAGAAAAAAAAATTCTAACCCCCCCCCCCCCCTCTCAAAATTTGATGGTTTACGTTTCAAGGTATGTAGAATCCGAAAATGCAATAAAAACGCTGCAAATCCCTGCACAACGGTTTATTATTTTGTACATACAGAATACCCTTCTGTTACAGATCACAGCTCTATGTATAGATAACCCGTCTATATAATATGATATGTACTATTCTATACACCCTATTCTATGTACCTAACCCCGTACTCGTTACTAGGTACCTACCTAAATCACGAGTTAAATGTTGCTAAAATAATTCTGCCGATGACAAACAGTACCTAACAAAAAGAAACAAACATAATGAAGTTCTGAAAAGAAATTGTTGATGAGGAGTGAAAAAAGTTGCAAAAGTACCTACCAACAAACTCTAGCCCCTTCTACGTATATGGTATAATGAACCGTTGTGTAATAATTTACCGTTGAGTAATGATTTACCGTAGTAATAATTTACCCATCAATAATACATCAACGTTTGTTCAAGTTTCACTACCTACCAACAAACTCCAAAAGAGCCATCATTTTTCAAATTAAATAATATCACAGCACAACCAACTCGACTTCATACTCCGCAAATATAATCAGGTGGCCCCTAGCAATGATTTTATCTCCGCCAAATTTCCTATTGTGGGCGCGTCTCTGGTTACGAGATTTGGTTTGGATTGTATACAATTTCATTCACACTGGAGTCGAAAATGCCTGTCGGTGCAAACTTCGGGGCCTTACTGTGAACGAACGGCTGACGTACGATGCTCCGGATGGTCTTAAAAAACTCGCAAGTTCAAGAACTATTTAAAACCGTAAAAATATTTACGTAAAAAAATGGTATAGGCGTTTTGAAAATTTCAACCCCTATTTTGAACCCCTTAGAGATGACTCACAGTAACGTCGAGCTTCGAGGACCAACTAGACCCCGAACGGAACCTATAACCCGAATTTCATCAATTTTGTTTCATGGTAACTAAGAAAAGTGGCCCGTACGGCGTACGGCGGACAGACAGAAATATTTTTATTGCAGTTTTGGATTCTACATACCTTGAAACGTAAACCATCAAATTTTGAGGGGGGGTAAGAATTTTTTTTTTCATGCTCGATTCCAATGGTTCATTACTGAAAATAATAAACCAAAATGATGGCTCTATTGGAGTTTGTTGGTAGGTAGTGAAACTTGAACAAACGTTGAAGTATTATTGATGGGTAAATTATTACTACGGTAAATCATTACTCAACGGTAAATTATTGCACAACGGTTCATTATACCATCTACGTAGAAGGGGCTGGAGTTTGTTGGTAGGTACTTTTGCAACTGTTTTCACTCCTCATCAACAATTTCTTTTCAGAACTTCATTATGTGTGTTTCTTTTTGTTAGGTACTGTTTGTCATCGGCAGAATTATTTTAGCAACATTTAACTCGTGATTTAGGTAGGTACCTAGTAACGAGTACGGGGTTAGGTACTAACCTACGGAAGGTCTGCGATCTACATAATATGCATATAATAGAATAGTACATATCATGTTATATAGACGGGTTATCTATACATAGAGCTGTGATCTGTAACAGAAGGGTATTCTATACAAAATAATAAACCGTTGTGCAGGGATTTGCAGCGTTTTTTTCCAATAAATTCATTATGACTGGCCTAGGCCTTTCCAATCACATGGGATTTCGCGCTGTGGCGCCGGCTTTTGTTTCTGCCCCAACCTCATCCGCCATTTCCAGTGTATTTTCACTCCACATCACCAGTTTCCCTTCATCACTCCATTATTTGCGTTTATTTTTGCCATTTTAGTTACTGTTTGCCACCGACAGAATTATTTTAGCATCATTGAACTCGCGAGTACGGGGTTAGGTACTAACCTACGGAGGGTCTGCGATCTACATAATATGTATAGAATAGTACATATTATATTATAGACGGGTTATCTATACAGAGAGCTGTGATCTGTAACAGGAGGGTATTCTATACAAAATAATAAACCGTTGTGCAGGGATTTGCAGCGTTTTTCACTCCTCATCAACAATTTCTCTTCAGAACTTCATTATGTGCGTATTTTTTTGTGTTAGGTACTGATTGTCATCGGCAGAATTATTTTAGCAACATTTAACTCGTGATTTAGGTAGGTACCTAGTAACGAGTACGGGGTTAGGTACTAACCTACGGAGGGTTTGCGATCACATGATATGTATACAATAGTACATATATTATATAAAGGGTTATCTATACGGAGAGCTGTGGTCTGTAACAGAAGGGTATTCTGTATGTACAAAATAATAAACCGTTGTGCAGGGATTTGCAGCGGTTTTTTTTTTTTTTTTTTTTTTTTACAGATTATGTTTGATCATTGATAGTACCATTTAATTGTCTTGATTCACTTGTTGATACTACTTCTAGTGGTATTATAAAAATGTATGGTGATTTCAGAGACAACTTCCGATGTTTTTGAGTCATACAAAAATTAATTTCGGGAGCTTAACCTTCGTTACAACCTCAATTCGTCACTCTTCGGTTAAAATAAGCTTCATATTCGGTCTTCTCGCCCTAAAATAACATGGAATACGATACCTCAAAAGCTCATGTTCTCTAAAACCAAAAGAAAACCTCGAAATCCTGTTTCGGAGCAAGACTAGGACCCAAGTGTTCCCAAATGGAGACCAAACTGTGTGCGGAAGTACGACGATTTTAGACGAACATTTAAAGTAAATTTAAGGCTGAAACTTCATTAGAACCTCAATTTTCCACTCTTTGGTCGAAATCGACTTCATATTCGGTCTTTTCGTCCACAAAAACATTGAAAACCATTACCTCAAAAGCTCATGTTACTAAAACACAAACGCTGCAAGGTCCATGTCACGTGGGTTTATTATTCTGCTGGACACACCTACAGAAATTTTGGCTGTTAATTTATTGTTTCTTCCATGTGGAATAATTTAAATAGATATTTCTGATTGTTTCCACCAACTTTGATCCCCAACGCGAATTAGTACGGGCCTTATCTTTGATCACTAGTAGTGCCATTTAATTGTCTTGATTCACCTGTCGACACTTTTTCTAGTGTTAATGTACAAATTGATTGTAATTTCAGACAATTTCCCAGGTTTTTGACTCATAAAAAATCAATTTTGGGAGCAGAACCATTGGTAGAACCTCAGTTTTCCATTCTTTGGTCAAAATTGACTTCATATTCGGTCTTCTCTCGTCCCAAAAAACATGGAAAACGATACCTCAAACGCTCCATGTTACTAACATTTTACTAAAACACAAAAAGTATCTAGTTTTATACCAGTTTTCACTCATAACACCCCTGGGCATATTCTGATCCGGCTGCAAAGTTTCGGGACACAACTAGGGCCCAAATGGAGCATGTGTGCGAAAGAACGAATTTTTTAGACCGAAAATGAAGCCGGTATACGTGATTCGGCGGACGGCGTACGGTGGGCGGAGGACGGACAGTGATTTTTGGAATCTGCGCACCTTGAAACGGAAAAGAAACAATTTTGAGTGGGGTGTTATACAATTTTTTTGCTGAGCGATTGCATAGGTGTATTATGCACAGAATAATAAACCAAAACAAAACTAACAGCTATGTACATAACAATTAAATCTAAGAACCAAAAAAATGTGGTATCACACTCGAATTATCTAGCAAGAGTATAGTCGTATTTAAATTCCTCTGCTGCTTTAAAACGGTGGAATAGTATCTAGCATAAAGTTTGAATTAATAAAATATTATAGTCAGTTCCGTCAGAGCTTCGGGTTATGTGGAAGGAAGTTATACATATCATCAAATTTAATACTGAAGTATGAGTCAACACTATAAAGTTCAGTATAGATCAAAATTCTCTTCAGATTTCTTCTTTCTCTTCTTGAGTATGCTGAATGGTAGGTTCTGCATGTGTTGAGGAAGATGATTGTAGTAGCGAATACCAACCAGTCTGAGAAGGGTTGGTGTTCAAGGAGGTTGTGAGACGGACAGCAAGGGGGGGCATAGATTGAAGCAGTTCCTCGTGTTGTAACTGTGGATAATGGAAAGACGCGAGTCGGTGACTTCATCTACTCGAATTCTATGAAGCTCCGTTTCGTGACACGGGGACTTGTATTTGCGTGGATAAGCCCTTGGAAAGAGGCGTTGCACGCAACCCGAAGGTGCCACAGTAAAATCCTTGTGTCGAGTCAATTCCCGGTGGCGGAGAAACCTCCAACTCGTGACTCTCGTTCCTTTCAACGACCGAACAGTTCTTAGCTCGCCCGGTGACTCAACCGGGCGCGCTTGTGCCTTTGCAGATACGTCCACATACCTCGAGCCCCGTGAGAACCCGAGACAATCAGTGTTTATCGGTTCCTGGTTTAGCGCAGATCGTTGATCCTGCTCTGGTTGAACTCTGCATACTGCAGTGACCGGTGGAAGTGGTTGATAAATGGCGTAGCCCATCAGTGCTTGCGAATTGTTCACGTAATTAACGTATTCTGACTATTTCAGATTACAAAATTAGTGAAGAAATTGATCAGAGAACGAGTTTAGCAAGTTGAAATATTGAGAGAAGATAAGGTTTGGTTCCTCATTGACCCCCACTTTAATGTAATCGATACCCGACCGTGACATTCTTCCGTGTATGTCATGTACCTGCTTTTTGTAGTGGGTATGTACTAGTAGTTAGGAACTGGCTGACTGGTAACTCATCAAAGTTCTGTCCCCTTACGGGTCTTGGTGCCCTCGTGTCTGCTGCATCCTTCTTTCGCACACATGCTCCATTTGGGCCCTAGTTGTGTCCCGAAACTTTGCAGCCCGATCGGAATATACCAAAAGGTGTTATCGGTGAAAAACGCTGCAAAGTCCTTGTCACATGGGGTTTATTATTCTACAGAAATGTTGGCTGTACATTTATTGTTTGTTTCATGTGAAATAATTGAAATAGCTATTTCTGATGGTTTCCACCAATTTTGGCCCCCAAAACACAAATTAGGTAGGTACGATTTTTTTTTTTTTTTTCAAATTAACTTTGATCATTGGTAGTGCCATTTAATCGTCTTGATCCACGTGTTGACACTTTTTCTAGTGTTATTCTACAAACTGATGGTGATTTCAGACGATTTCGCAGGTTTTTGACTCATACAAAATCAATTTTGGGAGCTGAACATCTGGTACAACCTCAATTTTCCACTCCTTGGCCAAAATCGGACCTCATATTCGATCTTCTCGTCCCCAAAAACATGGAAAACGATACCTCAAAAGCTCATGTTACCAACATGTTGCTAAAACGCAAAAAGTACCTATTTTTACACACATTTTCACTCACAACACCCCTGGGGTATATTCCGATCGGGCTGAAAAGTTTCGGGACACAACTAGGGCCCAAATAGAGCATGTGTGCGAAAGAACGACTTTTTTAGACCGAAAATGAAGCCTGTACACGTGATACGGCGGACGGCGGACGGACATTGCATTTTTTGAATCTACGCACCTTGAAACGGAAAAGAAAAAGTTTGAGGGGGGGGTTTATACAAATTTTTTGCTGAGCGATTACATAGGTGTATTATTCAGAGAATAATAAACCAAAAGGGTGTAAAAATAGGAGTTTTTTGGTGTTTCATGAGCTTGTGAGGTATCGTTTTCCATGTTTCTAGGACGAGGAGACCGCATAAGAACTCAATTTTGACCAAACAATGGAAATGGTTCTAACGAATTTTCAGTATTAAAGTTTACATTAAAATTTGGTATAAAATCGTCGTTCTTCCGTGCACAGTTTGGGAATACACCCAAGGGTATTATGGTGTGTGCTGGGGGGGGGGGGGGTGGTGTAAAAATATGATTTTTTGAGTTTATAGTGAACTAGCTGTGTACCCGCGCTTCGCAACGGTAGAACAGACACCCCCTGTATTCCCCCCCCCTCCACAACTGATCAGAAACCTTCCCCAATGCCAACCCCTAACTGCCTATAACCCCCCCCCCCCCCCACCCCGTATCCTATGAACCCTCCCTACCTGGTTAGAAACATTCCTCAATGTTCACACAACAAATTCCCAAAGTTGCACTTCCAATTGGTCAAGTAGTTTTGAAATTTCTGTAGACCCCCCCCCCCCCCCACTCTCATAACCTGTACCCCCCTCCCACTAACATCCTGATTGAAGTACCACTTGAATGTACTCGTCGAGCTGAATCCAGAATCTAATTACAATCGGATGTACGTCCAACCGTTCAAAGTTATGATAAGCATAAACGTCCTCATAGAAGAAGTGATTATAACACGTTTTTTAGTAGTATTTCATTCATAGCGTTTCAACGGATGGACAGATTCAAATGCGGATTTTTCATAAACCTTCCCAGATAAATTCTGCGTCAAATGGTACCAGCCGCAACTTTCTACGTTCAGCCGTTCTCAATTGATGCCGAGACAAACAAACTAACAAACAGACAGACACTGTTTTATTATATGTACCTATAGATATGAGCTTGGGAGGTATCGTTTTCTAGGTTTTTGAGGGCGAGAAGGCCGAATATGAAGTTGATTTTTACCAAAGAAGGAAGAATTGAGGTTGTTACGAAGTTTCAGCTCCAAAAATTAATTTTCTGTATAACCATAAATCTGTAAATCACACTAGAAGTAGTATCAATAGCTGAATCAAGACAATTAAGTGGCACTTTCAATGATCAAAGATGACTTGTAAGAAATAGGAGCCAATTCGCGTTTCTAGAGGCCAGAATTGATGCAAACCATCAAAATAGCTATTTCAATTATTGTACATGAAAGAAGCAATAAATGTATTTCCAGCATTTCTGAAGGTGTGTCCAATAGAAAAAATAATCCCATGTTCCAAGGACTTTGCAGCGTTTTTTGGATGGGGAAACCAAATTTTAGGTTAGGTAATTTTAAATGAAAAGTGAAGAGATTTTCTAACGAATTTTTCCCACATAAAAACCAAATCTGGACTAAAAAAAAAACATCATAAACCAAATAGAAAAGGGGCATTTCTGAGACGCCTATGCGGGTATATTTTTGGTCTTCCTAGATTTCCTCTTATCGGGTGACGATAAATTATATTCCATAATAATCTTCAGGAATTCCATACTGGGCGTTACTTCATTATTTCTATCCATTATGTAGCCGTAATTATCTTGTATAATTGGGTTACCAGCGTACGTACCTGCCAGTTTCTGTGATTCACATAAACTTTTCCGTGAGTCACAGTAACGATAGAATGCCCAGCTCGTCCTATCGAATGATGCAGTCACTATCACACCTTTCCACAGTGAATTTGTCGGTAAATTTACTGATTTACTGCATTTAATGCAGCTGTTCCGTGTCGTAAATCATGAGTACACACACACACACGGCCGTGTTGATCTCATTCGATTATTGTAACCATATTATTATCTTTGATTTTACGCCGTGGACATAATTTTCGAACGTCGTTTTCCTTATACAGGCAACTTCTGTGGGTTCGGAAGTATTGTTTTCGCTGTCAGTAATAATAAATTATTGTATCCCTTCGCGTGCCGCGTCCGTCGATCTAGTCGAATTCTTTCTCAATGGAGCTCGATGTTCCCAGCTATCGTGTGTCCTCCATCATCAAGCGATGGTGTTCTCAGCCTAAAGAAACTCCGACCGACTCTGAATGGAACAAGGAAAATGACGTAGGTACCTAAGTGAGTCATAATACGTCAGAATGTAAGGTTTATAGAAAAGAAGTAGAGCGGACGTTGATTAAATCATTGCCTCGATACCACAACTTTAAAATCCGAAATTTGATGTTTCTGATTTATTATTTTGGTTTATTATTTTCAATAATGAACCTTTGGAATGGAGCATGAAAAAAAAAAGTATATATATATACATGTATGAACCCTCCCTCAAAATTTGATGGTTTACGTTTCAAGTATGTAGAGTGGGAAAATGCAATAACAATTTTTCTGTCCGTCCGCCGTACGCCGTACTTCGCACTTTTCTTAGTTGCCATGAACCAAAATTGATGAAATTTGGTTTTTAAGTCCTGTTTGGCGTCTAGTTGGTCCTCGAAGCTCGGCATTATCATTTCTAAGGGGTGGAAAATAGGGTTGATATTTTCCGAACGCCGTAGCTCGAAAACTTTCAATAGAAGGGTATGATTCTTTTACGTTTTTAAGTTGACCTTGAACTAAAGAATTTTTTGAGACCAGCCGTTCGTTCGCACCGAAAAGCTTCAACATGATCATGAATCAAACGGTAAAAATCTGGCCCACATATCATTGCTATGGAGCACCTGATTGCAACTGGTCTAAAAGGTGCTATTCGCATTGCACTTGTGCTACAATTTGACAACAGTATCTTCTGCACCTTGAGTTTTCAGCCCATCTAATTTTTGTACAGTTTTGTACAACCTGTAAGGTGGAACTACTTGTACAACAGTTCCACAAAAACTGTTGTACAAGTAGTTCCACCTTACAGGTTTGTAGAATCAACTGCTACAACTTGACGGCTTGAATTATCCAGTTGTCCTGCGTCGGTAATTTTTCAACTAGCAGCCGCTGAGCCTCGAGAAGTTGAAAAGATCCGGCATGCAACAAGGCCTCAATTTGAAACCCACCCATCACTATTTCTGTAAAATCAGCCCCTATCTGAACAATTAGAATTTACATCGATTAAAGCTCTTTTGACCCATCCGCTAAATTATTATTATATCATAGTTGCCTCGGTAGTTACGTGCGTCCTATGGTTGATTAAGTAATAGCTTGATGGAGTTGAAACTGCCGTGTTCCACTACTATTTTGCGTATCAGACATCGAGGAACATTTTTAGTTCCGTGTCTGTCTGTTCGTGGTAATTCCTTGTAACATCCATAACTACCCGAAATAATTATCGAAATGGGCTGAAATTCGGAGTGTAGGTGCGGGCTGGGTCACAGGTGGTCCCACACCAAAATCATTGAAAAAGTACCGTAACCTTCGTCTGCGCGTGCGCAAACGTGAAATAATTTGAACGCGCATAACTACCCTAAATATAGCTGAAATGAGTTCAAACTTGGAGGGTCGATCAGGAATAGTACTTTGATGGTTCCAAATTAATTTCATCGGGATCGTAAACTAACTTCCGTCTGCGCATGCGCGAATATGAAATGCTGACCATTTCCTTCTAACGCTTCTAACTATGCGAAAAACAGTCGTAGAGAGCTGAAATTTTGAGGATACACGTCGGTTGGATCGCAGATGGTCCCCGTATCAAAATCATGGAAATCGTTCCGTCTCCGCATGCGCAAATGTGAAATACTTGAAACGCCCATAACTACTTTAAATATCGTTGAAATGAGTTCAGATTTGGAGGGTCAATTAGGAATAATTCTTTGACAGTTCCATATGAATTTCATTGAAATCGTACTGTAACTTTCGTCTGCGCATGCGCAAATATGAAATGTTGATAGTTTCCCTTGTAACGCTTCTAACTACGCGAAGAATAGTCTTAGAGAGATGAAATTTTGAGGGTACACGTGGGTGGGACCGGAAATGGTCCCGTATCAGAAAGGAACCTACCCAACTATTCTATACGTTCATGTGATTCAAGTGAGGAAGCTATACTGCCTACTCGAATTGGCAGACTTTTTTTTAGCCTTGTAATATTTCTATAGGTTATAGCAAAAATGGTATGGTAATGTATGGTAATGGTTGTCCTCCAAAATTCGTTGGGTAATTTGCTAGAGCGCTAATTTCAGTAGGTAGGTACCGGGTTGATAATTATCTCAGTTATACTCGTAATTATTGATGTGCCAAGTCTTGGCGAGGGATATTTCGTCGATGCTGGCCGATAAAGTACCTTGGTCCACTGATCCAAAAGGGTTTCCAGCTTTCATCTCCTGGATGATTTCACCCAGAAGTCAACTGTGGAGCCAACAGGAACTTCAACCAGAGCAACAGCTCATTTCAACTGTGGCTCTGAGGGCAGTGGGGATCAGATGGGTGTGACGCGAAGGAAATCGATTGTCAGTGTGAGACCGGAAGTAGCCAGCCAGCCTACCGATTTAGCTGAGCTGTTGGTGGTTGTGTGTGTGTGTATGTGTGTGGGGCTCAAGAAACCCACCTGTCTTTACAACACGTGTCAACCAGTCAACTCTCTTCATCGCAAGTCCCACTGCAGCACCTGGTTCGCGTTGAAATGGGCAGGAGACTCGATTGGTGGCGACGGACGTGATAAATATTATGCACGTAGTGATTTTAATTAATATAATTATATGTGTATACACATAATAATTGAAGATTTGGCAAGCTACAGTGCTAGGACCAAACGTCGTGTACATTTAATTCATGATATTATAATGAATGATACCGTAGATATATTTCTGTTTTAGTTTTATTCTTCAAGGTTCATATAAATAAATGACGCCGACAAAATATGACAAAAAATACTAAATACGGCGTTTCCCACGCTGTTGAATACCTGCCTAATGCACCTGGGGTAATATAATCCCCCCCTCCCCAACAACGCTGTTGTAAAAACTTACCCGCCAAAAAATACCTCTTCAGCCGCAAAATAGATTAATTAATATCCATTTTGTCCACCAAAATAGCGTGCTCCTTACTCGGCACCTCGCTCTTGAATATGTATAGGTAATATAGAATCCTGTTCCTTCCCCCTCTCTGGGACTTGTGCACAGAAAGCTGTTCCTCCCCCCCCCCACCGTTTGAAATTCCTTTAAACGATGTTTGGCTTTTTGTTCCCAAGCAAAAATAAGTTATAGGAAAAAAATATAGGATACATTTTTACAACAGGGATGACCATTTGGTGGGGGGGATATCACATCCTTTTGCATTGATGAAGTAAATATTTTTTCCCAGTAGGTACCTACCTAAACATTTGCTTAATACGTACTTACTACATACTACCTACTTAGTACCTACTCAGTACTACCTGCTAGTACTTAGGTACTCATTACTACCTGCTAGTACTTAGGTACTCATTACTACCTGCTAGTACTTAGGTACTCATTACTACCAACTTAATACCTACTCATTACTACCTTAACTCATTGCCTACTTAGTATCACATCTTTTTGCGTTTATGAAGTAAGCATTTTTCCCAGTGTACCTACCTACCTTTAAAAAAATTCTCCGTAGGTACCTGCTTATCTAAACTGTTGCATGGTGGGGGGGGGGGGGGGGGGCGAAAGACACTTTCTTGGAGCATAATGAATGTGTTTGCAAAATTTTCCAGCTCGATTCGTTATGTCTGTGAAGGTGTATAGTTGTAGCCCTGTCAAAGGAGAACAACAAAAACTAGAAAAACTTCAAAAATAGCGATTTTCTTATTTCCATGACTCACCTGTTCGTCCGGGTTGAAATTTGGTACACTTCCTCAGAGGCCCCTAGAGATGGGGTGTACAAAAATCAACTGCGGTGACCCCTCGGTGGGGGGTGGGGGGGCTACTTGTTCTGTCGTGTAAACAGTGTGCTTGGTCTTGGTTTTCCGTTTTCCTGGCGGGCGGGCCCTTTATAATATTGAGTGCATTCTTGCGCCGAGTATGGGTAAGTTGTCTCAGAGGGTGGTAGTCCAGGAGCCGAGGCTGAAGTCGGTGTCATCAGGTAGAGACTGTTTGATTTTTTTTCCAAATATTATGTCCTGAAGATAAAATAAAAAAATAAAAATCAAAAAATCAAATTTTTTAGCGAAATATAATAGCGTCTGCTAAATTTTAGCAGCGCGCATGGCGTGGCGGACGTGTTTTTTACTGTTGTCCATGGCTGGTCGAATTTACTCTTTCAACTTCTGGTCGTCAACTAGTAAGAAGAAAAAAACGGTCGGAATTCGCCAAATTTGAATTTCGTCTGCCAATTTTGGGCAGCGAGGTGGGGGAGGCAGACGAGTGAAATTCAAGTCCACAAAGGGTAACGAACGAGAAAAATTCAGTTCAAACCATCAACTAGTAAGTAAGTGAAAAATTTGCCATTTTCTGAAATTTTAAATTTACGTGATTTCTTTAAGCCTCGGCTCCGGAGTGGCAGACGTCCATTTTTTTACTTTACCTTCAGGACATATTTGAAAAAAAAAAATTTAACCTTTTTCACCCGATGGTTACCGATTTCAGCCTCGGCTCCTGGACTATGGGGCAGGTTGTTTCATCCAAAAAATACGTTTCAAGTCCTCCTTTTCCTTCGTCACTTCCGAAAGGTAGGTACGGATTCGTGATTCAGTTAAAAAAAAGAAGAAATGATGCCCTCAAAAATGAAAATTTCCACTACTATTTTCCGTTTCAGACATCGAGGAACATTTTTGGTTCCGTGTCTGTCTGTCTGTCTGTCCGTCTTTGGTCAGTTCCTTGTAACGCCCATAGCTACCCGAAATAGTGGTCGAAATTGGCTGAAATTTGGAGAGCAGGTGCTGGTTTGGTCGCAAATGATCCCGTACCAAAATCATTGAAAAAGTATTGTAACTTTCGTCTGCGCATGTGCAAACGTGAAATACTTGAAACTCCCATAACTACCTTAAAAATCGTTGAAATGAGTTCAAACTTGGAGGGTTGATCAGGAATCGTACTTTGATAGTTCCATATGAATTTCATTGCAATCATGCTGTCACTGCGCATGTGCGAACAAAATGTTGAAATGTTTGGCCGTATTTTACCCAAGTTCGGTAATTCATTACCACTATTTATTTCTATTCATTCGTTTTGACTCATAATTTTTTCACTACCTATTTTTTTCGTTGAACCCCTTTGGTCGTGTGTTGACTTCGATTTCCTCTCGACAACGTAATATAGCCTCAGGAAACATCTTTAAAAATGAAGTATCTTGATTAAGAACCCGCTAAAACTCAATTACGACGTGAAGTGGTTTGTGTGAAGCATAGAATTCTAAACAAGATGAAAATTTCAGATAAGCTCTTCAAGCATTTCTGAAAAAATGGCGGGGGGGGGGGGGGGGGGGGTGAAAATTGCTCAGAATAACAAAAGTTTATACAAATCACCAGTAATGGTAAAGAAGAGTGTCTCGAGACAGAAGAGCATTTCAATTATCACAAAATTCGGGTGGGAGCAAACTTTAGGTTCGCTCTGTTGCTTTTGAATAACTAAACTTCGAAAATTGTTTGTTGTTTGTTGTTTTTGTTGTATAATTCCGTGTGTTGTATGCATGTATTCAGTCATCAACTGCTCAAAGGATCTCTGGGACCCCCAGCCACTTCAATATTAAGAGAATGTACCATAATAATTATTTTATAACTTGAGAAAATTACGAACAAACGAGCATTATCTGCCAAGTGGGTGGGTTATTTAATCTCCTATAATCGTGGTGTATAGAAAGAAGTTAACTGGAGCAAGGGGAAACTGTCGTTAGCTCTTGGCCACTGACCTATGATGTCCAGAGTTTCAAAATCGTGGTTTTATAATTTTTTGATGTAATCAATTTTGATTGGTTTTTCTCAAGATATTTAATAATCGTTATTCATTTCTCGTCTCAACATTTTTCCACACTATCAAAACATATTTATTCGTCAAAGACAACATACCGAAAGCGATTCACAGACAAGATCAAGTATTTAAACAATTGGTTTTATGTATATAAATGTAAAACCAGTTGTTTAAATTTGTTTCCCAACATACTAGATCTTGCCGTTGAATTGCTTTCGGTAGGTATGTTGTCTTTGACGAATAAATATGTTTTGATAATGTGGAAAATGTTGAAACGAGCATTGAATGAGAGGTAAAATGCTAGTAAACGAGAAAATGTCTGAATAAAGAATGAAATGCCCCTTCGAGTCAAAAAGTGGATAGAAATTAGTAGTTGCTCGTGATTCCAACTGTTATAAACCTATCTACGTTGCCACTAGAAGACCAACCAATAGTTCTTTCAGTGCTGTCGGCCCTCAGCGTTACGTAGTTGAAGAACATGTTTCATATCTTCTAGAATCGCTAAGAGTCTGTTTACTCCACCTATTTCGGCAGTTTTGTCGTACACTTGAAATTTGATTTCATCAACGGATATTCTAAATTTTAAAATCGAGAATCAACGCAGTATTCAATCGGGCGGACCAAATAATGTCACAAACCAGGTGGACATATAGGTTGAAGTTTTCTCAATTCTAACCTCAAACGCTGCAAATGATTACCCGAAGGTTTATTATTTACCTGTATAGATAACCCTTCTGAATAGATAGCTGTTTTCTGTGGTCAGTACCTACCCTCGAGCTCCCCCCAGGAAAGCCCTAAATCGAGTGCTGGAGCCGGCCTGGGAATTACCATTTCATAAAAATGCGCAGGATTCAATAATTGAATAACTGATGATTTGTTGTTATTCATGAAGCATAACGCTTGTTCAAGTTACTAAAGTACCTATCAACTACGTCAAAAAGAGCCATCATTCTTCGAATGAAATAGTTTAACAGAGAGACCAACCTCGATTTAGTGCAGCCATCCGTGATTATAATCATGTGTTCCCTAGCAATGATATCCGGGCCGGATGTATACCGTTTCATTCACGATCATGTTGACGAAACTTTTCGGTGCGAACGAACGGCTGGTCGTACAGTTATGCTCAGGGTGGTCTCAAAAAATTCTTTAGTTTGAGATCAACTTAAAAACGTACGAAAAACCATACCCTTCTAATAAAAGTTTTCGAGCTACGGTATTCGGGAAATTTCAACCCCTATTTTTCACCCCTCAGAGATGACTGACAGTGACGCCGAGCTTCGCGGCCAACTAGACTCCAAATGGGAAATACAAATCAAATTTCATTAATTTTGGTTCATGGTAATGAGATTATTACACAACGGTTTATTATTTACCTTATGCTTCATTAATAACTACAAATAATTAATTATTGAATTATTGAATCCCGGGATTTATATGAAACTTCAATTCCACCACTCCATAAGCCCAGGGCATGTACTCGAGTACTCCAGGGCTCCAGTACTCGATTTAGAGCTTTCCTGGGGGGAGCAGGAGGATAGGTACTGACCACAGAAAACAGTGATCTTCGCGTAAGGGGCATCTATACAGGTAAATATATTATAATTTGCTGCATTTCGGGATTCTACCATCAAATTTTGAGGGGGTTAATTTTTTTTTAAACCCGATGCTTGATGTCAAAGGTTCATTATTGAAAATAAAAATCAATCCAAAATTGGATTGATGCCTGTTGAGAAGATCAAATCTGCTACTTGTAGAACTTCAAACATCTCACGTAGTGTGAGCCTCCTGTGGTATACATCCTTCACTTGGGTAGTTGTGGCTGGCAGTTAATGTCCTCTATTTACCGTTGTTGGTTCCTAATCGACCTGCAGAATAGCGTAACGGGATACACCCAGGTTCTGTAGATGGCGCTGTTGCGTTTCATTTCAATCCATTGAGCTGCGGAGCCTTAATCGCGGTTATCTATTGAGGTCGTTGGGAGTAGGTAACCGCAGCCTGATGATGTAGAACTATCACGAGGGAAACACGATTTTCGCTGTACCTACCGCATGAGGCCCGTTGTTATGGATTGAGCTAGAACGACACTATTTATGCAGCATACACCTACCTATTAGTGTGCAAGTGGTTTGAATCAGTAGCAGTACGTACATGACATGATGAGCTGTTTCATTTGGACATGTACGCCGACAACCTTGTGCTTCGCTGATTATTTGACAGTTGTTACATAGGTACATAAACTAATGAAGGCTTTTCAGACATCTCATTTCAGGCGGTGGTTCAACAGATAAATGGATGAACGTAGGCCCAGCTGCCAGTGAATGATTCTTTCGTGGATATACTCGTAGTTTGTCCACGGATCAATGGAGTGGTCACCAACTCCCTATCCAATTTTCCATTTTGCGTTAGTCCTTGATATGAACAAGACACATTTGGTTCACCAACCGTGCACCATCCAAAAACGCTGCAAAGCCCCTTGTCCCCTTGGGTTTATCATTCTACCGGACATACCAGCAGAAATGTTGCTGTTCATCTATTGTTTCTTTCATGCGCAGTATTTGAAATAGTTATTTTAGATGGTTTCAACCAATATTTACCCCCCAAAAACACTACCTACCTCGGCTGTTTTTTTTTTTTACAGATCTGATTATCTTTGAAAATTGCTAGTGACATTATTTAATTGTTTTGATTCACCTACTAATACTACTTCTAGTGTTAATATACAAATTTATGATGATTTCAGACAATTTACCAGGTTTTTGACTCATAAAAAATTAATTTCGGGAGCTTAGCATTAGTTACAACCTCAGTTCTTCACTCTTTGGTCACAATCAACTTCATATTCGGTCGTCTCGCCCTAAAAAACATGAAAAACTGTACGTCACAAGCTCATGTTAACCAAAACCTCAAAAAAACCTGGAAAACCCCTATTTTACACGAATTTTTCTCCCATAACGCCCCTGGGTGTATTCCGATCGGGGATTGGAGCACAACTAGGACTCAAATGGGGACCCAAACTGTGTGCGGAAGAACGACGATTTTAGACCCAAATTTAACGTAAATTTAAGGCTCTTAGGTCTAAATCGACTTCATATTCGGTCTTCTTGTCGTAAAAAAACACGGAACACGATACCTCAAAAGCTCATGTTACTGAAACACAAATAACACAAAAAATACCTACTTTTATACCCATTTTCACTCATAACACCCCTGGGTATATTCCGATCTGGCTGCAAAGTTTCGGGACACAACTGGAGCATGTGTGCGAAATAACGAATTTTTTAGACCGAAAATGAAGCCGGTATGCGTGATACGGCGGACAGACATTGCATTTTCTCAATCTACGCACCTTGAAACGTAAAAGAAAAAATTTAGAGGGGGTGTTATAAAAGTTGCTTGCTGAGCGAATACATAGGTGTATTATTCACAGAATAATAAACCAAAATTAATAAGTAGGTAGGTAGCTTTTCTCTTAGCATGTAAACATAAATTTTAATGGAGTTGGTTCTTATGATTAGGCTGTTCAAAACCATCAGGAGTGGTTGCAGACAAAATGCGAGAACTGTGGGTTTCCAAAATTGATCAAATTGATTTTTTGGTTTAAAAATGAATTCAAATTTATTATGTTGGTTGAGAATGGGAACTACTACACCCTAATATTTTTACGTTTCCCCGACGTTCAGTTTAACTCTTTTTCGCGCGCGAGACTGATGAAATGCCACGGTTGGTACGCGGATCCAGTCTGTTCGTCCGAAGGTGAGGCGTGAGACTCGAGACTACCGGCGGACGTGACCTTTGAGCTTGAACAACAACTTCTAATTGGCGGGGGCCTAACCAACATAGTACACCTCCAGAACTGGCCATGTGGTTACTCTGCCATCCAACCCGAGTGTACCATCAACCCTTCAGCTCTCTACGACTATTTTTTGCGAGTTAGAAGCGTTGCAAGGAAGTGGTCAACATTTCATGTTCACGAATGCGCAGGTGGAAGTTACATCACGATTCCAACGAAATTCATTTGGAACCATCAATGTATTATTCCTGATCGACCTTCCAAGTTTGAACTCATTTCAACGACATTTAGGGTAGCTATGGGCGTTCCAAATATTTCACGTTTGCGCATGCGCAGACGAAAGTTACGGTACTTTTTAATGATTTTGGTGTGGGACCGTCTGTGACCTAACCCGCACCTACCCTCGAAATTTCAGCCCATTTCGACCATTATTTCGGGTATTTATGGGCTACAAGGAATTACCCCAGACAAACAGAAACGGAACCAAAACTGTTCCTCGATGTCTTACAAAATAGTAGTGGAAATTGTCATTTTGGGGGACATGAATTTTTTTTTTAACTCTATCACGAATCCAAGGCTTCCCTCAATCACGAATCCAAGGTAGTGAGGAAGCAAAAACGCGAAAAATACACTGTTATACCTGTTTCGGTGATCAAACCTTCACAAACAATAACTGAAGGCGTTGGAGAGGTGACCTTATAAATTAATAGTCCCATAAGTGAAAGGTGGTCGATTGGGATTGGTTGTGAAGATGAATGGTGAAAGCAATAAAGTGGTGGTGGTAGGGGGATCGATTCTGATTGGCCCTGGAAGTGAAAGCCAAAAAGTAAAAGGAAGGTGCGGTGGGAGGGGAGGGGGGGATTTGTTTCAGAAATTAACGCAATAATGGAGAAAAACTTATAGAAATTTCACCATTCGAAGATTTACCCAACCTATCACTCTTAATAATTTCGAATTTTTCAAGTCCATCCAACATTCTCCCTTTTGGGCAGAAATGAAAATAGTCAACAAACTGTATGTCTGTAAGATCAAAATTGGAGCTATGACTGGATTCATTCAAGTGACATGCAAAGGCCGAATCACCCTTATTATCCCTGAAATCTTTGTCATGTTCCTTTATCCTTTCTCTAAACTGTATACCGTTTGACCACAATAGTCAAGTGTCGACAAGAACACTTTAATTTTATAAACACCACTTTTATCTTGAACATTAATTCTATCTTTAACTGGACTTGATAAGATCTGAGATTATTTTTAGTTTTATATCCTGCTTTGAATCCTTTAGAAGTTAATATTTTCTTTACAAATTTTGTTCGAAATTTTTCCATAATAGGGTATACTGATCCAAATCTTCTCCTCAGTCGTAGAGCTTCCCTTACTAGGTTTGTAACTCCTTCCCTACTTGCGATCGACCACCTTGCACTTTTGGGACTATTTATAAGGTCACCCCTCTACAATGTGCCTTTAATTATTGTTTGTTACTGACGATTGATACCGGTACCAGTATGGCCGCGCATACCGGTACCGGTGCGTACCGGTATTTTTCGCGTTTTTTCGTGTATTAGAGGAAATGGACAACCTTTCAATAAATCCGTTTTTCTTTTAAATGGGTTTTCAAGTTCTTCGCGAGTGATTTAGTTCTACTTTGAAGCTAGTTGGTATGCCGTAGCCCTGGACTGTGGGCTCCTTAGGCCCTTCCCACTCTTGATTTCTGGGGACCAGGAGCGTTGCCTACATCGTCGCTGTCTTCGACACGATACTTCGAACCATCTGCATTAACATCGGACAATATTCCAGCATCGCCTGAATAAAACCTCCAGTTTATGAATGGCGTGGAATGCTGATTTGACAGGTAGAATGTTTGGAACAGCGGTCATCGCTTGAACGGAACAATGGTCGCTATGAATAACGTCTGTTTCAGCCCATTGTGATTTCGCGACAATGGGATTGCCCTTGATCTCATTAAATGCCAACATTCAACACAGTAGCATTCAAGAGCTGCTTGCGAGAAATCAGGAACTTTTTATATTCATCAATGCGGTTGTGTGATTTGTACGAATCCAGCACTCTGTGACAACTTTATAATCCCACACTAATCTGTTTCAATTTGCAACGCATTCAAATACCACATAATTAAATTAAGGTTATAATTTATTATACTAAAATCTGTACCTTCTGTAAATTCTATACTTCCGTGTGCGTTTCTTAAAATAGGTAGAGCTGCCTCATGGTAAAAGGGCTGTACTGCAGATATTACTTTTTTTGGTATTTATTGGTCGAAAGAGGCTGGTTTTTTTCTTACAAAACATTCGTCATTGGATTATACATAATATTGGTCATTCATAATATGAATAATAATTCATAATATTATTATACTTATCACTTATCACAAAATCACAATGTAGATTCGAATCTACGCATCTGTTCACGGAGACGTAGCCATCAGTGTCGGCTCAGTCTTAGGATTTCAGGTGGATTGAATCCTGCTGCTGCTAACTATTTGTGATTATCCCCATTATTCCGAAGGAACCTTTGTGAATGTGTCTGTAATATTTCTGAGGGAGTTTCAATTCTGAAATCTCTGTAGGGAGTTTCATTCCTGGCAGATGGAGGAGTATGCACAATCCTCTTTTCAGTATCGGATTTTGCTGCTGTTCAAACCTCTTGAACTCTGATCGTGAGCGTGTTCCCCACATTCCAGTACTAACTGTAGGCCCAAACGGGATGGGCGAGGATGGTATAAGTCGTTATTTTATTATGTATGGACACATGAGAGGTTTCGAGAATAGGTCTGAGTTGGGATGCACGGGTATTTACTTTTTGCTTCCTCACTACCGAAGGTAGCGGATTCGTGGTTGAGTAAAAAAAAATCCATGTCCTCTAAAATGAATATTTCCACAACCATTTTGCGTTTCAGACATCAGGGAACATTTTTGGTTCAGTGTCTGTCTGTGGTAATTCCTTGTAAATACCGGAAATGATATTCGAAATGGGCTGAAATTTGGAGGGTAGGTGTGGGTTGGGTCGCAGATGGTCCCATACAAAAATCATTGAAAAATTACTGTAACTCGTCTGCATGCACAAACGTGAAATACTTGAAACTCCCATAACAACCCTGAATATCGATGAAATTAGTTCAAACTTGGAGGGTCGATCAGGAATGATACTTTAATACTTCCAAATGAATTTCATTGGAATCGTGATGTAACTTTCACTTGCACATGCGTGGACATGAAATGTTGACCATTTCCTTGTAACGCTTCCAACTACGCGGAAAATAGTCGTAGAGAGCTAAAATTTCGAGGGTACACACGGGTTTGATCGCAGATGGGCCCATTTCAAAATTATGGAAATCGTCCCGTCTGCACTTGAAATGCCCACAACTACCTTAAATATCGTTGAATTGAGTTCAGATTAGAAGGGTTGATCAGGAATAACACTTTGATAATTGCGTATGACTTTCATTCGTCTGCGCATGCGCGAACATGACATGTTGACCGTTTTCTTGTAACGTTTCTAACTACACGAAAAATCAGTGACTATCTTTAACTGGAGATCGAAGCAGTAGTTGAAATTTAACTGTCCAGTAAAGTCTGATTAGCGGGCAGCCATATTGCATTTTCGTTTTTTCTGTTCCTATTTGTTCCTAAACTTGGCGAGTAGCGAGTGTTTTCATTAGTTTTTTTATGAATTCTGACACAGAAATGGATGATTCGGATTTCTTCTTTGGAGATGTGAATTTCTACCTACCGTGCACCTTACCTTTGCAGGATTTTCCGTTATTGTAGTTGTGGCTGTAAAATCCCTTTGCCGTACTCCTTATTCTATAAAACTCTATAAATTTGAAATCTTGGTCACCGTCCTTGTTAATAATAGATCAATTTAATTATTATGGCGGTATATAACGTGGAGGAGAGAGGTTTGGACCTACTAAAATATTTAAATACATTTGATTTTGAATGCATTTTCTTCGAAAACTTGCTAATCGAGCTCCCAAGTTAGCCGAGTGGTAAATTAAGCTCCATAATCTGTTGGTACGATAACCCCGCAAAGAAATGTACATAAATTAGGTACAAGCGCCCCAATTAGGAACTCGAACAAAGAATACTATCGATGTTCCTAGACGATTTGATTTTAAATTGATCAATCTATAATTTCTATTACGCATAACCAGGGTTAATATCGAGATATGACAACATTTAGGTAACTCGATAGGAACGTTTTATGTGATGAATCAGAAGTGCTCTAGTCGGTTCTCGAAATATTCTGTTTATTCATTGGGGTTTGTACTGAAAATTCAGTACATGCAGGTTTTTTAAGCCCAAAAACATATCCATGGTTCATTGTAAAATGATCAGGGAAGAAAACGGAGAAAATTGTCATTTCATAAGAAGTCGAACTGGAAGCAGGGAGAGTTTTGGAGTGTACACGGAAGGTCAGGTCGCCATGGCCGATCGGTCAGGGTCTCGCTATTTTCGTACTGGTACGTTTCCCCACCCAAAATGCGCAATACGGGTCCCAGTAGGCTCCAGAGGTTCATTAAAAGCCAACGACCCAATGTCGGTTTTCCGTGTTGGGGTGGCCCTGACGATAGGGTGCGCTGCCCTAACATAACAGTGACCTGCATTCACGTTTCAGACCGTTCTCGAGGCCCGACTTGGAATAGAAACTTGAACTTCGGGTTTACCTCAACCAGATCCACCCCTTTACCTCTCACAGGTGCATTTAAAACGAACAATGTACGAAAATTTGAACTGTAACCAATACGTTTTTGTAAGTACAAATTAATCTTCCTACAGATTTGTGGCAGAATCACGTGGTCTGCCATACTGAAACCTCTGCTACCTAATCCTAATTCCAAAACCGGTATTCAGTTCGGCCGCCGTACGCAAATTTCATCAGTTTTGGTTGTTGGTAACTAATATATATTATACTTAGCTATATTATATAGTTATATATATAAGTTACCAACCCAAAATTAATGAAATTTGGTTTGTAGGTCCCATTTGGGTTCTAGTTTGTCCGCGAAACTCGGCGTTACTGTCAGTCGTCTCTAAGGGGTGAAAAATAGGGTCGAAATTTCCCGAACGTCGTAGCAGGGTATGGTTTTTTTACGTTTTTAAATTGATCTCGAATTGAAGAATTTGTTGAGACCACCTGCAGCATTGTACGTCCAGCCGTTCATTTGCACCGAAAGGTTTCGTCAACATGATCATGAATGGAACGGTATGAATCCGGCCTGGATATCATTGCTAGGGAGCACCTGATTATTATTATTATCAAGGATGGCTGTAGAAGTCGAGTTGGTTGTTCTGTGATATTATTCCATTTGAAGAATGATGGCTGTTTTTGATTTTTGTTGATATATAATTTTGCAACTTGAAAAACTGTATGCTTCATGAATAACCCAATAATTCTGGAGTGAGGGGTAAGTGACACATCCCCCTCAGATTCGAAATCTGTCCAATTTCGAGTCTGAGGTGAACGCAAATGGGAGGTAAGCGACACACATTATTGGTGGTATTTGAGTGAGCACTGGGTGTGGTTAAGGCATTTTGGCGCTTACCCCCGTTTTGCTGTTCGTACACTACACTATTGAGGAGAAACGTATTTTGGATTAAGGGGGTAAGCGCCAAAACTATTACGACAACAGACGGCAGGAGCGCGTCGAACAACATATTTACACCAATTCCCCCAATATGAAACCACTATAGCGACTTCAGCAACACTGGAAGGCCGAAAAATTTGATCGATGATTCCCAAATAGTTGGGTAATGTTGGTTAACCCCTGTCTGCATAAATCCATCCAATTCATCCCAAAACTTCAAGCTGAAAAAACCCCCTACTCTGTATTCCATAAAACATAATAATTGTGATTAGCATTTTTAGCGAATTATGTCATGAAAATATGCTATTGCTCGTACCTAGGTTAATTATTCTTGAAAATGTCCCGTTTCATCTTCATTTCAGAAAATTCTGAATCCATCTCAAGGTTGTTAAATCTTGTCAACAGTACTATTATTTATTTGTCATTCAGGATAAAAAATTCGAAATTTCCCCAAAATATTCGTAACGTCAAACGAGAGGATAAATTCGAAGATGGGCAATTTACCGACATAATATTTAGTCATCGTAATGTTTATTTTAGAAAATTGCTAATCTTCGGAATCATTTTTTCATTACTCATATACCTATCATGGAAATAGGCAGTGTTTCAGCAGCTCCATTCTGAATCCATCTCAAGGTTATTAAATCTCGTCAACAATATTATTTACCTACTTGTCATTGAGGATAAAAAAATTCGAAATTTCGCCAAAATATTCGTAAATGTCAAACGAGAGGATAAATTAGAAGATGGGTAATTTACCAAAATATTCAGTCATCATAATGTTTATTTTAGAAAATTGTTAATCTTCGGAATCATTTTTACATTAATCATATACCTATCATGGAAATGGGCAGTGTTTCTTCACCAGCTCGATTCAAGTTCAACCATAGAGATTGACAAGGTTGTCTTCAGCATGCGCCAATAATTCATTTGTTTATCCACACTGCTAAATACGACAACCTCCCTACTCGTAGACACCTTCCGTATTTCCTTAGGCTGGCATTAAGATATAAAATACACGCAATCCGACACAGATAATAACCGTACCTACTTACTGTTATACTGAACGTCCTCGTGGTGAACACGTGTTGAAAGATACAGAACAACGAACTAGCGTTGTTGTTTTCAATTGTGTGATCCCCCGAAACGCTGTTAGGCCGTATCAGATCGGGAGCTACCGGACACAGCTCGTTCTTCGGAGGGTTGCTCTGCTCTGCGGCAATGTCGGGAACCGCTAAATTGGTTTATCATCAGTCCTTCTTTGTCGACATTGCTCACGCGTTCGATCCCGTGTGAAGGCGGAGAGTGGATGATTCAATTCGAGGACCGTTTTCCTTCCCTTCCCATTGAGGGCAATCAAGGAGCGTTACTTACTGGCTTTGCCCACTTTCTAGAAATCCACTTCTGATAGAGGTTGTCGTGATATCCTCCCAGAACATCACTTCGTATTTCATATTAAGATTGCGCAAAATAAACCAGGCGAATGAAGAGGCGTAGGTGACTGGCTGCAGGCAAAACTCTACTCCTTCCCACCATCCCTCAACGGTCGGAAACAACCATCAAGGGACTGGGGGAGGGTGGAAAGGGCCATATAAAAACCCGCTGTTCTCACCCGTTTCTTCATTCTAGGCTCAAACATAAAGTCAATGATTTTTCTCTCCTCTCACGCCTCCTTGCCTTTTACCAAAAAGATCCCAGAATGGTGGAACCGGTCCGGTGATAACCGACCACGAGTTGCAACCACTGGGCAAAACCCTCTCCCGCCTTTAGCGTTGGAAACCTCCCTGGCTTTGCTATAGGAGTGTTAACCTTTTAGACGCTAGATCCAGCACCTTCTCATCCATCACTCTGACTCTCTCATCCATACCTCACCATTACCTCATTCATCTCAAACCACCACAGACTCATTTTCCGTAATATTGGAGATTGGGTTATAAAAATGGTATCAAGGTAGGCATGAGAAAAATTGACGAAGTCATGGATTTACATTTATTTTTCGTTTTCATGTGGAATTGGAATTTACTTGCGAACGCCGAATTGTAAAACTCCATAAATTATTATACAAAGGTTTATTATTTACCTTTATATACCTTGGGCATATTATGAAGGGTGATACGTAGGAAGTACTTCGGTTGATAATTGAAGGAAAATCGAGGGCAGGCGATTGGGCGTTGGCAGAACTCATGAGTGCGCGGTTCGGCTGCACTTCACTGCAGCTGTTTCGTGCCGCTACATCAACAGAATCATTTGCCATAAAATGATGGCCAACCTTCGGATGGAGACGGCGTCATAAGAAGATATTATCCAATGGATCACTGTTTTCTGTGGTCAAAACCCTCGAGCTCCCCCCCCCCCCCCCCCCCCCCCCCCAAGGGTATTTAGCAAAATCCAGCCCCTTCCACGTATATGTTACAATGAACCGTTGTGTAATAATTTACCCAATAATACTTCAACGTTTGTTCAAGTTTCAAAAGTACCTATCAACAAAATCCAAAAGAGCCGTAATTTTTCAAATGAAATAATATCACAGAACAACCAACTCGACTTCATACAGCCATCCGTGACTATAACCAGGTGCACCCTAGCGATGATATCTGGGTTACATTTATACCGTTTCATTCACAATCATGTTGACGATGCTTTTCGGTGCAGAATTCTGGGCCTTTGAAAGAGCGTCTGGACGTAAGTGCTTCGAGTGGTCTCAAAAAATTCTCAAGTTCGAGATATTTTTAAAAATTAAAAAAAAACACCTTCTGTTGAATGTTTTTGAGCTACGGCTGGAAGTATAAACCCCTATTTTTCACTACCTATTTTTTACCCCTTAGAGGTGACCGACTAGCGCCAACTAGACCCCAAAGAGGACCCACAAGACAAATTTCATTAATTTTCGTTCATGGTAACTAAGGAAAGTGCAAACTACGGCGGGCGGTGGACAGACAGAAATGTTTTTATTCCATTTTTGGATTCTACATACTTCGAAAAAGAAACCTTCAAATTGGAGGGGGCGGGGGTTAAACTTTTTTTTCTCTTCCTCTTCTTCCCTTCTTCCTTTGCGAAGGTTCATTATGGAAAATAATAAACCGAAATGGAAAAATGATGAGTAGGTAAGGTACCGGGATACCAGTTTGTGATACCAGGTTTGCTGTGGCCCCATTTGGGGTGTAGCTGTTCCGCCAAGCTCGGCGTTACTGTCAATCACCTCTAAGGGAGAAGGGTGAAATTTCCAGGACGCCGTTATCTAGAAAACTTTCAATAGAAGTTCGTTTTTGACGTTTTTACATTGATTCCGAACTTGCGGATTATTTTAGACCCCCCGGAGCATTATAGGTACGTACATCCAGCCGTTCGTTCACAGAGTGGCCGTTAAATTTGCACCGAAAGTCTTCGTCAACATGAGTGTGAATAAACCGGTATACCTACATCCAGCCCAGATATCATCACTAGTTATCACCTGATTATAATCACGGATGGCTGAATTAAATCGAGTTGGCTGATCCGTGATATTATATATTATGTTAAGAGTATTTTGAATTTTGTTTATATATACCTACTTTTGTAACTTAACAAATGTTATGCTACAAACAATGCTTAACAAATGAATT
This sequence comes from Leptopterna dolabrata, assembly GCA_954871275.1. Classification (NCBI taxonomy): domain Eukaryota; kingdom Metazoa; phylum Arthropoda; class Insecta; order Hemiptera; family Miridae; genus Leptopterna; species Leptopterna dolabrata. The sequence continues at coordinate 49,483,920 of OX940981.1, forward strand.
CTTGAACCCACCGCATATTTATTAAACCGTAGCTGGCCGGCCTACTCCAGTAGTACTCGATTTAGAGCTCTCTGGGTGGAGCATGAGGGTACGTACTGACCACAGAAAACCGTTATCTACGCAGAAGGGGCATCTGTGCAGGTAAATAATAAACCGTTGTGTAATAATTCGTAGCGTTTTCATTATAGAGAGGAGCAGCGGGCAACGAGAGCTTATCTGTGTCCGTTTGATAATCAGGATACGTCTTTATTCCACTGCATATGAGGATAATATCGCGGTGGGTTGCAGCTCTCCTACTCGACCACAACCTTTATAAACACACTTCAGACATGTTGTGCGCTGTACAGATAGGTACCTAGCAGGTGAATGTTGAAGTTAAATGCCTAGCTCTCCAACACCTGTTATCATGTTAAATCTTCATATTAATTTCATTCTCCCTGCTTAAGTTGACATCTTGACATCTGGCAAGTTGACATTTTCTCAAAATCTCTGTATTTAAACCTCAAAGAGTCGGGAAATTCTCATGTAAGGAAATCTTCAAGAAATCGTAAGAATCCATGTTGGGATTTTTGATCTTATGAAAAATGCACATCGTACTAGCGTTAAATGCCATTCAAATTTTTGTTTGTCAATTTTATCGGCGAGCCCCCCCCCCCCCCCCTCTCCTTCCTGGGCTCCCTTTAGGGTTAAAACTAGGGATGCGCCGAATATGCGGTTACTATTCGATATTCTACCTATTCGGCAATGTTTTAAGTATTTGGCCGAATACCGAATAGTAGACCCCATATTCGGCCTGAATGGTCATTTCGTAATTTGCAAAGAAAGGAAAAAAAAAATTTATTATAATAATATTATTTTATTCATTATTAGTAATAAGAATGTAATGTAATTTATTACATTACTTTTGTTATTATAATTTTGTTATTTTAATTATATTCAGAATTAATTAGAGGTAAGTTGTGGTGATGAAGCACAAGTTTTTCCGCATTACTGGGCAATAGTTGCTCTTCATAGACGTTCCCAGCCTCCGAGAAGAGTCTCTCACTGTATACACTGCTCACTGGCGTTATTGGCCAGTTGAGACAAGCGTGAATATGTATTTGAATGTGCTGCCCACCAGCTGTATGGATCCTCCGTCCTTCCTATGCGTTTTTTGCTCAGGTATTGATCTAATTGACGTTCAGTAGCTTTTACGTCAACGTTTTCAATTTCTTGGCCTTTCTGTTCAATCTCGTCAGATACCGGTTCATAGAAGCAGTGCCAAAATCGTAGATGAGTGCTTTCGTGCTCCTGTTCATCGCCTCCATCAGTTTTTCTTTTCTAGTTGTCTAATCTAATATTGTCAATAGTGTCTCGTGTTGGCTCGCAGGATACCGTATTGTTCTCGTTATCTCTCAACCTTCATCTCATGAAGATAAACAAATCCAACCTAATAATTATTATTACCAATAATTATTATTATTACCTAATATTTGGTTATTTGGTGAAAACTGCAGGCCGAATAATTACGCCGAATATTCGGTTATTCGGCCGAATATTCGGTATTCGGTATTTTGAAAAACCTCTCTGGCGCATCCCTAGTAAAAACCTCAATATGCAGTAGGTGAACTTCATCCACGTCAATATGTAGGTACCTGCAGCAATGAATGGGCTTGCAGTGTGTGGAAGTATCATTAACGTTGCTTCCCCCCCGGTGCTGAGGAGGTTGAGTTGAGGGATAATCAATATCCTGAGCAGGGTAGGGCGGGTTCTTGCAGAAGAGGCTCGCCGCCTTCGTTAACAGAACCTCACCATGTCACTGGGTCGCCTCCCACTACCCGTAATACCATCCATTCATTCCCCCTCAAAAGTTGGGGGTTTCTATTATGAATGGAAGAACCTTAGGACAAATTGTTGTTTTATTGCTGAAGTCAAACGAGAACCTGCTAGTAGTAAAGACCAAGGACTGGCGTTGTAGAGGTAATGAGTGCGGCCGACATCCTTCGATTTCATACGCTGTCGCAAAATCCTTCACTTTTGGTTTATTATTCTGTGAATAATACACCTACGTATTCGGTCAGCAAAAAATTTTTATAACCCCCTCAAAATTTTTTCTTTTCCGTTTTAAGGTGCGTAGATTCCAAAAATGCAATGTCCGTACGCCGTCCGCTGTATCACGTGTAGTGGCTTCATTTTCGGTCTAAAAAATTCGTTCTTTCGCACACATGCTCCAGTTGTGTCCCGAAACTTTGCAGCTCGATCGGAATATACCCGAGTGTGTTATGAGCGAAAACGTGTATAAAAATATGTACTTTTTGTGTTTTAGTAACATGTTAGTAACATGAGCTTTTGAGGTTTCGTTTTCCATGGTTTTTGGGGACGAGAAGACCGAATACGATGTCAATTTTGACCAAAGACGCGGAAATAGAGGTTTTACCAAAGTTTCAGCTGCCAAAATTGGTTTTTTATGAGTCAAAAACCTGGAAAATCGTCTGAAATCACCATCAATTTGTATAATAACACTATAAAAAGTGTAAGAAGGTGAATCAAGACTATTAAATGGCACTACCAATGATCAAAGATGATTTGAAAAAAAAAGTAGGCCTATTTCATGTTTTGGGGGCCAAAAATAGCTATTTCAATCATTCAGCATGAAAAAAACAATAAATTTAACAGCCAACAAGAATCTCTAGAACTCCAATAGAATAATAAACCCATTTGACAAGGACTTTGCAGCGTTTTTTCCCAAGCGGTGGCCCTTACATTCTTATCGTTACAATATTATCATTTGCGCCAGGCTGCTGTATTCTCCAACGAAATGCCAACTAATTTATTGAAGACAGGAACTTTTTTCCAGGGAAAACTGAACGAATGGCCGAGTGAGCTCCATAAATGGTTTTTGCTGGAGACAAATGTGAGTGGAGATCTTCACACAGTAATATTGGAGTCAGCCCCAATTTAAAGGATTTTCCACCTTCACACACTGACATTGTCCGATACATTTGTAAACTGAGAGCATAGCGTCCGAACAAATCCGTTGATTGTAGATGAAACTAGGGGAACCGCATGTCATTTCAAAGACGCTGCGAAGTCTTTCTCGTGGGTTTATTGTCCTATTGGATATACTGTTTATTTATTTATGGTGTCTTTCATAGAAATAATTGAAATAGCTATTTTTGATGGGTTCCACCAATTTTTGCCCGTAAAAAATCCAATTAGGCTCCTATTTTTGATAAATTATTGATAGTGTCGTTTCACTTGTCTTTAATCACCTGTTAATACTACTTCCAGTGTTATTATACCATTTTGTGGTGGTTTCAGACAATTTCCCAGGCTTTTGACTCTTAAAAATGAATTTTGGGAGCTGAAACCTCGTTAGAACCTCAATTTTCAACTCTTTGGTCAAAATCAACTTCATATTTGGTCTCCTCGCCCTAAAAACACGGAAAAGGGTACCTCGCAAGCCGAAATTTACAATGCCTAAAAAATACCTAATTTTGCACATAATATAATGTTTCACCCCTAACACTCCTGGGTGTATTCCGATCGGGCTGCCGAGCTTTGGAGCACAACTTGGGCCCAAGTGGAGTCTGTAAGCGAACGCGATCGCGATTTTAGACCAAAATATTTATGGTACATTAAAGGCTGAAACTTTGTTAGAACCTCAGTTCATCGGTCTTTGGTCAAAATCGACTTCATGTTCGGTCTCCTTTTCCTAAAAAAATATTGAAAACAGTATTTTTACACCCAATTTTACACCCATAGCACCCTTGGGTATATTCCGATTGGGCCGCAAAGTTTGGGGCACAACTAGGGCCCAAATGGAGCTGTTTGCGAAATAATTAATTTTTTTAGACCGAAAGTGGATGATGAGGCGGACGGATATTGCATTTTTGAAATCTACGCATCTTGAAACGTAAAAGAAACAATTTTGAGGGGATGTTCACAAAATTTTTTGCTGAGCGAATACGTAGGTGTATTATTTACAGAATATTAAACCAAAAGTTCATAGATTTACACATGAATGAGACCCTTGTAGCTGGGGCCTATCCCGCCAGAATGCGCCTGTGGCGATGGGCGCTTCTTATTTTGTCCTAACGAGTGGCCAGAGCCAGTAGGAACCAAAATGATGTCACTGTGATAGCAGTAATGAACTACCGACTCGAATAAGTTACCCACGCCAAACCAACGAATAGGTGATGAGGAAAGTGGTGGAATGCACTTCAGATCTTTCTCCGCGGACGCACATAAAGACCTGGGCTCTGCCAAGTTCCGACCCCCTAGAGACAAACCTCTATTTATATCCCCAACATTCTACTTCGGGAAACTGACCTGTTTATTGAGACGGAGACCTTTTTATAGACTTGCCTCGCCAGATGCGCTGAAGACACGTTTGTTTGCGGCGGGGTGAACGCAAGCCTTCGGCGGCTCAGGAATAGTGAAATGTTTGACGTTCCGAGGAACATAGTCCAACAGGGCTCATATTTCAAGCTCGGTTACCTCCACGCTCTTTTATTCCGAGGATCTTTGATTAAATTCGAACATGTAAATCCACTTTGAGATCTCCCTTCTGCCTATAACACACCAATAACAAACTAAAAACGCTGCAAATTCCCACAGGTTTATTATTCACTAGTGATGGGCGTTGAATAACGGAACCGCTTAGAATAACCGGTTATCGACCAAGAACCGGTTATTGCGATAACCGGTTACGAGAAAACCTACGTTATTGGAATAACTACTTCGCTTCTCCTGGGCGGTACTAAAGAGACGGTACCTACCGGCTAGTCGCACACAGGTAACTGTCTCGCTCTCGCACCCTTTGATGTGGGGATGGTATGGGATGGTATTGAGTAACTACCTGCCGCCGATAACGCTTTACCCCGTAACCGGTTATCGACTTCCTGACAGTTATCCATCAGCTTAGGACCTTTCGCTTCCCTTTGACGTGAGATGGTATCCCGCGCTACAGGACAGCGTACCTGTAAGGCAAGGCGCACACGGGTCGTTCAGGAATCGTGAGAGGTGAGTGATTTTTACGCCTGGACGTTACTACCTGTGTTAATGGGTTGGGATCCGCTTACGAGGCGTTGACCTATCGTGAAGGGGGAGATCCGTAGGCGTCTCGTTTTGAGCGAGTTTCAAGCGTCGTGCATAGCAGTACGTCCAGGCGTTTCGTCTAATCCCTGACGAACCTGAAACGCATATCCCACGAGTAGGATGGTCAACGACCCGTGTGCGCCTTGCCTAACGATCACTCATTGCTCTTCACTCCATACCTAACAGGCTTCCTACCTATTTTAGGACGGTATCCCTCAGCTTAGCGCCCTTCAACAAAAAATTAAGAGTTATTCCTCATGCTCTCAGTACATTTCTAGTTATCGAGTAATAACGTTAAAAATGTTGAAGGGCCTAAAAACTAGCTCCATAACGTTTCGCGTTCCAATTTGTTGTGATGCAGGAAGTTCTAAATCGTATTGCCGATAATTAATTCAAGATTTTATCTACAGGTCACATTAAACTGTAGACAGGACATAACCATAGTTACCGACCTACTAAACTCAGTTTTGTGAGATTCCATGGGGGAGGGGGGGGGGGGGGGGGTTGAGATTAGGAAATTTCAAAAATTGTATTCCTCTATCAACAATTGATTTCTGTTATATTTATGGTCAGCATTTGAATTTAAGCCCTATCAGTGTAAGTGACAGATTCACATGATGAAGCAATAGGTAGGTAGGCATCATATATGATGAGAGAGAGAAGACGGAGAAATTGTTTTATTCCTTACAACATTTTATAGACAAATTTTGAAATATACAAATATGGTAAGTTCAATAAAAAGTTTGGTTTCTTAAAGTGGTTACATAAATATATTTTACTTACGTCCAAGTTAAGTTCTTATAGATATCAAAATAAAATCTTAGTTATAAAAATATTTCTTAAACGTGAGTTTTATAACAATTTGAGACTTAGTAATCGAAGTAAGTGTCGGTATTTAGTATGGTAGAAATCCCACAGTAGGCCAGGGCCTATACGTGGGCAATACAGAGCTGAAGCTAGTGTAGTTCAACAATGCTCAAAAGATGAACTTTTCGACATCTGCTCTCAGGTAATCACTCATGTTTGTTTCTCTACTCCGGAGTGAAAAACACCCCCATCACTAAACTGGTAACCGGTTATCAGAATAACCGGTTATCGTAACCGGTTACTAACCGATAACTGTTAGCGAATAACCCGTTATCAGAAAATAACGCTTTAGCCCATCACTATTATTCACCTGTACAGATGCCCCTTCTGCGTAGATCACTGTTTTCTGGGGTCAGTACCCTCGAGCTCCCCCCAGGAAAGCTCTAAATCGAGTACTGGAGCCGGCCCCGGGATTAAAGTTACCTACAAATGCAAGGGATTCAATAATTCAATCATTAATATTATTTTGTAGTTATTCATGAAGTATAAGGTAAATAATAAACCGTTGTGTAATAATTTACCGTTGAGTAATAATTTACCGTTGTGTAATAATTTGCTCATCAATAATACTTCAACGGTTGTTCAAGTTGCAAAAGTACCTACCAGCAAACTCCCAGCCCCTTCTACGTAGATGGTATAATGAATCGTTGTGAAATAATTTACCGTCGTGAAATAATTTACCATTGTGTAATAGTTTACCCATCAATAATACTTCAACGTTTGTTCAATTCACTACCTATCAGCAAACTCCAAAAGAGCAAGAGCCATCATTTCTCAAATGAAATAATATCACAGAACAACCAACTCGATTTCATACAGCCATCCGTGATTATAATCAGGTGATCCCTAGTGATGATGATCTCGGGCCAATTCCCGGTTGTTAGCGCGTCCCTAGGGATGATAATTGGGGTGAATGTATACAATTTCATTCACCCTGCTGTTGAAAAAGCCTGTCGGTGCAAACTTCTGGGCCTACTGTGAACTAACGGCTGGACGTACAATGCTCCGGGTGGTCTTAAAAAACTCCCAAGTTCGAGAACTATTTAAAACCGTAAAAAAATCGAGGTAACGGCTTCCTGGAGATTTCAACCCCTATTTTTCGTCCCTTAGGGATGGCTGACAGTAACGCCGAACTTCGAGGACCAACTAAACCCCAAACGGGACCTACATACCAAATTTCGTTAATTTTGGCTAATGGTAACTAAGAAAAGTGCGAAGTACGGCTTACGGCTGACGGACAGAAATTGTTTTATTGCATTTTCGGATTCTACATACCTTGAAACGGAAACCTTCAAATGTTGAGGGGGGGGGGGGGGGGGGGTAAACTTATTTTATTTCATGCTCGGTTCCAAAGGTTCATTATTGAAAATAATAAACCAACATGATTATCAGCAATGGCATGAACCAACGCGATCATATGACCTTTATAAAGTATTGGGTAGCGTTCCTGCAGAATCATTCCCGTCACTAATTGTCGTAAAAAGGGAGAGCAGGTCATCTCTTAAAAATCAGATTTTTCAGGACAGCACTTATGAGTTTTGTTCACTTTCTCTTATCCTAACTTCTCTCAAGTTTCGCGTTCTCGCACTGGTGTCATTACTACCAATTTTCAGGCGAAAATTCAGGTAAATTCATAGCTCCATTTAAAAAGTAAGAATAGGGTCGGAATGAGTAAGTAAGTACCTACGAAATTAACAACAATAATTAATAACAACGAAATTTCTTCACACCACAATAAACCGATGTTTAATGATTATGTCGATACCAAGTTATAGCCAAAATAATCGATATTTCTAATCGATTCTGCTTATAACGCGTTTCTAGTTTTCACTACACTTTTAAGGCATGGTTTCCTTGCAGAGGTATTAGTACTTACTTAGAGGATGTAATTTGAAACCCATATACATGAATGATACCACCAAGGATTTCCAACAAATGTAATCTTAGGTAGTAACGCCACATTAAGACTTTACTCCAGTATTGTGGTGTGGATGTTTCACTGGTGTCATTACTACCAATTTTCAGGCGAAAATTCAGGTAAATTCATAGCTCCATTTAAAAAGTAAGAATAGGGTCGGGATGAGTAAGTAAGTAGGTACGAAATTCATTAGGTTTTTCCTTTGAACGATTCCTAAAAATAACAAGATAAATTTAGTCAATAACGCCTTCTAAATACCAAAATTGAATGTCATAAATTATTATAATATCTACCTAATCGTTATATTTTTTTAATTTGTGCGATTAGAAGATTATTAATAAAGAAGAGGAAAACAGAAATAGGTTTCAGTTTCCTTTTATTGATTTAAACAAAAATTGAAAAATCCCTATTTTCATTCTTTATTTTAAATTGTTTACCGAAAATCCGCAATAATGCTGTTATCTGCACTTACCACTGAAATGTGCAACTAACCGTACAATATTACAACCCTTCGAATATTTCTTTTGCTTTTCAAATGTTCCTTCAGAAAAAAAAAAGTCTAAACATTGTTTTTTCCCGGTTGTTCCAATGTTATCCCGTTAAGCAGGAATAGGTAAAACAGAAATGAGAACTTGTCGAAAGAAAAAAATAAACTTATAAACTGAAAGAACGTTGTCGAGAACCTTGAATAGGTACCTATAATAAATTAATAAGATAACAAGAAATACGGGAAACGGATGGCACTGTATGCTGTTTGTGTTTCAGAATTCAGATTTTACATTTTACAATAAAATATCGTGAAGAACACGTCATGTGGACTAAGCCGTTATAATAATCAAAGGAAGAGCGCCTCGCTTATCTGACGATGAATGACTCGACCGAATAATGAAGCCAGTGATTCCAAGGTGAAACGCCTCATCTCGATTTTAACTGACTCGAGGTGTTTCTGATCAGAATCCAGGATTAGAATAAATTATTTGAGGCCTTCATGGTGCTTCAGTCATTTCACCTCTGTCTTGAATGAGATGAGGCGCTTTCCCTTTTAGCACCACAATTTTCCAGTTTTCGGGTGAAAATGTCGACTTTTTCAAACATGAATTTTCAATGTATGACTTCTCCAATGGAACGACCATGTCAAAATTAGGGGAATACGTAAGAACCCAATTTTCGACAATTATTATTGAGATCAGGGAGACCTTTTGAAGGCAGAGGCGCAATGACTACCGAGCTCCTCTCGCAGATCATTGCCTGTTCAAGTAGCTCATTGAAGAATATATCGAGTTGGCAATCTGACAGTGGAAACAGCATTTCCTTTTGACATTTTCATGTCTTTACTTTGGCGCACAAACTCGAAAAGCGTTACCAAAAAGCGACAGGAAAACGCTTTATGCACCATTTCTGATGATTTTCGCTTACAACCGATGATTCGTTTCTACGGAACTTCATGTTTACAATTTTTCATCGTACAAAAATCGTTCACCACTCGTTGGGATCGTGCGGTTTTATTGAATATTTTCTTGTTAACCGTACCCCCGTACCTTGCGCGGTAGCTGAGCTGAGCATGATGAAAAAAAAAACCAGTCATGCAGCATGACTTAATGAGCGAATTTTCAAAGAAATATTCGAATTAATGGCTATGGTTTTGAATAAAGGAAAACTTCGGTCTAAAATTTGGTTTTCTATGTATATTCTCTTCGTATTTATTTTAATTTGTACGTTTTGTCCATCCTGATTCTACCGTTTGTTTATTACGTAATTGTACTAAGTGCTTATTTATTTGATCGCTGTGGGTTCATAATCTTCCCCTTTTTTGCTTCGAACTCTCGTCTTCAATTAATACTTCTCACATTTTTCAATCTGACCACTCTAAGGGGGTGGGGGGGGGGGGGTAAGAGTTTAAAGATTATCCTAGTTTTGGGTAATTTTTGCGCACTTTAAATGCTCTAATTTAAGAACGGATTTAGATATCTAAAATCCGATTTCACCATCGTGTTCAGCGTGCAAAAACCTTTAAAATGAGGGGTCACTTGTTAGAAAATAACATTTAGGGGATTTTTGGGTAATTTTTGCGCACTTTAAATGCTCTAATTTGAGAACGGATCAAGATATCTAAAATCCGATTCCACCATCGTGTTCAGCGTGCAAAAACCTTTAAAATGAGGGGTCACTTGTTGGAAAATAACATTTTGGGGATTTTTGGGTAATTTTTGCGCACTTTAAATGCGCCAAAACCCTCCTTAGAGTAGGCCAATTTCGCCCATCTTCGAACTTAGCCTTTCGATTGCCAAGATAGATTTTTTGTGCAAATTTGAGCTGTTTATCTCAATTCTATCGAGAGTTATCGTCTGGAGTGACACATATATAAATATATATATACATATAAAAAAGTGTTAAATTTCAGGAATCGTTTTAGAATGGTCTGAAACGGATTTCTATGAAGAAAATTTCCAAAAATTTATATTATTTAAATTTCGAAGCCATTGCAATAGCTTCATTTTCTTTGAAAATTCGCTAAAAGGTGGGTACCCAAGGTAGTCAGCAGCATAGGTAATGAAGAAAGTAATTGTTTACTAGTATAGAATGTGGTAGCCTTGCATCACTCTGTAACCCGGATCGTGGTAACCTTGCAACCCGTAAATGATTCCTTAAATTAACCCTAAATTGAAATTGTTGTATTTCCTTTCAAGTCCTGAATCAAGATTGAGAAGAGGTTCCTTTGTTAATTGCGATTACGTTGTGTGCGATGGATTCGAAGAAGTTTCCTCAGTTCATTATCGGTACTCCTTTCTCGCCAGACACCACCGAAAAAGAAAAATATTAACGATTCCTACAGACGCGATCTTCATCCGAGAGGCAAAGGAAATTGCAATTTACTAACTTACATAAACTGCGTTTATTAAATAACTGAGTCTAATAGTTTGAAAACATTTTTGTGTGAAAGAGCGCAAAAGTAAGAAGTCACACCAAACAGCGTTACTTTCTTTTCTGATGATGAAGAAAGAACAAGGGAGAATGATTCTTAGTTACCTTCCTACTGTCAAGATAAAGCTTGTGATGCAACATGAAAATGTCTCACATTGTTGCGGACGTTTGTACGCAAGCGTTTTGTGTACGATGTCTAACATTTAATCATAATGGGTCGTATACATCGAATTTACATACTTCTACTACAAGCAGCTTTACGCATCTGTAGCACTTCAGCGATCAATGTGAATTTTATTGGAATTGGTCATTAATGTGATCTGGACTTCTCTAAAAACCACCAATAGTTGACCTAATACTTGACCTAGTCGGTGTTTTATTGGAGTTCAGTGTTGTAGTATCAAAACTATTCTGGAACTTCGGTAAGCGCCCATCATGTTCCACTGATATTGCGAAGGTCCGAGATTGTTTGGTGTAATATACCGTCGGTATAATATACCTACAGGTGCAAATATATTTTTGAGTAATAGAGTAGTATGTATATAATATGCACTGTCTGGACGGCGCGTGCAAAGGGTCATCACTGTATTATTAATGTTGACATCTCAGTACATCAAAAAACCTATCGCGATTAAATCAGCCAATTCAGTCGACCTTAAAAAAGCAGGGTGGCATTATAGAGAGTTGTGAATTATTCTGACAGGGCTATCCCGGATCTTTGCTGTGTGCTAACGCCCTGGAGGCTCACTTTCGTTCTACATGTGAGATCCACCATCTGTTTGACCTTCGAATGGTAGCTAAACTGAATCTATTCTTGCGGAATACATTCATTTTCGACGTCAATATTTCCACTACGCGTTCCATCATTAAGTCATTTAAATTCGCTATTCTTATTCAATACAAACTCAAATGTATGTATGTAATTTCGTTGTCATATTGTCATATTTGTGTATTACCTATTCTTATATGTATAATAACATAATATTTTTAATTTCTTTTGTTCCAGGTGGGTAGCGAATTCAGTTGTGCTTGGGCTAATGGATCTTATCGGTAAATCTTACTTCCTACCGTAAAACCTTCTTGAAGTTTGAAAACAAACAAGACAACCAGTTATCGTACCAACGGTATTTCTGGTGATATTGAAAGCTAGCAAAACGTTGGTGAACGTGGCGGAGCGTTTATTTTGTTTACTCAAATTCTATATTATCTATATTTAGACCCGAATCAAATTAATGACAACAACGAAATTCAAAAATGCTGTCAATTACTACACCATGTTTTATTATTTTCCTATAGGTATTGATTATAAGGTATTGTTTTTCAAGATAGAAGCCCCCCTTGCTGGGAGGGCTTAAAATAATTAATTTAAAATTAATTTATTCACTACAGATACGGGTGGATTCAAGAATTCTGTCTACAATAGTATGTTGTTATGCATGAAGCATTGCTTGTAGTTTTAACAATATTGAATGAAAATTCTAACGTGTTCGTGAAAGTGAGAAGTTGAGTACCTCAGATTTCGCGTTTGTGCATGCGCTGTGGTTATGCCAGTCATCTGATAGCTTTTAAATTTTCAAGGGACCATGTAGGAGCTGCACCCCAAATACGCCCCACGTTTGAGCCAAATCGGGCCATTGATTCGCGAGAAATTGAGTAGGTAACTCGTGTTCGCGTTTGCGCAGTGGCCCTAGTTTCATGAGCCAATCGTTCTGTAATTCTGCGGCCCAGCCCATACGATCCCTGAAAATTTCAGCAAAATTTAATTAGGTATGAGGAAATAGGGTTTATTACTGTGAATTCTGTTTGCATTTTGGTTTATTATTTTCAATAATGAACCATTGGAATCGAGCATGAAAAAAAAAACGCTGCAAAGTCCTTGTCACATGGGTTTATTATTCTACCGGACATACCTACAGAAATGCTGGCTGTTCATTTATTTTTGCTTTCATTTGAAATAACTGAAATAGCTATTTTTGGTGGTTTCCACCAATTTTGGCCCCCAAAACACGAATTAGGTACGCTCCTTTTTTTTTTTTTTCAAATTATCCTTGATCATTGATAGTGCAATTTAATCGTCTTGATCCACCTCTTGATACTTGTTCTAGTGTTATTCTACAAATTGATGGTGATTTCAGACGATTTTCCAGGTTTTTGACTAATAAAAAATCAATTTTGGGAGCTGAACATCTGGTACAACCTTAATTTTCCACTCTTTGGTCAAAATCGACTTCATATTCGGTCTTCTCGTCTCCAAAAACATGAAAAACGATACCTCAAAGGCTCATTTTACTAACATGTTGCTAAAACGCAAAAGTACCTATTTTTACACACATTTTCACTCGTAACACCCCTGGGTATATTCCGATCGGGCTGAAAAGTTTCGGGACACAACTAGGGCCCAAAAGGAGCATGTGTGCGAAAGAACGAATTTTTTAGACCAAAAATGAAGCCTGTACACGTGATACGGCGGACGGCGTACGGCGGACGGACATTGCATTTTTTGAATCTACGCACCTTGAAACGGAAAAGAAATAATTTTGAGGGGGTGTTATAAAAATTTTTTGCTGAGCGAATACATAGGTGTATTATTCACAGAATAATAAACCAAAATCTAACCCCCCCCCCCCTCAAAATTTGATTGTTTGCGTTTCAAGGTATGTAGAATCCGAAAATGCAATACAAATATTTCTGTCTGTCCGCCGTACGGGCCACATTTCTTAGTTACCATGAAACAAAATTGATGAAATTCGGGTTATAGGTTCCGTTCGGGGTCTAGTTGGTCCTCGAAGCTCGACATTACTGTCAGTCATCTCTAAGGGGTTCAAAATAGAGGTTGACATTTTCAGAAAGCCTATACCTTTGTTTTACGTGATTTTTTTAACGGTTTTAAATAGTTCTTGAACTTACGAGTTTTTTAAGACCTCCCAGAGCACTCTACGTCCAGCCGTTCGTTCACAGTAAGGACCCGAAGTTTGCACTGACAGGCATTTTCGACAGCAGGGTGAATGAAATTGTATACACTCTCGTCACCAGGGACGCGCTCGATTCAATCAATCAATCAATTTTGGTTTATTATTTTCAATAATGAACCATTGGAATCGAGCATGAAAAAAAAAATTCTTACCCCCCCTCAAAATTTGATGGTTTACGTTTCAAGATATGTAGAATCCAAAACTGCAATAAAAATATTTCTGTCTGTCCGCCGTACGCCGTACGCCGTACGGGCCACTTTTCTTAGTTACCATGAAAAAAAATTGATGAAATTCGGGTTATAGGTTCCGTTCGGCGTCTAGTTGGTCCTCGAAGCTCGACGTTACTGTGAGTCATCTCTAAGGGGTTCAAAATAGGGGTTGAAATTTTCAAAACGCCTATACCATTTTTTTACGTAAATATTTTTACGGTTTTAAATAGTTCTTGAACTTGCGAGTTTTTTAAGACCATCCGGAGCATCCTACGTCCAGCCGTTCGTTCACAGTAAGGCCCCGAAGTTTGCACCGACAGGCATTTTCGACTCCAGTGTGAATGAAATTGTATACAATCCAAACCAAATCTCGTAACCAGAGACGCGCCCACAATAGGAATTTGTGAATACGGCCAATCATTGGTAGGGATCACCTGATTATATTGGCGGAGTATGAAGTCGAGTTGGTTGTTCTGTGATATTATTTAATTTGAAAAATGATGGCTCTATTGGAGTTTGTTGGTAGGTAGTGAAACTTGAACAAACGTTGAAGTATTATTGATGGGTAAATTATTACTACGGTAAATCATTACTCAACGGTAAATTATTACACAACGGTAAATTATACCATCTACGTAGAAGGGGCTGGAGTTTGTTGGTAGGTACTTTTGCAACTTTTTTCACTCCTCATCAACAATTTCTTTTCAGAACTTCATTATGTGTGTTTCTTTTTGTTAGGTACTGTTTGTCATCGGCAGAATTATTTTAGCAACATTTAACTCGTGATTTAGGTAGGTACCTAGTAACGAGTACGGGGTTAGGTACCAACCTAAGGAGGGTCTGCGGTCTACATAATATGTATAGAATAGTACATATCATATTATATAGACGGGTTATCTATACATAGAGCTGTGATCTGTAACAGAAGGGTATTCTATACAAAATAATAAACCGTTGTGCAGGGATTTGCAGCGTTTTCAATTGCAATTGGAATAGTTAGTAAATTATTGGATTACTTTAATTGCAATTGGAATTCACTTAAGAATTGTAAAAATTGGTATACCATCAATCTGAATTGGACTTTGATCTGGAATTAATTTCGAATTGTCTAATTGGCATGGTGCGCATTGGCATGGTCCGAAATGGTTCAGTCAATCGTTTTCTTTTGTTTTTTCAATAAATTCATTATGACCAATCACAGGGCCGGGCCACGGCTACGCGTTCTGCAATTCTATTGGCCAACGCTGTCTGCCATTCACATAATATGTATAGAGTAGTACATAAATTATATTATATAGACGGGTTATCTATACAGAGAGCTGTGATCTGTAACAGAAGGGTATTCTGTACAAAATAATAAACCGTTGTGCAGGGATTTGCAGCGTTCTTTTCTCTGTAGGTAGTGTAAATGATGTTAGAAAGACTGTTCTTTATTTTGAGAGACTTTCAGTCTTCGAGATTTCAAAAAGAGACGGGGAAATGGGGCCCAGCTGTTGTCTTGTGAACTGGTATAACAGTTCAACAAACTATTTCATAAAGGCATGCGTGGTTATAATCAGCTGTTCCCTATAGCAGTGATATCTGGGCTGAATGTATAAAATTTCATTCACGATCATGTTGACGATGCTTTTCATTCAAACTTCAGGGCCATACTGTGAACGAACGGCTGGACGTACAGTGCTTCAGATGGTCGCAGAAAATCCTACGATCGAAATCAATTTAAAAACGCAAATAAAAACCATACCCTTCTGTCGTGAGTCCCTCCCGGGAACACTCCACTAACAACCTTAAAGCTCTCACCAATATTCGTATGTAAAACTTACCTTCCGCTAATAAACATCTGAGTGGGGAGACAGGCAACAGAATCCAGGGGACACAACCTGGAGCCCCACTACCAGCTCCCAACAGGGAGCTGGAGGGAGAGGCCTCCAAGTCCTATATAACCCTGGATCCTGGAGCTTTAGCTTCATTCGACACTTCCTCTAACCAGCTCTCTCTTCTCTCTCTCCTACCTTCCTCCTCCCAGATGCCTGGTGGAATCCGCCGCTCTGGGAATTCACCTCCTACCTTTTCCCCTTGTCTACATCGGTGGATATCCGCCGCCTAGACAAGCACCTTCCTTCACCTACATCGGTGGATCACCGCCGCCTAGGTGAATTTCCTTCCTCTCGCCTACATCGGTGGATTACCGCCGCCTAGACGAGATTCCTTCCACTCACCTACATCGGTGGATCACCGCCGCCTAGGTGAACTTCCTTCCTCTCACCTACATCGGTGGATTACCGCCGCCTAGGTGAAATTCCCTCGCTCTTTTCTACTTACTCTTTCACGCCACCGTGATGATAAATTTAAATTCATCACAGTGGTGAACCCGACGTTCATCCAACCTTCTCCCCTTCCTCCCTTCTTACCACCTCATGTGTCGCCCCCAGTCTAGTTCGGTGTCCCGAATTTTAAATTCACATTTAAAATAATCAGTATATAAATTCGCAATTCTTGGCCCACCCTCACCGCTCACGCGGCTCTCAACTCTCCACCGCCAGCACCTCCGCTACCGCAAATTGCGAATTTAAAATTCAAACCTCACCCAATTTGAATTTTGATTACAGACCTCAACCATGGACCCGAACTCGCCACCACCGCCGCTCCTCCGGCCATCCCTGCTGCAGCCGCCGACCGCTGCGACATCTGACGCCACCGACAACCCCTTCACCAGCCTCTCACCACCCGGCTCTACCGCATCCGCCGCCGCCGCTGCCGCCGCCGCTGCAGCTGCCGCACACGCCGCCGCCGACGTCACGACGGCCTCGGCGTCGTTCCCGCTGTCGCTGCCCCCCTTCTACACGCACGACCCCGCGCTCTGGTTCTTCCAGGTCGACGCTGCGTTTTCGGCCGCCAACATCCGCAGCCAGCGTACGCGTTACTCCCGCATCATCTCTCTACTCCCGTATGAGATCCTCCTGCAGACATCAGACATCTCCCCCGACGCCACGGCCGCCTACGACGACCTCCGCAACCGCCTCATCAATTTATACCAACCTTCCAAGATCGCGCGTGTCGCAGCGCTCTCCCAACCCCAACACCTCGGCGATCTGAAGCCTTCCCATCTATACCGTCGCCTACGTCATCAGCTGCACGACGTAATGACGGCCGACATCGCACGGACCTTCTGGCTGCGGGCCCTCCCCCACCCCATCCAGATGGCGCTCGCCAGCCACCTCGACGGCCCGGACGAACCACTACTACGTCTCGCTGACACAGTACACGACCTCGCCGCAGCCGCCGGCGTCACGGAAGTCGCCGCGCCCCGCACCCCCACCCCGCGCAGGGACCGGACGCCGTCACAAGAGCGCCGCCGGCCCCCCTCCCTCCACCGGCGCCGCTCCCCCTCCGTCGAACGCCGGCCTGCCCCCTCCACCGACCACCGACGCCAGCGCTCGTCCGACCGCCGCACCATCTCCCCCACCCAGCAACGAAGAGGGAGGTCCCCAACCACGGCGACCCCCTCTACCTCCGCGCGCCCCACCAGGACCTACCTCCCAGCTGACCCCCCCCCACCGATATTTCTATCATGTTAACTTCGGTGGGGAGGCCCGCAAATGCCAGCCCCCCTGCTCCTACTCCTCCAAGCAGGGAAACGCGGACGCCCGCCGGTAAATCCGGCGGGCCCCCCTCCTCGCCAACACGGGGGGGACCACCACCAACCCCTCCCCGCCCGCATTCACACCACCACCACAAAGCCTCGCTACCCCTCCTACGCCGCCGCCACGGCTGCCAACCTCCCGACCGCATCTCCATCGACTGACCCCCCACCCCGGGTCAGCCCCTCCAAGCCCGCCCCCAGGGCAACCACCCTTCCGGCCACCACTCACGTCGCCGCTACCGTTCCCCCACCCCGTAACGGCCCCTCCAAGCCCGCCTCCAGGGCAGCCACCCTCCCGGCCGCCACTCACGCCGCCCCTTCCGTTCCCCCTCCCCGGAACGGCCCCTCCAAGCCCGCCTCCAGGGCAGCCACCCTTCCGGCCGCCACTAACACCGCCGCTACCGTTCCCCCACCACGGAACGGAACCTCCAACCCCGCCCCCAAGGCAACCACCCCTCCGGCCGCCACTCACGCCGCCGCTACCGTTCCCCCTCCCCGGAACGGCAAAAAATCACCCCGCGTCTCCTTCGCGGAGGACCAGCCACCAACATCACACCCGCCCGTCACCTCGGACGAAACAAGCCTTCCCCTCCTACAGACCCCAACACCTCCGCCATATTGCCGCACTCCGCCCCAGCTCACCAACGCCTGTTCCTCAAATGTTCGAAAACACACGTCCCGTTCCTCGTCGACACAGGGGCGGCGCTCTCCATCTTCCCAAATAATATTCTCCGGCGACAGGCGCGTTGTTACCGGCAACTCCTCTACGCCGCCAACGGTACCACCATCCCCTCGTACGGGACGTACCGCTCATCAATCCATATGAGCGGGCTCGCGTACGAGTGGGAATTTACCGTGGCGGACGTAGAGAAAGCTATCCTGGGGGCCGACTTCCTCGCATATTTCGGCCTCCAGGTTGACGTCCGTAACGCGCGCCTGCTCGACCCCTCCTCCCAGAAACCCATCCCCGGGTTTATCCATGCTGTCGATCGCCCCCCATCCCAGTTTGAACAACTTCTCCTACAGTACAAACCCCAGCGCCGCCCCTCGGCACACATCTCACAAACACAGCATTATATTGAAACCTCTGGCCCCCCAATATCCGCCAAAGCGCGCCGACTCCACCCCCTCCAGCTGTCCCAAGCACGAAAACACTTCGACAACCTCATCAAAGAAGGCATTATCCGCCCCTCCAAATCCCCGTGGGCTTCACCGCTACATATTGTGCAGAAGCCCAACGGGGATATCCGCCCCTGCGGCGACTACCGCCGCCTCAATGCGAAAACAACCCCAGATCTCTACAACGTCCCGCATCTCCGTGACTTCTCTTCCCACCTCCACAACACAACCATCTTTTCAACACTCGACATCTCTAGAGCCTTCCACCACATTCACATCTACCCTCCTGACGTCCCCAAAACAGCCATCATCACCCCTTTCGGCCTGTTCGAATACATTAAAATGGGTTTCGGCCTCCGGAACGCTGCCCAGACGTGGCAGCGTTACATGGACAACATTCTACGGGGACTACCCTTCGTATTCTGTTTCCTGGACGACGTACTGATCGCTTCCCGGGACCCGAAGGAACATCTGGCACACCTGAAACAAGTACTCGCCATCTTCGCCGCCGAGGGCCTCACCATCAACTCTCTGAAATGTGTTCTCGCCCAACCCTCCGTCCGCTGCCTCGGCCACCAAGTTTCGTCCGACGGGATCAAACCCCTACCGGACAAAGTGCACGCCCTCACCGACTTCCCACAGCCCCGCACTGTCTCAGAACTCCGCCGTTTCCTGGGTATGTTGAACTTTTATCGTAGACACATCAAACACGCAGCACAACATCAACAACCACTCATACACGCTATCCCACAGCCGGCCAAGAAAAACGATAACCGCCCCATTTCCTGGACCCCCGCCCTCACAACCGCCTTTCAAAAATGCAAACAGGACCTGGTAGACGCCGCTCTATTGGCCCATCCCGATCCCCATGCCCCCCTCTCCATCACCACGGATGCGTCCGACTGGGCCATCGGGGCAGTACTCCACCAAAACACCGGCGCCACCCCCCAACCCCTCGGCTTCTTCTCTAAAACTCTGTCCCCAACACAAAAAAATTACTCCACCTTTGACAGAGAACTCCTCGCCATCCACGAAGCCATCAAACACTTCCGTGACTTCGTGGAGGGCAGGCAGTTCTCTGTCATCACCGATCATAAGCCCCTCACACACGCCCTCCTCCAAAACCGTAAATCAGCCTCCCCCCGTCGCCTCCGGCAACTCGAATTTATCGGGCAGTTTACGTCCGATATTCGTTATTTGCCGGGGGCCGACAACTGCGTCGCCGACGCCCTCTCCCGCCCCACCCCTGCGCCGGTGGCGGAGTTACTGCCCTTTCCTTCCCCACAAACCCTCAAACATCACCAAAATCCTACTTCCGACCCCGCACTTTCCAACCTCATCTCCGCCTCCAAATTGGAACAGCTGCCTCCCCTCGACCTCTGGTGCGACGTATCGGCCGATTCACCGCGCCCGTACGTCCCGCCGGAGCTGAGGAGGCAGTTGTTCCTCCATTACCACTCCCTCCATCATCCCGGCATTCGGGCGAGCCGGGATCTCATCAAGACGCGGTACTTCTGGCCCCATATGAACACGGATATCCGTACCTGGGTTCTATGGTGCCAGAAGTGCCAGCAGTTTAAGGTCTCGGCTCACCCCCATGTACCTCCTCAACCCATCCCCGACTCCCTCCCGTGGGAACATGTCCACTTGGATCTGGTCGGCCCTCTTCCCCCCTCCGAGGGGAAGAGGTACTGCCTCACCATGATCGACCGTGCGACCAATTGGGTTGAGTGTATCCCACTCGCCCACATTACCGCGGACGCCGTCGCCGCGGCCTTCCTCACTCAATGGATCAGCCGCTACGGCTGTCCGCGGACACTCACGGTCGATCAGGGGAGGCAGTTTGAGTCAGCCCACTTCGCCGACCTGCTCCGTTCCCTCGGGATTCAAAAAATCCGCACCACTCCTTATCACCCTCAATCCAACGGGAAAATAGAGCGGTGGCACTCGGTCCTCAAGCAAGCCATCTCCACATCAGCCACATCTCCCTCATGGACCAAAACCCTCCCCTACGTCTTACTTAGCCTCCGCACTTCCGCCCGTCCTTCAGACAACACGAGTCCCGCCCAACACGCTTTCCGAGACCCCATTCGTTTACCGGCCGACATTTTCCCTCCACACAACACCCCGTCCATTAACAGGGAACCGCTACACACCTCAACACCGACAAACGACACCACTTACCCCAAACGCTTTTACACTTCCACGCACATGTACTTGAAAGAGCCCGGCATGCATAAAACCTTTCAGCCCCTTTATGCCGGGCCCTTTCAAGTCATCCGCACAACACCGACCACCGCGACCCTGCTAATGGACGGGAAACCCCACACCGTCCCTTTCGCCCGCTGCAAACCCGCCCCTGTTCTCCCTCAAACAACATCAGCTATCAGTCTCCCGCCGTCTGTTAGCCATGGAACATCTCTCTCCACCTCAACAGTCTCCCCCGTCGCCGTTTCCGGATTTCGATTCGGATCCGGAAATGGCGGCCATACTCCGGGACGTTTACGTCCCGGACCCGCTCTCCCCCCTACCCCCTTCGCCCGGACCAACTCCATCGCTTCCATTTTTTCCGCGAAGGATTTCCGGGTTACCTCCCCGGCCCCGGCGGTGGAAGTACCCCCAGTGGCGCATACTGCGCGAATTTCGCGCAGCGCAAGCCACCGGGGTACATCCTCCCTACACCCCGATCGACCCTCTCATGGCCCCGCTCCTTCACGAGTTTCGCCTCACCCTCCTAATGCCACCCCCACCGCCCCTTCAAAATATCAACCCCCCCGTCTTCAACGATTCAAAGCCCCCCAAATTTCAACCCCCCCTTGCTGCCCCACCATTTTCGATTTTCGACCCCCCAATTTTAAATTATCACC
Organism: Leptopterna dolabrata; assembly: GCA_954871275.1. Classification (NCBI taxonomy): domain Eukaryota; kingdom Metazoa; phylum Arthropoda; class Insecta; order Hemiptera; family Miridae; genus Leptopterna; species Leptopterna dolabrata. The sequence goes on from OX940981.1 coordinate 49,505,516, forward strand.
CACCCACACCCCAACCCACCAGTACCACAACATCCCCTCCTCCCCCTCCTCCGCCGGGGATATCCGAAATAGCTCCCGCCGGGACGACACGGTCCGGGCGGCGCAACAGACGACGGGAGCGTCCCCACACTCCCCGCGTCCCGGCGGCCAAGTCTCCCGCCCCGCTCTGAGCAATCACGGCGGGGCCTTGAGATTTCGGGACAGTGCTTGTGTTTCATTAACCCACACGCACTGTACCGAACCTCACAGCCCCGCCATGGCCACCTCGTCGCAGCGGGCACCATCCACACCTTACCTCACGCTCCAATCTAACACTTCACTCCACCCACACACTCACTACACTTCACCACACACAACCCACACCCAGGGAACGGCGGATTTCACAACCCCGCTCCAATCTGTCTCCCCTACAAAATTCGCACACACCGAAGTTTCCGACCATGTACATACAACTGTAAATACAAATTGTAAATGCCAATATAAATACCAATGTACATACCAATGTAAATACCATGTAAATACCAATGTAACTAGCTTGAAATTTTTGTACATATTACGCTACTCATCATCATCATTATCCTCATCACCATTGTACATATTCCTCCACTACTTGTCCCTTCATCAATTTTGTCATGCTATCATCCTACTTGCTACTTTTTCCTACTTCCTATGTCTTACTACTTACTTACTAATTCCTTACTATGTACTCTATGTCACGCTATCTATATATAAACCCTAGGATTAAGTCACCACCGGTCACACTTTTGCCTTCAGCACTTCCATTGTTTGCTTCAGCCTTCAGCTTCTGTCAACCTGTGCCTTCAGCTCCCCTCTTGTTTCCGCAGCCCTCAGCCCCTGTAACCTTGGGCCTTCAGCTATCTCAAACATTGGTTCGAACTGGGGGGACCTCTGTCGTGAGTCCCTCCCGGGAACACTCCACTAACAACCTTAAAGCTCTCACCAATATTCGTATGTAAAACTTACCTTCCGCTAATAAACATCTGAGTGGGGAGACAGGCAACAGAATCCAGGGGACACAACCTGGAGCCCCACTACCAGCTCCCAACAGGGAGCTGGAGGGAGAGGCCTCCAAGTCCTATATAACCCTGGAGCTTTAGCTTCATTCGACACTTCCTCTAACCAGCTCTCTCTTCTCTCTCTCCTACCTTCCTCCTCCCAGATGCCTGGTGGAATCCGCCGCTCTGGGAATTCACCTCCTACCTTTTCCCCTTGTCTACATCGGTGGATATCCGCCGCCTAGACAAGCACCTTCCTTCACCTACATCGGTGGATCACCGCCGCCTAGGTGAATTTCCTTCCTCTCGCCTACATCGGTGGATTACCGCCGCCTAGACGAGATTCCTTCCACTCACCTACATCGGTGGATCACCGCCGCCTAGGTGAACTTCCTTCCTCTCACCTACATCGGTGGATTACCGCCGCCTAGGTGAAATTCCCTCGCTCTTTTCTACTTACTCTTTCACGCCACCGTGATGATAAATTTAAATTCATCACACCTTCTATTGAAAGATTTCAAGGACCGACTAAACCCAAAATGGGACCTACAAACCCGATTTCATTAGTCATGGTTCGTAATTACTAAAGAAAGTGCCACACATACAGTGGACGGACAAATATTTTTCAAATTCCCTCCTCGGATTTAGGTACTTATCTTGAAACGCAAGCCATCAAATTTTGATTTTTTTCTTTTCTTGACCGTTTCAACGGTTTTTTAAATGAAAAAAAAAAGAAAGAAAAAACCGACAGGGCACCGTTATCTCGACTTTTTTTACGTTTCAGCGAGTTTTCAACGAAAATGACACTTGACGCTATTGCAATGGGTCCAACGTGTTCAGAGCATGAATTTTTGCATTTTTTGGTTTATTATTTTCAATAATGAACCATTGGAATCGAGCATGAAAAAAAAAAAAAATTCTAACCCCCCCCCCCCCCCCCTCAAAATTTGATGGTTTACGTTTCAAGGTATGTAGAATCCGAAAATGCAATAAAAATATTTCTGTCTGTCCGCCGTACGGGCCACTTTTCTTATTTACCATGAATAAAAATTGATGAAATTCGGGTTATAGGTTCCGTTCGGGGTCTAGTTGGTCCTCGAAGTTCGACGTTACTGTGAGTCATCTCTAAGGGGTTCAAAATAGGGGTTGACATTTTCAAAACGCCTATACCATTTTTTTACGTGAATATTTTTACTGTTTTAAATAGTTCTTGAACTTGCGAGTTTTTTAAGACCATCCGGAGCATCGTACGCCCAGCCGTTCGTTCACAGTAAGGACCCGAAGATTGCACCGACAGGCAATTTCGACACCAGGGAGAATGAAATTGTATACATTTAGGCCGAATATCGTCACCAGGGACGCGCTTACAATCGGAAATTGGCCCGAGATAAAATCATTACTAGGGGCCTCCTGATTATATTGGAGGAGTATGAAGTCGAGTTGGTTGTTCTGTGATATTATTTCATTTGAAAAATGATGGCTCTTTTGGATTTTGTTGATAGGCAGTGAAACTCGAACAAATGTTGAAGTACTATTGATGGGTAAATTCTGTACAAAATAATAAACCGTTGTGCAGGGATTTGCAGCGTTTTAAATAGGCAAATCCGTTTCAGAGCATCCTGAATTCATCCCTTGATTTAAAAAAAATTTGTATGTATGTATGTATGTATAAATGTATACTGTTTAAAACGCTCCTAAGCGAAACTTCCAGGTAAATCCCCCTACCTTTTGTTCTTTATCTTTGTTTGTATATATATATGTATACATATATATATTTATTTATTTATGTGTCACTCCAGACGACATCTGTCCTTCGATACGTGATGCAAATTCCAAATTTCGCCAAAACTTTCGCACTGCTAAACGAAAGGATGAGTTCAAAGATGAGCAATTTTTAAAAATTCTGAGGGGTAAAATTTGAGTTTTTAGGGGCCAAAAAGTGGTATTACGGCCTGACATCAATAGTAATTCACATGGCGTTGTGTGCGATGTTGATTCACGACGAAGGGATTATTTGCTGATAAAAATATTTTCCTCAAAAAAAGGGCGGGTCATATTTTTTGACTTTATAAAGGTCAAAAATCGGTAGAAATGGCTAAAATCACGAAAAAACCCACAATTTTACGAAAAGTGGTACGGTTTTTCGCTGTATCATCTTTTTACTCAATAGCACGAATATTCAGTTGTAAAATTCGCTCTTACAGCCATGCTGCACTACTGCTTTAAATTGATCTCGAACTTGGGAATTTTTTTTAGACCACTGGGGCATTGTACTGCCAGCAGTAAGGCTCTGAAATTTTCACCGAAAAGCTTCGTCAACACGATCGTGAAGGAAACGGTATACATCCAGCCCAGATAATATTATTATTATCATTGCTAGGGAACACCTCATTATAATCGCACATGGCTGAATGAAATCGAGTTGCCTGTTCCGTGTTGTTATTCATCTGAGGAGTGATGATGGGTATTTTGGATTTTGTTGGTAGGGTAAGGATATTTAGGTTACCTACTTTTGTAACTTATGAAAAGTTATACTTCATGAATAGCAACAACAACAACAAAATAATTAATACCATTCTTCATTCCACTGCAATAATTGCGCGTCCGGCTCCAGTACTTGGTTTGGGGCTTTTCTAGTGTGTGTGTGTGTGTGTTTTGAGGGTAATGTTGGGGGGGGGGGGGGGGGGGGAGTAGTTAATGACCACAGAAAACAGAGATTTACACAGAATGGGCACCTATACAGGTAAATAATGAACCTTGTGTAATCATTTGGTGAGTTCTCGAAGTTAAAAATAATAAACCAAATCATGGATTGAATACCTACTGTGTAAAATTCATAATTCATCCGTCAGTATCTCATTTTGTTATAGTAATTCCGCTTGGTGCAGTACGCAGGTACTTACCTTATAATACCTATATTATTGTTAATGGAAATATTAATTGTGTTATAGTAAATTGATCAGAATCACAAAATTACAAGTTTCTTTCCTGTTTGAAGATGTTTGTTTATATTTTTCGCTCATCATAGCTTCCTAGAAAATTGTGGGCAATTTTCATCAAAGCCAATTTTATCACAGTCAGTTAGTGACGCTACCGACCGTCTTTCAATTAATAGCTCCAAATGGCCCGTTGTACTTCCTAAGGAAAATGGCAGGATTCACAACAGGTGCAGTAAATTAGTAGCGATGAAACATTATCTTCTCATAATGAAATGGAGGCGTAGGTAACTTTTTTCTTGCTGAGTCTTCTGTATTGATGAAGAGTCGGTTCTGCCGGGTGCGAACTTTTCCGTCGGACCTCGAAAATTAACTTTCCCGCATCCCTCGTAAATATCAGGAATGGACGAGCGAAATGGATTGGTTTGCAGTAATGGCTTTTCAAACGTGAAGAGAGGACTGTTGTGAATTATGTGCTCTGCTCATTTTTGCAAACTTCACCTGTACGTACCTAGTTTACTTTATGGGACATCGGTCTTCATTATCACTCTTATATCAGTTTTTGGTTTATTATTTCCAATAATGACCCTTTGGAATCGAGCATGAAATTTTTTTTACCCCCCCCCCCCCCCCCCCCCAAAATTCGATGGTTTCCGTTTCAAGGTATGTAGAATCCTCAAATGCGATGAAACAATTTCTGTCCGTCCGCCGTACGCCTTACTGAGCTCTTTTCTTAGTTAACATCAACCAAAGTTGACGAAATTCGGTTTATAGGTCCCATTTGTGGTCTAGTTGGTCCTCGAAGCTCGGCGTTATTGTCACTCATCTCTTAAGGGGTGAAAAATAGGGGTTGAAATCTGAGGACGCTGTTATCTCGAATTTTTTTACGGTTTTAAATAGTTTTCGAACTTGGAGGTTTTTAAGACCACCGTGAGCATTGTACGTCCAGCCGTTCGTTCACAGTAAGACCCAGACGTTTGCACCGACAACCTTTTTCAACAGGAGGGTGAATAAAATTGTATATATCAGCCCAAATACCATCACTAGGGTCGCGGCAACAATCGGGAATTGGCCAGATAATCATTTGAAAAACGCTGCAAGTCCTTGTCACTTGGGTTTATTATTGTATCTGACAAACATACATAAATGTTGCTGTTCTTTTAGCGAATTTTCAAAGAAAATGAAGCTATTGCAATGGCTTCGAAATTTAAATAATATAAATTTTTGGAAATTTTCTTCATAGAAATCCGTTTCAGACCATTCTAAAACGATTCTGAAATTTAAACACTTTTTTATATGTATATATATATTTATATATGTGTCACTCCAGACGATAACTCTCGATAGAATTGAGATAAACAGCTCAAATTTGCACAAAAAATCTATCTTGGCAATCGAAAGGCTAAGTTCAAAGATGGGCGAAATTGGCCTACTCTAAGGAGGGTTTTGGCGCATTTAAAGTGCGCAAAAATTACCCAAAAATCCCCAAAATGTTATTTTCCAACAAGTGACCCCTCATTTTAAAGGTTTTTGCACGCTGAACACGATGGTGGAATCGGATTTTAGATATCTTGATCCGTTCTCAAATTAGAGCATTTAAAGTGCGCAAAAATTACCCAAAAATCCCCAAAATGTTATTTTCTAACAAGTGACCCCTCATTTTAAAGGTGTTTGCACGCTGAACACGATGGTGAAATCGGATTTTAGATATCTAAATCCGTTCTTAAATTAGAGCATTTAAAGTGCGCAAAAATTACCCAAAACTAGGATAATCTTTAAACTCTTACCCCCCCCCCCCCCCACCCCCTTAGAGTAGTCAGCGTAGCACCCACATGTTCTTCCAAGTGATCCTTCCAGAAACCACATCCTTCCTTCATAGTTTATTTCAAGATTGAGCCTGCATGAAAAACAACCTGCACTTGAAGCACTCATGATTTTCTATAACAACTCCTTTACCTACTGCACTCTCTTGAGTAGGTAAGTCAAAAGTCCTAACTACCCTATCCTACCTAATATGAACCCACAGCGATCAAATAAATAAGCACTTAGTACAATTACGTAATAAACAAACGGTAGAATCAGGATGGACAAAACGTACAAATTAAAATAAATACGAAGAGAATATACATAGAAAACCAAATTTTAGACCGAAGTTTTCCTTTATTCAAAACCATAGCCATTAATTCGAATATTTCTTTGAAAATTCGCTCATTAAGTCATGCTGCATGACTGGTTTTTTGGTTTGTTATTCTCTGAATAATACACCTATGTATTCGCTTAGCAAAAAAATTTTATAACACCCCCTCAAAATTTTTTTGTTTTCCGTTTCAATGTGCATAGATTCCAAAAATGCAATGTCCGTCCGCCGTACGCCATCCGCCGTACGCCATCCGCCGTATGCCGTATCACGTGTACCGGCTTCAGTTTTGGTCTAAAAAAGTCGTTCTTTCGCACACATGCTCCATTTGGGCCCTAGTTGTGTCCCGAAACTTTTCAGCCCGATCGGAATATACCCGCGGGTGTTATGAGTGAAAATGTGCACAAAAATAGTGTGTTTCAGTAACATGAGCTTTTGAGGTATCGTTTTCCATGTTTTTTGGGACGAGAAGACCGAATATGAAGTCGATTTTGACTAAAGAGTGAAAAATCGAGGTTCTACCAAATTTTCAGCTGCCAAAATAGATTTTTTATGATACAAAAACCTGAAAAGTCTGAAATCACCATCAGTTTGTATAATAACACTGGAAGTAGTATCAACACGTGGATCAAGACGATTAAATGGCACTACCAATGATCAAAGATAAATTGAAAAAAAAAGGAGTGTACCTAATTCGTGTTTGAGGGGCCGAAAATGGTGGAAACCATCAGAAATAGCTATTTCAGTTATTTCACATGAAAGAAACAGTAAATGAACAGCCAGCATATCTTTAGGTATGTCCAATAGAATAATAAACCCATGTGACAAGGACTTTGCAGCGTTTTTGGTTTATTATTCTGTGAATAATACACCTATGTATTTTCTTAACAGATGATCATTGAACATTGATAGAGCCATTTCATTGTCTTGATTCACCTGCTAATACTATTGCTAGGTTTATTATACACATTTATGGGGATTTCAGACAATTTCCCAGGCTTTTGAGTCATAATAAATTAATGTCGGGAGCTTAACCTTTGTTAAAACCTCATTTCTTCACTCTTTGGTCAAAATCAACTTCATATTCGGTCGGAAAAACCATGCATCACAAGCTCGTGTTCACTAAAACCTCAAAAAAACCCCTCGAAAACCCCTATTTTTAACCAATATTTCTCCCATAACGCCCCTGGGTGTATTCCGATCGGGTTGCCGAGCTTTGGAGCACAACTAGGACCCAAATGGGGACCCAAACTGTGGAAGAACGTCAATTTTGGACCAAACTTCAACGTAAATTTGAGGCTGAAACTTCGTTAGAACCTCAATTTTCCACTCATTGGTCAAAATTGACTTCATATTCGGTCTTCTCGTCCTAAGAAATATGGAAAACTATACCTCAAAAGCTCGTGTTACTAAAACACCAAAAATACCTACTTTTACACCCATTTTTCACTCATAACACCTTTGGGTATATTCCGATCGGGCTGCAAAGTTTCGGGACACAACTAGGGCCCAAATGGAGCCTGTCTGCGAATGAACGACTTTTTTAGACCGAAAATGAAGCCGGTATACGTAATACGGCTTACGGTGTACGGCGTGCGGCGGACGGACATTTTGCATTTTCTGTATCTACGCAAATTGAAACGTAAAAGAAAAAAATTTGAGGGGGCATTATACAACTTTTTGCTGAGCGAATACGAAGGTGTGTTATTCACAGAATATTAAACCAAAACAGTTTTAAGTTATTACTTTTTATACATTTTACTATAATATATTTATGATTTTTATTGTTTTCCAAAATCGAGCTCATTCTTGATGTGATCACAACTCCTTCTCCTATTAAGCTGGTCATTGGTTCAATCCTCTGAGCTTCAAACCGAAGACACCTAAGCATAATGTGGTAACTGTCCGCTATTTCACGCTCCATACATGAACAAGTTTGGCCGTCACTGATGCTGATTTTATACAATAAGCAGTTTGGGAGGCTATGATGATTGAAGCGGAGTCGAAATTATTTTAATGTACCTAGTTGCGGTCCAGATTACACTCATTACACCAGACATGTCTGGGTATATTTGGTTGAATGCTCTTGTAAAATTGACCTTTTGGTTTATTATTTTCAATAATGAAATTTCCCTCCCCCCTAAAAATTTGGTGGTTTCCGTTTCAAAGGTGTGTAGAATCCGAAATTGGAATAAAAACGCTGCAGATCCCTTCACAACGGTTTATTATTGTGTGCGGAATACCGTACTTTTACAGATCACAGCTCTCTATATAGATAACCCGTCTATATAATATGATATGTACTATTCTATACATATTATGTAGATCGCAGACCCTCCGTAGGTTAGTACCTAACCCCGTACTTGTTACTAGGTACCTACCTAAATCACGAGTTAAATGTTGCTAAAATTATTCTGCCGATGATAAATAGTAGGTAACTAAGATGGCGAAAAGAAACGAAAATAATGAAGTTCTGAAGGAAAATTGTTGATGTGGAGTGATATAGATGCCCCTTCTGCGAAGATCACTGTTTTCTGTGGTCAGTACCTACCCTCTGGTCAAGTATAATGAACCGTTGTGTAATAACTTGCCCATCAATAATACTTCAACGCTTGGTCAAGTTGCAAAAGTACCGATCAACAAAATCCAGCCCCTTCTTGTTAGATGAACCGTTGTGTAATAATTTACCGTTCTGTAATAATTTACCGTTGTGTAATAATTTACCGTTGTGTAATAATTTACCGTTGTGTAATAATTTACCGTTATGTAATAATTTACCCATCAATAATACTTCAAAGGTTGTTCAAGTTTCACAAGTACTTACCAACAAAATCAATAGTCCATCACTTATCAAATGAAATAATATCGCACAATAACCAACTCGACTTCATACAGCCATCCTTGATTATAATCAGGTGCTCCTTAGTGATGAAATCCCGGCCGGATTTATACCGTTTGATTCACGATCGTGTTGACGAAGCTTTTTGGAGCACACGAACGGTTGGACGTAAATGCTCCGGATGGTCTCAAAAATTGTTTAGCTCAAGACAAATTTAATATCGTAAAAAAAACCATACCCTTCTATCGAACGTTTCGAGCTACGGCGTTCTGAAAATGTCAACCCCTATTTTGAACCCCTTAGAGATGACTGACAGTAACGCCGAGCTTCGAGGACCAAATAGACCCCGAACGGAACCTATAACCCGAACTTCATCAATTTTGTTTCATGGTAACTAAGAAAAGTGGCCCGTACGGCAGACAGACAGAAATATTTTTATTGCAGGTTTGGATTCTACATACCTTGAAACGTAAACCATCAAATTTTGAGGGGGGGGGGGGGGGGGGGGTTAGAATTTTTTTTTCTTGCTCGATTCCAATGGTTCATTATTGAAAATAATGAACCAAAAATTTCTGTCCGTCCGCCTTACTTCGCACTTTTCTTCGTTACCATGAAACAGAATTAATGAAATCCGGTTTGTCGGTTCCGTTCGGGGTCTAACTGGTCCGCGAAGCTCGACGTTACTGTCAGTCATCTCCTAGGGGTGTCAAACAGGGGTTGAAACTTCCAGGACGCCGTTATCGAAAACTTTCAATATTCAGCATTTGCTTCCACCCCCAAAAAAGGGATAATTTACGGCTAAAATAGTTTACGTTTGATTTAAAATATGCCCGACTAGAAATAAAGTAGGTCCTACCACGACTAGAAAGGGGTTCACAAGACAAATTTTGGGAATGAACGACAAATCAGGCGAATTAAAGTCTGAAAATCCACTCTGTAAGTCTAATGCCTAGTCGATTGTAACGGAAACACTAGATGTGTTAATTAATTTCAACAACGAATCAAATGGGTAAAATACCTCCTATAGGAAACGCTATTCTGTTATCGTGAAACGGAAACAAAGGTATACATTAAACCTCTCTTTCTCGTCTTTCCTTAAGAGTTAGGTAGTGTAATATGGAGTCCTTCGCATAACGGTTTTGTCGACAAACTTGTGAATGATATAATATCCGCTCTGTCATTTCAACCTGACAAAACTGGAGGGTGCGGCCCCCTCACGGACCGTCTGCAGATAGCGCTCCTGCTATTTGTCATGAGACTCCTAACGATAACAGAACGAGCCCTCGCGCCCGCTGCTACGACACTTCCCTCTGCCGCTGAACGCGCAATTAGGCTGTGCAGGCCCACCGCTCATCTGGGCGTCGTAAAATTCCTCTTTACCGAACTCCTTGTTATTTACATTTCGGTCTATTTTTTTCGGTAATGGAATCGACCGTGCGTGAAAAAAAAAAAAACGCTGCGAAGTCCTTGTCACATGGGTTTATTATGCTACTGGACATACACCGTACAGAAATTTTGGCTTTCCATTTAATGTTTCTTTCATGTGAAAATAATTAAAATGGTCGCTTTTGATGGTTTCCACCAATTTTGGCCACCAAAAACACGAATTAGGCTCGGTTTTTTTTCTTTCTTCAACAGATTATTTTTTATCATTAGTAGTACCATTTAATTTCTTGATTCACCTGTTGATACTACTTCTAGTGTTATTATACAAATCCATGGTGATTTCAGACAATTTTCCATGTTTTTGACTAATAAAAAATGAATTTCGGTAGCTCAATCTTCGTTACAACCTCAATTCTTCACTGTTCGGTCAAAATCCACCTAATATTCGGTCTAAAAAACATGGAAAACGATACCTCACAAGCTCGTGTTCACTAAGACCTCAAAATCCGTCCAAAACCCCTATTTTTACAACCATTTTTCTCCCATAACACACCAGGGTGTATGCCGATCGGACTGCCGTGTTTCGGAGCACAACCAGGACCCAAATGTGTTTGTAAATGGGGACCCAAACTGTGTGCGGAAGAACGACGATTTTAGACCAAAATTTAAAGTAAATTTAAGGCTGAAACTTCTTCAGAACCTAAATTTTTCACTCTTTGTTCAAAATCGACATCATATTCGGTCTTCTCGTCCCAAAAACATGGAAAACGATAAAGCTCATGTATTTTTATACCAATACAAGCTCATATTTTTATACCAATTTTCACTCATAACACCCCTGGGTATATTCCGATCTGGCTGCAAAGTTTCGGGACACAACTAGGGCCCCAAATGGAGCATGCGTGCGAAAGAACGATTGCTTTAGACCGAAAATTTAGCCTGTCTGAAATGTATGCATGATACGGTGGACGGCGGACGGCGGAAGGACATTGCAGTTTTTGAATCTACGCACCTTGAAACGTGAAAGAAAAAATTTTGAGGGGGTGTTATTTTTGCTGAGCGAATACATAGGTGTATTATTCACAGAATAATAAACTAAAAGTTTGAAACACCCTCTCAAAATTAGATGGTTTGCGTTTCAAGATGCGGAGATATTTTCGACCCGTCAGAGTTGACAGACAATAACGCCGAGCGCATTAAGCGCATTAAATAGACCCCAAATGGGGCACACAAACCGAATTTCATTAATTTTGTTGCATGGTCATCACGGAAAGTGCTGCGTACGGCGGGCAGACATACAGTTTTAACTTAGGTATGTTTTTGGGCTGGGGGGACAGTCCAAAATTTCCGCCTCCAAAGAGTGTAACGCGATACCGATAAAAAAAATCAGCTAGGTAGGTTAGGTTACCAAAACAATAAGTTGCTAGGTTTTAGGATATGTGTTTGGGCTAGGGGGCAATCCGAAATTTCAGACACCAAAAAATGTATCGCTCAAAAACGTAATTTGAGATTTAATGAGAATCAAATTACATTTTCGATTAAAGCGATACATTTTATGGTGTCTGAAATTCCGGATTCCACCCCTCCCACACCCGGATTGCCCGGATTTTAGCCTTCATTTTCATCGAATCGAAAGTCGCCACTCCTTCTTTTTGACCGAATGAGTGAGTCATGTGTTCATTTTGTTAATAACAGTGCCTGTCTAGATTTTTATAATCATGATACAAATATTTAGTAGATGTACCAACCAAATACAATACATGATTCAATATTTTTCCATGTAGCGAAGAAATATTTTTTGTCCTCCAGAATTGAAATTACCACTTCTATCAGTAGGTACTTCCATTTTTGGATTTGTGATGAAGCGTGGTTTGAAAGTAAATAGGAGTTTTGCAAGAGAGAAGGTGAGGTTGAACGAGGAGGTGAGAGGATTGCGAGAGCATATCGTATCCGCAGGTTCTCACCATCTGTAGGCTAGGAAAATATCCGCCCGGTTTTCACCTCGTTGGGTATTGGGATAGGAAAATATCCGCGCGGTTTTCACCTCCTTGGATATTTGAAAGAGAGGAAGGGAGGATATCCGTCTGGTTTTCACCAAGTTGGATATCGGAAAAATATCCTGTTTTCACCAAGTTGAGTATTTGAAAGGAGGTTCTTGTCCAGTTTTCACCACGTTGAGAACGTAGGGTTGAGGAGAAGGGTTAGTTGATGATGATCGTCGAGCTGGGCAAGCCGGGCGCCTTATAAAGGTGCCTCTACCTTCCGCCAGTCCGCGGACGACCGTTGGAGGGAGAGCTACCTGGGCCTCGTCCCTCGCACCGCACAGCTCGACTTCTCCGTGTTTTTGTTGGTATCAGTCTCAGTTATTTACAGGAATGGTATATTGTAAAGGGTACTATGGCAGGATTCTACGTTTCTACCTTGAAATGCAACCATTATTATTGTCGGGGGGGGGGGGGGCTACGTTTTTTTCTGCATGTTCGATCCCAAAGGTTCATTATTGAAAATGATAAACATACTAGTACCTGCCTATCCAATCAGCACGGGTATGCAGTGCAATAAATTGTCAATCTACAAAGAGCGGTTGTGTATTATATAACTCCGGCACCGCTTCATCATGAGTTCCCAGGCTTTATCCACTCGTTTTGAATATTATTCATTTCCATTTCCGGGCTTTAACCCTAACATAGGCATATATATCCAGGATAGTCCCTTTAGGTCTCTGAGAACCCTCCCCCTCCCCCCCTCGCACCATTTCCCTATATCTGGAATGCGTGCATTGCAATTCAGAATAAATACGAAGAGTGGTACTTGCTTCAGTGCCCAGCTGAAAAACGCTGCAATGTCCTTGTCACATGGGTTTATTATTATATTGGACGTACCTACAGGAATATTGGCTGTTCTTTTATTGTCTCTTTCATGTGCAATAATTTAAATAACTACTATTTATGGTTTCTACCAATTTTGGCCCCCAAAAACACGAATTAGGCTCTTATATTTTTGACAAATCATCTTTGATCGTGATCGTTGATAGTGCTGTTTTATTGTCTTGATTCACCTGTTGATACTACTAATAGTGTTATTATATCAGTTTATGGTGATTTCAGACAATTTCCAGGTTTTTGACTAATGAAAAATGAATTGTGGGAGCTGAATCTGCGTTAAAAACCTCAGTTCTTCACTCGTTTGTCAAAATCAACTATATATTTTGTCTTCTCGCACAAAAATTTATGGAAAACGATACCTCACAAGCTCTTGTTCAATAAAACCTCAAAAACCCCATTTTTACGCCCTTTTTTTCACCCGTAACGCCCCTGGGTGTATTCCGATCGGGCTGCCGAGCTTTGGAGCACAACTAGGACCCAAATGTGTTCCCAAATGGGGACCCAAACTGTCTGTGGAAGAACGGCTATGTTAGGCAAAAATTTAACGTAAATTTAAGGCTGTAACTTTGTTGGAACCTCAATTTTCCACTCTGGTCAAAATCGACTTCATATTCGGTCTCCTCATCCTAAAAAAACATGGAAAACGATACCTCACAAGCTCATGTTACAACAACACCGAAAACCCCCATTTTTACCCCTTATTTTTCACCCATAGCACTCTTGGGTATATTCCGATCAGGCTGCAAAGTTTCGGGACAAAACTAGGGCCCAAATGGGGCCTGTTTGCGAAAGAACGAATTTTTCAGACCTAAATTGAAGTAGATATGGATGGTACGGCGGACGGACATTGCATTTTTGAAACCTACGCACCTTGAAACGTAAAAGAAAACATTTAAGGGGGTGTTATAAAAATTGTTTGCTGAGCGAATACATTGGTGTATTTATTCACAGAATAATAAACCAAAAGGGGTAACTCTCAACTATCTCCTTGACTAGTCAATGCATGTTCGTCATAGTTCGTCAAGTCTCATTGCGGGAGGAGAAAATTCTACAGGCAATACCGGGTACTTATGGCTAGCATGATAAAGGGAAAGGCGATCTTCGATCAGGAGAAGATTTTGGAGATTCTAAGTAGGTAGTTCATAACTACATATCACTCGTTTGCACACAGATACTATTTGATCATTGTAATAGTTGTCCTTTGCTGTCCAATAGTATTATTCTCCCCGAGTCGCCCTGAGGCGACGGTTGCTGTTACATCGAGCAGAGAAATATTTCACTGCTTCGTGACTTCTTCCAGTCAGCCCGGGTCTCCCCGCAAATACCCTAAGGGACGTTTTGTGGGGCTGAAATACCGCTGTGGAGGGGACACATATGTTTTCCTTTTCATTCCCAGAGTCACGAACTTTTATCATTTGGATTCAAGGACTTCTAACCGTATTGGCTGCCTGTCTGTCCATTCGTGCATGCGCACGTACACATTTACTTCCCTACCTATTCATACGTGAAAAGAAAAACCCTGCAAAGTCCTTGTCACTTGGGTTTATTATTCTGTCGGACACACCTACAGAAAGGTTACTGTTAATTTATTGTTTATTTCATATGCAATAATTGAAAAAGTTAGATGGTTTCCACCAATTTTGGCCCCCAAAACCCGACCTCGGCTCTTTTTTTTTTCAATTTATCTTTGATCATTGATAGAGCCATTTATTTGCCTTGATTCACCTGCTAATACTACTTCTAGTGTAATTATACAAATTTATGGTGATTTCAGACAATTTCCCAGGTTTTTGACTCACAAAAAATGAATTTCGGGAGCTTAACCTTCGTTACAACCTCAGTTCTTCACTCTTTGGTAAAAATCAACTTCATATTCGGTCTTCTCGCCATTAAAAACATGGGAAAAGATACCTCACAAGCTCATGTTCAATAAAACCTCGAAACCCCCTATTTGCACACCCATTTGTCTCCCATAACACCCCTGGGTGTATTCCGATCGGGCTGCCGAGCTTTGGAGCACAGCTAGGATCCAAACGTGTTCCCAAATGGGGACCCAAACAGTGAACTTTCATCAGCCCGGAACAAGTTGCAAGTTGGTTAATCAAAACTCAACATCTCCGCTTTAAGAAATTTGTAAGGAGAGCCAAAAAACGTGATACAGAGCCGCGTCAGCTTTTAAAATCAAACCAACTCTATCAATAAGTTCCTTCCCCACCTCTTAGTTTTGACACTTAATTACAACTTTGTATCGTTACGACCCAGTGACGAGGAAAAGCGTTTTGGAGATGTTGAGTTTTGACGTGGACACGTGGAGATCTCGAGTATTGATAAAAACAATAAAACTTGAAATTTTTTGAAAACTGAAAAAAAAAAATCTTTGGTTAAATCCTTAACCAAACCTGTCCATAATCTTGGTTTTCCACGTACAAACGAAAATCTCAAACAAAACACAAGCCACGTACGAATCGCATAAGACAAGCTTCTGGCTGTCGAAAAAACCGCTGCAAATTATTACGCAAAGGGTATTATTTAGCTGTATAGATGTCCCTTCTGCGTAGATCGCTGTTTTCTGTGGTCAATACCCTCGAGCTCCCCCCAGGAAAGCCCTAAATCGAGTTCTGGATCCGGCCCCGGAATTAAAGTTTCCTACAAATGCGCGGGATTCAATTATTATTCAATCATTAATTATTTGTAGTTATTCATCAAGCATAAGGCAAATAATAAACCGTTGTGTAATAATTTACCTATATAGGTGCCTCTTCTATGTAGATAGTATAATGAACCGTTGTGTAATAATTTGCCCATCAATAATGCTTCAACGGTTTTTCAAGTTGCACAAGTACCTATCAACAAAATCCAGCCCCTTCTAGGTAGATGGACTGTTGTGTTTTTTCAAGCAGAACAACCAACTCGACTTCATACAGCCATCGATGATTATAATCAGGTGCTCCTTAGTGATGATATCTGGGCCGCATTATTCCGTTTGATTCACGATCATGTTGACAAAGCTTTTTGGTGCAAACGAACAGCTGGACGTACAATGCTCCGGGTAGTCTCAAAAAATTCTTTAGAGTACGGCGTTCTGAAAATTTCAAACCCTATTTTTTTAGAGATGACTGACAGTAACGCCGAGCTTCCAGGACCAACTAGACGCCGAACGGAACCTATAACCCGAATTTCATCAATTTTTTTTTTCATGGTAACTAAGAAAAGTGCGAAGTACGGTGTACGGCGGACAGACAGAATTTTTTTAATTGTATTTCCGGATTCTACATACCTTGAAATGTAAACCATCAAATTTGTGGGGGGGGGGGGGGGGGGGGGTTAGAAATTTTTTTTCATGCTCTATTCTAAAGGTTCATTATCGAAAATAATAAACCGAAATGGGAGCTTAAGGACCATTTCAACCAGTGCGCGAGCACATGCGAACGAGGAAATTTGTGTTTGTGCGGGTGGTGGAAATAGTAAACGAGCGAATCGTCATTTGTTCACTCTTGTTCGGCTGGTAGAAACGGGTGAGCTTCCGAACGAAATATTCATGCAGCTCAACTGCGTTGGCAGTCAAAACCACGTGACATGCCGTAAGCGGTCAGAACTGCACGTTTTTTAGAGTCCAGTGAATACAAAATCTCTCAAATAATCATCCAATGGATGGGCGGTTGATCTTCCAGGACGATATTCTATTCAGTGTTTCCACATGTGGCGCCACTCACTGCATTCTCCGGCGCATTATGCATCACTGACAAGCCCGTCCTTCGGGGTGCATCTGCCTTCAAAGCTGATTGAGCCCATTATAAACCTTGGTAACCAGTTGACTCTACCAAGTCTCCGAGCTCACTGTGTTTGCTCAAGTTGTTTGCGTATTCCGAGTCCAGTGAATATTCATCCTATTGAATTAATTTAGTTTTGTTCTTATTCCTTTCCTCCTTCCTAGGAACCGCAACGGCCTCCAAATATTGTTTTTCACTAATCAAACAGCTCAATACGAGTAACTGCCTGCACAGGTGCGTTTTGACCGTCAGACTCATCGAGCCTTTTTCGCGGAGGTATGGCCCACAAAGAGAAAGTTTAGTTGGACCATAATGAACATAATGTATTATGTTGATGGCCATACTCGACAAGGCAAGAGTAGAAGGTGAATTTAGCATACGAGGATATTCATTGTAACGCCTAATGGTATACTCTCCTACATTTACCTGTCTAAAATAGAGCTCGATGCTTCGGAACTCATGTTCCGAACTACGAGGTCCTTAGGCGCGCGTTTTCCAGGGAGAATAACACGTTAAAGCACCCTCCGTGATCCTGATTGGTATATACACCGGTGCATATTGGGTAGGTACTTCCTTAGTAGTGAAAGGTACAACAATCAGCCATAAATTTAGCTCGTGCTGGATAGTTGGTTGGTAGGCACTCGTCTTGACTATAATGTATCGTGTACAAAAAACGCTGCAATTATTACGCAAAGGTTTATTATTCACCTGTATAGATGGTCCTTCTGCGTAGACCACTGTTTTCTGTGGTCAGTACCCTACCCTGTAGCTCCCCCCAGGAAAGCCCTAAATCGAGTACTGGAGCCGGCCCCGGAATTGAAGTTTCCTACAAATGCGCGGGATTCAGTAAATCAATCATTTAATTATTTTGTAGTTATTCATGAAGATTAAGGCAAACAATAAACCGTTGTGTAATAATTTACCTGTATAGGCGCCCCTTCTACGTAGACAGTATAATGAACCGCTCAGCAACAATTTAAATTTGAGTAATAATTTACCTTTGTGTAACAATTTGCCCATCAACAATACTTCAACGGTTGTTCAAGTTGCAAAAGTACCTACCAACAAACTCCAGCCTCTTCTACGTAGATGGTATAATAGCCATTGTGTAATAATAATTTATCCATCAATAATACTTCAACGTTTGTTCAAGTTTCCCTGCCTATCAACAAACTCCTAAAGAGCCATCATTTTGGTTTATTATTTTCAATAATGAACCATTGGAATCGAGCATGAAAAAAAAAAATTCTTACCCCCCCTCAAAATTTGATGGTTTACGTTTCAAGGTTAGAATCCAAAACTGCAATAAAAATATTTCTGTCTGTCCGCCGTATTTCAAATGAAATAATGTCACGGAACAACCAACTCGACTTCATACTCAGTGAATATAATCAGGTGCAATGATGATCTCGGGCCAATTCCCGATTGTTAGCGCGTCCCTAGCGATGATATCTGGGCTGAATGTATACAATTTGATTCACCTTTGGTAGCTTTTCGCTTTTGTAGCTTGAATAAACGTTATGTTTCATGAACTACAATTATGAAATGTAATTTCCGGGCTGGCTCAATGCTCGATTTAGGGCATCTGTACAGGTAAATTATTAAACAACGGTTATTGTTTGTAAATTATTCAACGTTTCTCTCTCAACGTTTCTTATTGTGTAAATCATTACACAACGGTAAATTATTGCACAACGGTTTATTAAACTATCTACGCAGAAGGGGCATCTATACAGGTAAATTATTACACAACGGTTTATTATTTGCCTTATGCTTCATCAATGAATACCAAAAATGATGAATGAGGAAATTATTGAATCCCTCGCATTTGTATGAAACTTTAATCACCAGTAGGGCCCAGTTAGGGCTTTCCTGGGGGAGCTACAGGGTACTGACCACAGAAAACACTGATCTACGCAGAAGGACCCCATCTTTACAGGGAATAATGAACCGTTGTTTAATAATTCGATGCGTTTTTTTGTTTGTAGATTTGTTTCACCCCTCTTCGTTTTGCTCATTTGGTTGATTCGGCAGCAATACGCCGCCGTCCAGTAGTTGCGCACTACTGCTCGTTTGAACACTGAAATAACATAGGCCGGCAGACAAACAATGAAAGAACAGTTACATGAAAGAATAGTTTTAGGTAAATATGCCCGATCGTGGTACTCCCGCTTATCTTTGACGTACCTAATCCAGGCGTGAGATACTGATAATTTCGCCCTTCAACTCTCGTTAACGAGGCTTGAAGTGTGGGAAGTGAATTATTCGTGGCAAGCGGAGTTAAAAACTTCCAAGTTCTCGTTATTTCCCGACTCAGTTCGCCATTGTCGAGTAAGAGCTCTTTGCAAATGACGTAACCATGTTCTACGTTACATCACTTGAATCCTTTAAGGCGCCTTTGCTTCCAAAGACGACGTATATTCATCGATTCTTCAATGCCTGCTAATTAATTATTTATTATTGAAGTTGACGGAATCTGATGAATTACCTGTTGGGTAAGGGATGCGCTGTTTTCACAAAATTGAAAAACATAGTTTTTTCGACACTTGGTGTTTAAAAAAAGTCTAGTTTGACGGAAAGTTCCATTTGAAATCAGAAAAAAATGCTCCAAATTATCGCACAACGGTTTATTGTTTACCTGTATAGATGCACCGTCTGCGTAGATCGATGTTTTCTGTGGTCAATATCCTCGTGCTCCCCCCCCCCCCCCCCCCCAGGAAAACCCTAAATCGAGTACTGGAGCCGCTCGGGAATTGCAGTTTAATAAAAACGCGCGGGATTCGATTATTCTATAATTAATTACCTGTCTATTCATGAAGTATAAGGTAAATAATAAACCGTGTTGAAATTTTTTGTTTCATGCCCGATTCCGAAGATTCATTACTAAAAATAATAAACCAAATGTATTGGGTTTGAAATTGGGACGCACTGTTATCAGAGGGAAAACTTAAGGAAAACAGAAAATAATCACAAAGGGCGGGAAACTGCCGATTAGATGATGAGTGCCTAGACAATGCGTTATGACGTCATGATTTAAGGGTAAATCAACCTCTACAGAAAGGTAGGAATTTTGGTTCATTATTTTCAGTAATAAAACTTTGGAATCGAGCATGAAGTCATCCCCCCCCCCCTCTCTCAAAATTTTATGGTTTCTGTTTCAAGGTAGATAAATATGTAAAATCCGAAAATGAAATAAAAAAATTTCTGTCCGTACACCGTATTTCGCACTTTTCTTTGTTATCATGAACCAGAATTAATAAAATTTGGTTTTTAGGTCCCGTTTGGGGTCTCGTTGGTCGGCGTTACTCTCAGTAATTTCTAAGGGGTGAAAAATAGGGGTTGAAAATTTCAGAACGCTGTTGCTCGAAAAGTTTCAATAGACTTTTCGTTGTTTTAAAACGTTTTTAAATTGCTCTTGAATTAAAGAATTATTTGGGACCACCCGGAGCATTGTACGTTCAGCCGTCCGTTTGCACCGAAAAGTTTCGTCAACATGACCGCGAATGAACAATGAAACGGTATAAATCCGGCCCAGATATATTATATGATTGCTAGGGAGCACCACATTTTAATCACGCTGTGCGAAATCGAGTTGGTTGTTGGTTGGCATTATTTCATTTCAAAAACGAAGGTTCTTTTGGATTTTGTGGGTAGGTAATTTTGTAACTTGAACAAACTTTGTGCTTCATGGATTACAACAAATGATTATTAATGACTGAAACATTGAATCCTGCGCATTTTTATGAAATTTCGATTCCCGGGCCGGTTCCAGTACTCGATTTAGGGCTTTCCTGGGAGGAGCACGAGGATAGATACTGCCCATAGAAAACAGTGATCTACGCAGAAGGGGCATCTATACCTACAGGTAAATAATAAACCGTTGTGTAATGATTTGCAGCGTTTTTTGAATCGCATCGATTCCTCGAGCGAGAAATTCAGTTTATTAATCCTCTCCTTGTCTTGAACGCTCAGGGGTCGAATTCTTTCCGATCACCCAATGGGGACCTAAACGAACACACGTTCGTGGCAGAGAGAACTTGGGATCCAATAAGGTAAACCTGAATGTTCACTAAAACATTGAAAATCGAAATTGTCAAGTATCAAAAATCCACTATTATAGAATAAATTAATTAATAAAATTAAATTAAAGAAGAAGAAAGAAACAATAAATAAATAAAATAATAAAAAAAGGCTTACCGGGTGAAGTTTCAGTTTTTGAGTAAGTTCTTGGGGTTTCAGATTCTTATCTTCTTAACTTCAAGTACTAATGTTGCTAGATATCGGTTGTTAATTCATTTAAAAATTGTTAGTCTGATGAAATTTTGGCTGTAAAAAAAAAACCTCTCTTTTATTATTATTATGTATTACCTTGTCTTATGTAAAATTTGTTTATTTTTCTTTTATTTGATAGGTATACTGACTTACAAATGAAAATCCAGGCCTGGTATTGCTGAAATGCTCAAGTATCTAATGGTATTCTCTGACTAAACATGTTTAACTACAGCTATTCGTATTGGTAAGTAAGTTTGACTCAACTTCCTTAGTAGCACCGGGCCTGTCGTTTTCTCGAAGGATGCGTTAATCAAGATAAGACAGCTAAGATCTGTGGTAGAGCCTGTAAATCAATACCGTCTTGAGTAGAGAAGAAATACCGAGTTCAAAGCCGATACGCGCAGTTGATATAGGACTAATGCATCCGGTTGGCATCATGACCGGCTTAGTTAGGCCATCACACCCCATCGTATATTATAGTCACGTGGGACGATCACGAGTGGGAGTTGAGGTAGGTGCAGGGTACTCAACTTGCACTTTAACAAGCTCAGCTAACCACGCGTTTAATGCGGTACTAACTACGTCTTGACTCAGGAGTCGCCGTGCGCCGTAAACGTACCGTGAAATCAAATCGTACCGTCGCATCAGTCAAGTCCCGGGGTCATTAAATCATGGTTCAGTCCGGACCGAATGTTCGTCTGAAGTTAATCCATAACGCGTATCTCATCCTCCTGCAAAAAAAGATATAAAAAAAGCTGCACATTATTACGCAACGGCTTAGATACCTGTATAGATGCCCCTTCTGCGTAGATCACTGTTTTCTGTGGTCAATCCCTACCCTGGAGCTCCCCCAGGAAAGCCCTAATTCGAGTACCGGAATTAAAATTTCATAAAAACGCGTGAGATTCAATAATTCAATCATGAATCCTAAGGTAGATAATAAACCGTTGTGTAATAATTTACCTGTATAGATGGCCCTTCTGCGTAGATAGTATAACAAACCGTTGTGTAATCTTATCCCTCCTCATCAGTTTGGTTTCAGAGCAAAACATTCCACCATTGAACAAGTTCATGGGATAACGGATAAGATTGAGAGAGCGTTAGAGAACAAAAAAGTATGCAGCGCGGTTTTTCTTGATGTGTCACAAGCTTTTGATAAGGTTTGGCACGAAGGGCTGATTAATAAATTACAAGGATTGCTCCCACAGCAATACTGTCAATTACTTGAATCCTACCTTGATAACAGATACTTCAGAGTAAAAATAGAAGATGGATATTCTCAACTGGAAAAAATTGAATGAGGGGTTCTACAGGGGAGCGTCCTGGGACCTCTGCTTTATTTGTTGTACACATGTGACGTCCCAGTCACTAATGGTACATGCATAGCTACCTTCGCGGATGACACAGCAATCTTAGCCGTTGCAGATTCGGTAGAAGAGTCGACAAAAAAACTTCAGGAAGCTACAATTGCAGTTGATAAATGGACGAAGAAATGGAGACTAAAACTGAATGAAACAAAATAAACACATGTCAACTTCACGTACAAAACCATAATAAATATTCCATTGGAGATCAATCACAACACCATTCCGTATGATAACTCAGCAAAATATCTAGGGATGACTCTAGATGCGAAGCTTAAGTGGAAAGAGCATGTCAAGAAGAAACAGAAAGAGCTCTCAATTAAATACAGAAAATTATATTGGCTGATGGGCCGATACTCTCAACTCAGCACCCACAATAAAGTAGTTATATAAGACAGTATTGTTGCCGATTTGGTCCTATGGAATTCAGCTATGGGGCTGTACAGCCAAAACAAATGTGAAAATAATTCAAACATTTCAGAATAAAGTGCTCAGAAGCATTGTAAATGCTCCCTGGTACATTAGAAACGACGACCTCCACAGAGACTTACGCGTGGAGAGCGTCATAGATGTCGTTAAAAAAACAGCACGACGGACGTCACGAGAACCGACTTCACGTGCACTCAAATATAGAAGCTCTTCAGCTACTGGACAATTCGCAACAAGTTCGGCGTCTGAAAAGAACCAAACCCCTGGATCTCGGATGCTGACGTTGTAACGTAAAAAATTAGTGTGGTGCCTGCTTGTGAACATTCACCATAAAAACAATGCGTAAAGATAGTTGAAGTAAATAACTAGATAGTTACTTGTAAAACTACATTGTGTAACTAGTTGTTATATAAAAATAAACGCTTAAAAAAAAAAAAACCGTTGTGTAATAATTTACTGTTATGTAGTAAGTTACCGTTCTGTAATAATTTACCGTTGTGTAATAATTTACCGATGTGTAATAATTTCCGCAATAACACTTCAACGTTTATTCAAGTTGCAAAAGTACCTATCAGTAAAATCCAAAACAGCCATCATTTTTCAAATAGAATAATATCAAAGAACAACCAAGTCAACTTCATACAGCCATTCGTAATTATAATCAGGTGCTCCGATTACCTCGGGCCAATTCCCAATTGTTGCTGCGTCCCTAGCGATGATATCCGGGCTGAATGTATACCCACAATTTGATTCACCCTCCTGTTGATGAAGCCTGTCGGTGCAAACTTTGGGGCCTTACTCTGAACGAACGGCCGGACGTGTAGTGCTCCGGGCGGGCTCAAAAAACTCCCAAGTTCAAGAACTATTTAAAACCGTAAAAAAATTCGAGGCAGTGGCGTCCTGGAGATTTCAACCCCTATTTTTCACCCCTTAGAGATGACTGACATTAACGCCGAGGACCAACTAGACCCCAAATGGGATTTACAAACCAAATTTCATCAATTTTGGCTCATGATAACTAAGAAAGTGCGAAGTACGGCTTACGGCGAACGGACAGAAATTTTTTTATTGCATTTTCGGATTCTATATACTTACCTTGAAGCGGAAACCATTAAATTGGGGGTTTTTTTTTTTTTTCATGCTCGATTCCAAAGTTCATTATTGAAAATAATAAACCGAAAGTGGTTATAGCAAGAGGAGCAACATTTCTTGAGATGTAAACAAGTAGAGAATGACAGCCAAGGTCAGATGTTATCTTGTAGGACTAATACATACATAAATTACACTTTGCTATACACTTTGATTAAAAGGTGAAGTAGAAAGTTGAAGCAGCAAAAACTAATGAAATTTACAGAATTGGAAAAATACCTGTATATTTCGGCGATCACGAGTTGGATAGGTTATATGTAGGTACATACAGGTACAGGTACCTAGGTAAATGTTAGACATTTTTATTAAAATGCTCTGAAACGGAAAAATCCTAAACATTTTTCAGCGTTCAATTCACCTAAAACCTGTTTACTCATTACAATAGCTTGCTTCGAGGATTCGTATAATGTTGAAATTAACCTATTGAAATGATTTGATTGATGGGAAAATTTCTCAAAAATGGTTGAAATTCACTGGTTTGTAGCAATTGAAATGATTTGATTGATGGGAGAATTTCTCAGAAACTACCTACTTCTAACTTGTATTTGAAAAGAAAGAATAAACAGACTTTCGCTATAATAATTGTAGAATTGCGGGATTGTATCTTTTGTCCTATGTTGACGTGTTGCTGCTGAAGTTAATTTCAGGTAGTGGAGTTGGCAGTTAAATCAGTATCACTCCTCATTTTCAGATTTGGTTACCGTATCCCAACTAAACCTTTATTTTCCAATCTCAACATTCTTCCTTCTCGGCTAATTTATGTGGTGGAATTTCTCAAATACTACTTCAAGCATTATCTTCCCTACATACCCCGTTTACACGGTATTACCTACACGATCTAATTCAGTGTTTAAGTTACCGATCTCTCACCCTAAATGCGATTTTTTAAGAGACAGTTTCCCTTTATAGGTCCAAGATTTTTTTCAGAATTGCCTCAGCATATAAAGAAAAGTGGCAATTTTAGTAAATTTAAAACTACAATTAATGTTCTTTTTAAACATCAATATCAAAATGACTTGTTTATTTCCCTTCTGAGCTTTATTCAGTAATTACTTTCAATTATCGTACTACTATGTTTTTCATGTTTTTTTGTACACCCTAATATTTATGCACCTATTCACTTAGGTCAAATTCTTAATTTCATAGATTGATTATCATAATTTTGTGGAATGGTTGCACTCATATTGTTTCTCGTATCTAACTCCTGATCTCCAGACAATTTGCCTTGCAACAGATTATTTTTGATCATTGATAGTACCATTTAATTGTCTTTATTCACCTGTTGATACTACTTCTAGTGTTATAATACAAATGTATGGTGATTTCAGACAATTTCCCATGTTTTTGACTCATAAAAAATGAATTTGGGGAGCTTAACCTTCGTTACAACCTCAATTCTTCACTCGTTGGTCAAAATCAACTTCATATTCGGTGTTCTCGCCCTAAAAAACATGGAAAACGATACCTCACAAGCTCATGTTCACTAAAACCTCAAAAATCCCTCGCAAACCCCTATTTTTACACTCGTTTTTCTCCCATATCACCCCTGGGTGTATGCCGATCGGGCTGCCATGTTTCGGAGCACAACTTGGACCCAAATGTGTTCTCAAATGGGAACCCGAGCTGTGTGTGGAAAAATGATGATTTTTAGACTAAAATTTAACGTAAATGTAAGGCTGAAACTTCCTTAGAACCTCAATTTTCCACTCCTTGGTCAAAATCGAATTCACATTCGATCTTCTCGTCCCAAAAACATGGTAAATAATACCTCAAAAGCTCATGTTACTAAAACACCAAAAGTACATATTTGTATACCCATTTTCACTCATAACACTCCTGGGTATATTCCGATCGGGCTGCACAGTTTCGGGACACAACTAGGGCCCAAATGGAGCGTGTGGGAAAGAACGAATTTTTTAGACCGAAAATGAAGCCAGTGCACGTGATAGGGCGGATGGCGTAGGGCGGGGTGGACTGACATTGCATTTTTGGAATCTACACACCTTGAAACGTAAAAGAAAATATTTTGAGGGGGTGCTATAAAAAATTTTTGCTTAGCGATTATGTAGGTGTATTACAGCCCATCGTTACAGCGTTGCCAGTTCGTTTTGGGAGTGCTGCAACACTGCATTCACCCTCTGACCAAGGACGTTACCTCCCCGGCGATGGAACGCATGGATAGTATAGGAGGGGGGAGCGTTCATGATAAAATCCAGCAGCTGTCCTTTCATTACCTGCTGCCAGAGAGCGGCCAAACCCGGAGCCCCTATTTTGGCCCTTTTGGTTTATTATTTTCAATAATGAACCATTGGAATCGAGCATGAAAAAAAATTCTTACCCCCCCTCAAAATTTGATGGTTTACGTTTCAAAGTATGTAGAATCCAAAACTGCGATAAAAATATTTCTGTCAGTCCGCCTTACGCCGTACGGGCTACTTTTCTTAGTTACCATGAAAGAAAATTGATGAAATTCGGGTTATAGGTTCCGTTCGGGGTCTTGTTGGTCCTCGAAGCTCGACGTTACTGTCAGTCATCTCTAAGGGGTTCAAAATAGGGGTTGAAATTTTCAATACGCCTATACCTACCATTTTTTTACGTGAATATTTTTACGGTTTTAAATAGTTCTTGAACTTGCGAGTTTTTTAAGACCATCCGGAGCATCGTATTTCCAGCCGTTCGTTCACAGTAAGGCCCCGAAATTTGCACCGACAGGCATTTTCGACAGCAGGGTGAATGAAATATGAATGAACCTGATTATATTGGCGGAGTATGAAGTCGAGTTGGTTGTTCTGTGATATTATTTCACTTGAAAAATGATGGCTCTTTTGGAGTTTGTTGGTAGGTAGTGAAACTTGAACAAACGTTGAAGTATTATTGATGGGTAAATTATTGCTACGGTACATCATTACTCAACGGTAAATTATTACACAACGGTTCATTATACCATCTACGTAGAAGGGGCTGGAGTTTGTTGGTAGGTACTTTTGCAACTTTTTTCACTCCTCATCAACAATTTCTTTTCAGAACTTCATTATGTTTGTTTCTTTTTGTTAGGTACTGTTTGTCATCGGCAGAATTATTTTAGCAACTTTTAACTCGTGATTTAGGTAGGTACCTAGTAACGATTACTGGGTTAGGTACTAACCTACGGAGGGTCTGCGATCTACATAATATGTATAGAATAGTACATATCATATTATATAGACGGGTTATCTATACATAGAGCTGTGATCTGTAACGGAAGGGTATTCTATACAAAATGATAAACCGTTGTGCAGGGATTTGCAGCGTTTTTCAAAAACCGTTGAAATTTATTAACGATTTTGCCCGCTCATTTTACAATTTATAACTGCGTTCATTAAATTTAATGATTTATTAGCCTTCCAAAAATCCCCCTACGTAAGGCATTTTGATTTAAAAAATGTTTGGCCCAATTTGAAATTTTATTTTTGTTCAAATCTGATGAATGCTTGTGATTTGTTGACGTAGGGGTTATTTCCAACTGATATACTGAATTTACAATTTTTTTCCAAAACTGTAATTAAATCGCAGCTTGAGAAAACTTGAAAATAGTTGTCAACACAGGGTCTGCAGGCGCTTAAGCTGTTCAGAGCTCATCAATCCACTACGGATACCGTCGCCCTAAAGGAAGCGGTAACAGGGCTCTAACCTGATTTTCCTTACACTGATCCAACTCGTTTTCGTAGCCCTCGTCGATGTAATTGTCTCCCTTCGTTGTCGCGGTAAACATTGCCGACGTCCTCGCCCTGTGGAGCGAAGCCACTCAAACTTGGCAGCGCCAGCGAAATCAACCTCCCGCCCTCTTCAGATAGTTTCCATAACAAGTTCTAATCCAATCATCAACTTATTTCCCTCGATGTTGTCTTCTCAGGGGCCTTTGAAGGTTATTCGTTAGGTTGAAGGTTTCCTTGTATGTAATATACTGACAAGAAAAGGCCGCGGTGAGTTGGTACCTTTGATGTTATTTCTCTGTGTTATTTCAAGTACCTAATAAGTTGACTGTCATTGAATGTCCCATTTTGTGAATAATATCGTATTTTTATTCCTACTTTCAGTAGGTTTATTCTTCCGTGAATAATACACCTATATAATTGCTCAGCAAAAAACTGTTATAACACCCCCTCAGAATTTTTCTTTTACGTTCCAAGGTGCTTATTCCAAAAATGCAATGTACGTCCGCCGTATCACGCATACTGGCTTCATTTTCGGTCTAAAAAATTCGTTCTTTCCCACACATGCTCCATTTGGGCCCTAGTTGTGTCCCGAAACTTTGCAGCCCTCTCTGAATGTACCCAGGGGTGTTATGGGTGAAAAGTTGGTGTAAAAATAGGCTAAAAATAAATTAAATAAATAAATTATTATGGGTGTAGAAATAGGTATCGTTTTCCATGTGTTTTAGGGCGAGGAGACCGAATATGAAGTACGTACCACGTAGTTTCAGTGGTGACAAACAGGTGTCTTGTTTGTTTATATTGTGAAAAATATATTCACTTCTAATTTGACTATCGAAATATCTAGTCGTGTTTGTTCACTAAAAATAATACAGACGTCAAGGAAAAAGTCGGACCATTTGTGTAGTAGTTCGTGTAGATAACGAAGCTGACGAATTTCATTATTTGTTCACAGGTATGTATGGAGTCTGACACTTCCCATGCAGTGAGTACACACCACTACATGTATTATGACCCAGCTATACATTATTATAGGTATTATAGGTATTACATGTCTATAATAACGGTGCATGGTATATAGCTAATTGTGCGTTCAAACATTCTGCAACCGCCTAGAAGGTAGAACAGTATCGCATACCTCAGTTTATGTGATGGAAGGAAACAGATCTCGCATCCCACACAAACTATTTTTACGAAACGGGAAAAGTCGCGTAGGCATCGAACGGCCTGGTCCCCGTCTAGACGGTGCCAAAAGAAGGTGCGTCTGTGGGATGGTAAGAAAACTTTTCTCTCCACGATGTCATTCGTCGTATTAATCAAAGGGTACTTATTACGCCATTGATCTTCTTCATTCGTACCAAACAGTGATCGAGGGTGATGATCATCAACTCGTCAATTTGATTTCCCCGCAAACTGTAGAAACTGCAAGCATCTATTAATGTTCAATGTCAGCAAAATGGCTAGGTACAACTATTATTGGTATTGAGTAAAATTGTTTGCAAGCCAGTAAGTACGAATGGAAGTAAGTTCTCAAACTTGAATCGATTCTTCAGGAGCAGAGGTGAGAAGAAAATATCGCTCATCTTCGTTGGCCCCTTGGGCCCAAATCACTCAGTTTTCTCCTGGAAATGGATAGGACCGCCATGGTGTGCTCCTATCTATTATAGATGATCGGTTATCGATATTTGAGATAATATACTAAGTACCTACCTCAACGGTGGTGGAGGGGGGGGGGGGATTAACCCTCCCCTCAAAATTTGATGGTTTGCGTTTCAGGGGACGCACCTAGAATCTGAAAATGAAATACAAAACGCTGCAAATCCCTGCACAACGGTTTATTATTTTGTATAGAATACCCTTCCGTTACAGATCACAGCTCTATGTATAGATAACCCGTCTATATAATATGATATGTACTATACTATACATATTATGTAGATCGCAGACCATCCTTAGGTTAGTACCTAACCCCGTACTCGTTACTAGGTACCTACCTAAATCACGAGTTAAATGTTGCTAAAATAATTCTGCCGATGACAAACAGTACCTAACAAAAAGAAACACACATAATGAAGTTCTGAAAATAAATTGTTGATGAGGAGTGAAAAAAGTTGCGAAAGTACCTACCAACAAACTCCAGCCCCTTCTACGTAGATGGTATAATGAACCGTTGTGTAATAATTTACCGTTGAGTAATGATTTACCGTAGTAATAATTTACCCATCAATAATACTTCAACGTTTGTTCAAGTTTCACTACCTACCAACAAACTCCAAAAGAGCCATCATTTTTCAAATGAAATAATATCACAGAACAACCAACTCGACTTCATACTCCGCCAATATAATCAGGTGATCCCTACCAATGATTTTATCTCCGCCAAATTTCCTATTGTGGGCGCGTCTCTGGTTACGAGGTTTGGTTTGAATTGCATACAATTTCATTCACACTGGAGTCGAAAATGCCTGTCGGTGCAAACTTCGGGGCCTTACTGTGAACGAACAGCTGGACGTACGACGCTCCGGATGGTCTTAAAAAACTCGCAAGTTCAAGAACTTTTTAAAACCGTAAAAATATTCACGTAAAAAAATGGTATAGGCGTTTTGAAAATTTCAACCCCTATTTTGAACCCCTTAGAGATGACTGACAGTAACGTCGAACTTCGAGGACCAACTAGACCCCGAACGGAACCTATAACCCGAATTTCATCAATTTTCTTTCATGGTAACTGAGAAAAGTGGCCCGTACGGCGTACGGTGGACAGACAGAAATATTTTTATTGCAGTTTTGGATTCTACATACCTTGAAACGTAAACCATCAAATTTTGAGGGGGTGTAAGAATTTTTTTTTCATGCTCGATTCCAATGGTTCATTATTGAAAATAATAATCCAAAATTTGTGTCCGTCCGCCGTACTTCGCACTTAACTTAGTTTTTGATTGATTGATAATACTAGAACTAGAACAATACTAGAAATATCATTGCTCCTCTTGGGTATTTCTCTTATGTCATTCACTATTTGCCATATTTTCTTACTATTTCCCTCAACCTTCTGAATTTGTCCTTTAAAGTAATTTTCTTAGGATATTCGAATATACATTTTGGTTTACTATTTTCAATAATGAACCATCGGAATCGAGCAAGAAAAAAAAATTCTTACCCCCCCCCCCCCCCCCCCCAAATTTGATGGTTTACGTTTCAAGGTATGTAGAATCCAAAACTGCAATAAAAATATTTCTGTCTGTCCGCCGTACGCCGTACGCCGTACGGGCCACTTTTCTTAGTTACCATGAAAGAAAATTGATGAAATTCGGGTTATAGGTTCCGTTCGGGGTCTAGTTGGTCCTCGAAGCTCAAAATAGGGGTTGAAATTTTCAGAACGCCGTATCTCGAAAACTTTCGATGAAAGGGTATTGTTTTTTTTTACGTTATTAAATTTGTCTTCAGCTAAACAATTTTTTGAGACCACCCCGAGCATCGTACGTCCAGCCGTTCGTGAGCACCAAAAAGCTTCGTCAACACGATCGTGAATCAAATGGTATAAATCCGGCCTGGATATCATAACTACGGAGCATCTGATTATAATCAAGGATAGCTGTATACATTATATGAAGTCGAGTTGTTTGTTCTGCGATATTATTTCATTTGACAAGTGATGGACTATTGGATTTTGTTGGTAGGTCCTTCTGAAACTTGAACAAGCGTTGAAGTATTATTGATGGGTAAATTATTAAACAATGGCAAATTATTACACAACGGTGAATTATTACACAACGGTAAATTATGACACCACGGTAAATTATTACACAACGGTAAATTATTACACAACGGCTCATCTACCCAGAAGGGACTGGATTTTGTTGATAGGTACTTTTGCAACTTGAACAACCGTTGAAGTATTATTGATGGGTAAATTATTACACAATGGCAAATTATTACACGACGGTAAATTATTGCACAACGGCTCATCTACCCAGAAGGGGCTGGATTTTGTTGATAGGTACTGTTGCCACTTGAATAACCGTTGAAGTATTATTGTTTGGTAAATTATTACACAATGGCAAATCATTACGCAACGGCAAATTATTACACAACGGTAAATTATTACACAACGGTAAATTATGACACCACGGTAAATTATTACACAACGGTAAATTATTACACAACGGCTCATCTACCAAGAAGGGGCTGGATTTTGTTGATCGGTACTTTTGCAACTTGACCAACCGTTGAAGTATTATTGATGGGGAAGTTATTACACAACGGTTCATTATTCTATCTCCGTAGAATGGGAACCTATACAGGTAAATTATTACACAACGGTTTAGGTAGGCACCTAGTAACGAGTACGGGGTTAGGTACTAACCAACGGAGGGTGAAGAATAGTACACAGAAGGGTTATCTATACAGAGAGCTGTGATCTGTAACAGGAGGGTATTCTATACAAAATAATAAACCGTTGTGCAGGGATTTGCAGCGTTTTAACTTGTTTCGAATTAGTAAAGTAAGATTGGGATGGCTGTTGAACGGTTGTTTTTTACTAGCCTTTAAATACTTCTCTTTATTTCGAATGTATGTAAGTAATCCCTTCGTTATCCAAGGTTTCAGTGGCTTAATTTTTGCGTCTGTATTGCACAAAATGTTATCAGTGTAGAAAGCCTTCAAAATATTGTCCTTTGTAGTGGAAATTAACAAATTAGTGCAGGAATTTATTTATCATCATCCAGTAAAATTCTCAACTTACTATAATCAATTTTAATTAATTAATTAATTATTTTTTTAAAACAAAACTCGAAGTCTTCCATATTTTCATCTGTTTTTTGCACTTGATTATAGCTGTAGTAGCCAAATGATCAGTTATTTTCGTTTTAATCACCCTAGTAGGTAATTCTTATTGAATTATAATAAAGAACGTTACTTTTATGATCTATGCATGGACTATGATCTTCCTTAAGTCCAGGACGGGTTATGGTATTATTACATGACAAAAACCTGTTCTTTGCAAGCAAATTCTAATCGCAAACACGCAAGAAACACTCAAGGGTAGGTACTCAGATCGTTGGTACAGGGTAGGAAAGTTCGCTTGAAACTGATCTGCACCTTAGAGGGGGACGACGGACAAGGTCGTTCGATTCTGTTCTTCACAGTAGTTCTCTCTTCCGCGAATCCTTTCGTTAGGGGGAGGGGCCACGTCGGCCGATTTCTCTGCCCGATATCGTTCAACAAATTTCCCGTTCAAATCGCTGGACCTTCTCGTCCAGGCTTTCCACTAACCAACAGATTTTCACGCTGATATCGCTCAAAAACCCCACATCTGCCGTAAAAATCTGCTCGTGTGTGGGCATTTATTGTTATAAACATTATTGTTTGAATTAATGGTAAATCAACGCACTGGAATGCACTGGAATTGTCGTCTTGGTTTGTACTGGTGAAGATTGACCCTTTAAAACTATTAGTGATCCGCTCTGAGGGGCAGAATAGAGAAGCTTTTTGACAGCCCTGGACTTTGTGAGGGCCTGCTCGTGAATGCGACGGTCGTCCACGGGCTGTTGAAGTCATGAATATTATAATCATCATTTGTGGGAAGAGTTGCAAAGCGCTGTTTGCCGAGGCTCGAGGGAAGCGGTAAATCACCTTCCCGTACATCTTGCCTACCCCTTCAGCGACATTCAAATTAGTTCAGCGACAACTCCAAACATCGTTTTATGACGTGATTATGAGCTTGACAAATTGGTCATCTCAAGCTTCTCTGATAGATGTTCTTGATACTTAGGTGAATGGTGGTATCTCGTTTCCCAGTATTTACAGCGACAATTTCCGAGTGTATTGAATATTGTCGTCAAAAATTCCCTCTCCATTTTATCTTTTTAACTTTTTTTTATTTTTCAAATTATTATTTTTTTTTTTTTTCCGGAAGGGGTTTTACAAACAGTTAGTAGAAGGCGCCTAAGTAAAGTAATGTTTAAAAATCATTTTCATTAATGAACCTTTGGAGTCGGACGTGAAAAGGAAATCCCTCAGAGTTTGATAGTTTCCGTTTCGAGGTAAGTACCTAAAATTCGAAGACGCAATTAAAAAATTTCTGTCCGTCCTCCGTCAACCAGACCTTAGTTACTTACTATGAACCAAAATTAATGAAATTTAGTTTGTAGGTCCCATTTGAGGTTAGTTGGTCTGCGAAGCTCGGGGAATGCTGTTTGTCATCTCTAAGAAAAAAACGCTGCGAAGTCCTCGTCACATGGGTTTATTATTCTGCTGGACGCACCTGCAGAAATGTTGGCTGTTCATTTATTGTTTTTTTTTCATGCGCGGTAATTGAAGTAGTTATTTTAGATGGTTTCCACCAATTTTGGCCCCCAAAAACACGACTAAGGCTCACCACTTTATTTAAAATTTTTTTTTTTTTAAACAGATCTTTGATCATTGATAGTGCCATTTAATTGTCGTGATTCACCTGTTGATACTAATTCTATTGTTATTATACAAATATATGGTGATTTCAGACAATTTCCTATGTTTTCGACTCACGAAAAAAGGAATTTCGGGAGCTTAACCTTTCTTAATTGTTACAACCTCAATTCTTCACTCTTTGGCCAAAATCAACTTAATATTCGGTCTTCTCGCCCTAAAAAACATGGAAAACGATACGTAACAAGCTGGAGTTCACTAAAATCTTTAAAAAAAACCTCGAAAACCCCTATTTTTACACCCATTTTTCTCCCATAACACCCCTGGGTGTATTCCGATCGCTCCGAGCTTTGGAGCAAAACTAGGGCCCAATTTCGTTCCCAAATGGGCACGAAAACTGTTTGCGAAAGGACGACGATTTTAGACCAAAATTTAACGTAAATTTAAGGATTAAACTTCGTTAGAACCTAAATTTTCCACTCATTGGTCAAAATCGACTACATATTCGGTCTTCTCGTTCTAAAAAACATGGAAAACAATACCTCAAAAGGTCATGTTACTAAAACACAAAAAATACCTACTTTTATATCCATTTTTCACCCATAACACCACTGGGTATATTCCGATCTCGCTGCAAAGTTTCGGGACACAACTAGGGCCCAAATGGAGCTTGTGTGCGATCGTCGAATGTTGTATTTTTTCGTGCAGTCAACGGCTCTCCACTTCCAACTGCTTTGTTCATCTCCTCCATATTTGAGTCGATGTAGAAAATTGGAAGGGCATTCCTAGTCTGGCGGTGGTAGGAGGGTGAGAGTGTGATGATCGAAAACCGGGATGCGTATTACAAAATATAGGAAAAATATCCAAGCTCGGAATAGCTGCCAAGGTGTCGCAACTTGTTCGTCCCACGTTCTTTTCTGTTCCGGTTAATTTGTAAGCTGAATTCCAGTGAGAGCGGGATGACCGTATAATACGATTCTTTTCTTCGAAATGAAGTATTTATATCTGAGAGTTACCCCACTCCAAAACTAAAACAGTGTTATGCAAGTTTTTCGAGCTGACAGGTCAAGAGACCTTATTCTAGGGGATGCGATCCACAGCATGTTGCCCACATGACGCGGTCTCTACGGGATACTTCAAGCCGACCATTGGCATTGGTGTAATCAAGGGGAGACAGAACACTACAAAATTGTTTATATATGTATAAATATAAATAGAAATGAGGAACTACAGGTGTGGTGATAGAAAGATAGAGGGGCTAGGATAGGTGAGGTTGAGATAGGAGAGTTGAGGTTTTGGTAGTATAGCTAGTGTTTGAAAGGTTACCACCTATGGCGAAGCCAGGAAGGTTACCACCACTAGAAACGCCAGAGGATGTGGCCAGACGGTTCCACCAGGTCGGTTGTCACCAGACTTGTTCTACCACTCCTAGTTCTTTTAGGAGAGAAAAGTAAGGAGGTGTGAGGAGAGCGAGAGAAGTCATCGACTTGAGGTTTGAGAGTAGAATCATGGAAGAAGAGAGAAGGAAACTTCACTCCACGTAAAATGGCGTGCTGAGAAGCTTTCAGAGCAACCTAACGGAGGCGAGTGGAACTATCCACAGTGCATGCCTGCATCAATAGAGCGCGGTGTGCCTGACATCCCCCCCCCCCTCCAGACAACCTGGCCTATTTTTGTCATTTGATATCAAAATTATATTTTTTGAGGCTATTTTAATGTTCTATTTACCATGGCGTGTTACGTTTCTGTTTTTATTTACCTAACACTGCTTGATTTCGTAACCTCTTCTATTCATAGGAGATGATGTAGACAAAAATTCGTGAAATGAAAAAAAAAAAATTACCAAGTAGTTACCCAACAAATTGTAGGTAAATAACGAAAATGAGTAGGTAGGCACCCAATTGAATTAATACAGGTTATTAAAATTGATAGTTTATTAATACAGTTGCAATACTTATTAAATTTGTTATGTACACTAAAAAAAGGGGTTAGATATTTGCACCACTTGACACAACACTTTCCTGGAGGCAAGCAGTGGAAAACTACGTCACAGAACTACCTAGGTACTACATAAGGAATGATGAAGACGATAAAAATTATAAAACAGAACGACGCGAAATGAGAAGTAATAAAGTAAATAATACTAGGCAAGGCACAAGATCACAAATCAGAATGGTGGATCGCGGAGAAAAACAAGAACGAGAAAAAGCCGTTGAAACGTGGATACTGCGAGGAAGGGAAGGTGAGGGGCGGAGCGTGGAGGTCTTGTGATGCACTAGCAGCGCTCGTGATGATTAGTAGTACTACAAGGCTACAAGCTTATGCTCGCCTCCACTAGGGACCGGGTTCGTCGAGGCGAAGAAAAGGCTGCACCCCATTTTACATGGAGTGACTTTTCCTTCTCTCTTCTTCCATGGTAGAATGGTGAGCCTGGTGAGAAGAGCGGGTTTTATAGGAACTCTTCCACCCTCCTCCGGTCCTTCGAAGGTAGTTGTGAACCGTTGAGAGATGGAGGGAAGAAATGCCTACCCTACTTTAGTCACATAGGCCCTGTAGGCCCTCCGTTCGTTCAGTTTATTGGGACAGTCTTAATAGGAACATAGAGTGGTGTTCTGAGAGGATATCACGACAACAGGAATATCACTTTGGTTGTAATTAATAAACTACTATAATTACCAACAGAAAATGGTCATTATGGTAACTTGACACAAAAGCTGCCTGTCAAGGCATTCCAAAATCGGAATCGACGCATTCCCCAAATTCAAACGGAAGTCTCGGCCAGAAAATCAAAAAGCCCGAGGAAAACTAAATTAATGTTCAACATTCAAGGTGGAATTTGAACCAGAAAGGACGAAGTCCAGTCAAGGGCTAGGAAATTACTTACTGGTGGCATACATTTACTTCGGACATCACGATAGACCCTGTGGAAAAATTCGCCAGAAGCCTTGAGTTTTGTTTTACGGCACCGAATTCCATTGTACGTACCTATGACACCGCCGGTTCAGTTGGCACCTGTGTGTCACCGTGAATAGTTATCCTCCAAAACTTTGACGTTTATATTGTGGGACCAATGTTGGTAAATTATTCAGATTATGACAAAAATTGTGTTGAAAATTGTTGCTGAATTTAGACCTGAGTATGCTAAAGCCGGAGCCCCTATTTTGACGCCCTTTTTTCAAAGTTGTTGAAATTTATTAACAGTTTTGCTCGCTCGTTTTACTAGTTATAATTCATTGAATTTAATGATGTATTAGCCTT
The DNA here is from genome assembly GCA_954871275.1 of Leptopterna dolabrata. Taxonomy (NCBI): domain Eukaryota; kingdom Metazoa; phylum Arthropoda; class Insecta; order Hemiptera; family Miridae; genus Leptopterna; species Leptopterna dolabrata. Next base: position 49,543,057 of record OX940981.1, read on the forward strand.
CCAAAAATATCCGTACAAAAGGCATTTTGATTTAAAAAAATTTTGGCCCAATTTTAAATTTTATTTTTATTCAAATCTGATGAATTTTTGTGATCGGTAATGTAGGGTAAATTCCCAAGTAATATAGAGAATTTACAATTTCCCCCCCCAAAACTGTAAATCACAGCCTGAGAAAACTTGTAAATAGTTTTCAACACAGGGTCTGCAGGCCCTCAATGGAATTCCACGTTATCGCTGGCACCTTACTTGTTCAGGCTGAACATGAAAGGGTTAATGAGATGATAAAGAAACATGAACTGTTAGGTATAATTAGTTAGAAAAAAGTGCTCGCCCTAAGTAGATATTTTTTGCAGCACTTTTGGTATTACTGATTCATGAAAACTTCCTCAAATAATGTGTTAGATTGATACTTTCAAATCTTGCTCACGTAGGATCTCCTCATGTCTGTGTCAAAACTGGAGCCGAGGTCACAACGATTTCTGTCGATCTGCTGTTGAAAAGTCTTCTGTTATCGGGTGTTTGCAGGAGATAGAAGTTCTACAACTACACAAACACAGTTATCCCCCTTAAATGAGCTGTATCCCGTTTCGTAGGTAGGCCATTCCACCTATTTCATTAATCCGGCATAGATTTGACTTGTTTTAATGGCTAACTTAATTTAGGTATCTTTTGGATTACCATATTGATTAGGTAGTAGATTTAGAGTAAATAAATGTTGTTGCTTATTTTTATCAGTTTACCTAGTACCTTTGGATTTAAATCATTACCTACAACAAGCAGAAAAAAAATTAACCGCATTATTTGAGCGCGCAATAACATACCAAACTGAGATACATATACCATACTGAGTGGCAAATACTCAAAACAGTTACAAAGTTACTGTTACTCAAACAGTTACCATACAAAACGGTTATATTCTTTTGGTTTATTATTTTCAATAATGGACCTCTGGAATCGAGCTTAACAAGTAAAACACTGTGAATAAAAATACCCCCCCCCCCCCCCCCCCCCTCACATTTGGATGATTTCTGATTCAAGGTACGTAGAATCCGAAAAGGGAATACAAATGCTGCAAATTATTACACAGCGGTTTATTATTTACTAGTTTAGATGTAACTTCTGCGTAGATCGCTGTTTTCTGTGGTCAATACCCTCGTGCTATCCGCAAGTGAGCCCTAAACTGAGTACTGGGCAGTCACATTTCATAAATATGTGGTGGAATCCAGAATTATATCATTAATTATTTTTGTTGTAATTCATGAAGCATAACGTTTGTTCAAGTTAAAATCTGTGGTCAATACTTACACTCGTGCTCCGACCAGGAAAGCCCTAAATCGAGCATTGGAGGCCTGGGAATTACGAGCAAAACGTCTTGGCACACAATTCGGGTTATCTCCGTAAGAAAATTAAACTCCTTCTGCGGGAGGCTATAATTCGTGGATGTTTTTGACTCTGGTTTTTTCAACCGACCGTGAACATCAAATTTTGAGGGGCGACATAAAAAAGGTCTGCCAATTCGAGTAGGCAGTGTAGCTCCTCACTTGAATCACATGAACCTATAGAATAGTTGGGTAGGTTAGTTTTGACCATCTGCGATCCATCCCACGTGTGCCCTCAAAATGTCAGCTCTCTACGACTATTTTTCGCGTTGTTTGAAGCGTTACAAAGAAATGGTCAACATTTCATGTTCGCGCATGCGCAGATAAAAGTTACCGTACGACTCCAATGAGATTCATATGGACCTATCAAAGAATTATTCCTGATCGACCCTCCAAGTCTGAACTCATTTCAACGATGTTTAAGGTACTTAAGTACTCCTCATTATTATGAATTCCTTGTGAATTACGGCAGGCAATTCTACTTGTTGCAGTCCTGGGTCGGTTGGAACACGCAAGGGGCCTCTCAGAGAACCGTTTCCTGAATAAACGTCGGGCAATATCGGTTCTTGCGCTGACTCCGAGAAAGTAACGGGGCCAGGACCGCGTTAAATATTCATTGAGCGAATGAAAAGTGGTGTCGGAAGTTTCTCTTTCTGTGACCAACATCCAGTTGATCAGCTGACGGAAGTGTAACCGAAATCAGGTCGTGAGAGCAATACTGCTGTAAAAACGCTGCAAATCCCTGCACAGCGGTTTATTATTTTGTACAGAATACCCTCCTGTTAGAGATCACAGGTCTCCGTGTAGATAACCCTTCTATATAACATGTGTACCTACTATTCTACACATATGTAGATCTCGGACCATCCGTAGGTTAGTACCTAACCCCGTACTCGTTACTAAGTGCCTACCTAAACCGTTGTGTAATAATTTACCTGTATAGGTTCCCCTTCTACGGAGATAGAATAATGGACCGTTGTGTAATAATTTGCCCATCAATAATACTTCAACGGTGGTTCAAGTTGCAAAAGTACCTATCAACAAAATCCAGCCCCTTCTTGGTAGATGAGCCGTTGTGTAATAATTTACCGGTGTGTAATAATTAGCCATTGTTTAATAATTTACCCATCAATAATACTTCAACGGTTGTTCAAGTTGCAAAAGTACCTATCAACAAAATCCAGCCCCTTCTTGGTAGATGAGCCGTTGTGTAATAATTTACCGTTGTTTAATAATTTAGGTACCGTGGTGTAATAATTTGCTGTTGTGTAATAATTTGCCATTATGTAATAATTTACCCATCAATAATACTTCAACGGTTGTTCAAGTTGCAAAAGTACCTATCAACAAAATCCAGCCCCTTCTGGGTAAATGATTCGTTGTGTAATAATTTGCCATTGTTTAATAATTTACCCATCAATAATACTTCAACGTTTGTTCAAGTTTCAGAAGTGCCTACCAACAAAATCCAATAGTCCATCACTTGTCAAATGAAATAATATCGCAGAACAAACAACTCGACTTCATGCAGCCTTCCTTGATTATAATCAGATGCTCCGTAGTTACGATATCCGGGCCGGATTTAAATACCGTTTGATTAAAATCGTGTTGACGAAGCTTTTTGGTGCTCACGAACGGCTGGACGTACGATGCTCCGGGTGGTCTCAAAAAATTGTTTAGCTCAAGACAAATTTAATATCGTAAAAAAAACCATACCCTTCAGGCGAAAGTTTTTGAGATACGGCGTTCTGAAAATTTCAGCCCCTATTTTGAACCCCTTAGAGATGACTGACAGTAACGTCGAACTTCGAGGACCAACTAGACCCCGAACGGAACCTATAACCCGAATTCCATCAATTTTGTTTCATGGTAACTAAGAAAAGTGGCCCGTACGGCGGACAGACAGAAATATTTTTATTGCAGTTTTGGATTCTACATACCTTGAAACGTAAACCATCAAATTTTGAGTTGGGGGGGGGGGGGGGGGGGGGGGGGGTTAACTTTTTTTTTCATGCTCGATTCCAATGGTTCATTATTGAAAATAATAAACCAAAAAAGAACGCTTCATCTCTTGAAAATCGAATTTTTCAGGAGAGCACTTCAGAGTTTTGCTCAGCTACCCTCGTCCTGACTTCTCTCCAGTTTGTCATAAAAACAAAATTTCTTCACACCACGATAGACCGATGTTTAGTGATTATGTTGATACCAAACTATAGCCAAAATAATCGATATTTCTAATCGATTCTTCTTATAAGGCGTTTTATTTAGGTTTTGACAGATTTTTCTATACTGGAGTCCAAGGAGAAACGTTGGGGCGTTTTTCCTTTGAACGATTCATAAAAATAACAAGATAAATTTAGTGAAGAATGCCTTCTAAATCCCAAAACTGGGTGCCGTATTATTTATAACTACCTTACAAATCGGTGCATTTAGGTTTATTATTTTCAATAATGAACCTTTGGAATCGAGCATGAAACAGTTTTTTTTAACCCCCCCCCTCAAAATTCCGAAAATGCAATTAAAAAAATTCTGTCCGTCCGCCGTACGCCGCACTTCGCACTTTTACTTAGTTTTGGTTTATTATTCTGTGAATAATACACCTATGTATTCGGTCAGCAAAAAATTTTTATAACACCCCCTCAAAATTTTATCTTTTCCGTTTCAAGGTGCGCAGATTCCAAAACGCTGCAAAGTCCTTGTCACTTGGGTTTATTATTCTATTGGACATACCTATAGAAATGTTTGCTGTTCATTTATTGTTGCTTTCATGTAAAATGATTGAAATAGCTATTTCTGGTGGTTTCCACCAATTTCGGCCCCCAAAACTTGAATTAGGTGCGCTCCCTTTTTTTTTTCAAATTATCCTTGATCATTGGTAGTGCCATTTAATCGTCTTGATCCACGTGTTGACACTTTTTCTAGTGTTATTATACAAATTGATGGTGATTTCAGGCGATTTCGCAGGTTTTCGACTCATAAAAAATCAATTTTGGGAGCTGAACATCTGGTACAACCTCAATTTTCCACTCCTTGGTCAAAATCGACTTCATATTCGGTCTTCTCGTCCCCGAAAACATTCAAAGAATAATAAACCAAAATGCAATATCCGTCCGCCGTCCGCAAAAACCTGGAAAATCGTCTGTAATCACCATCAATTTGTATAATAACACTAGAAAAAGTGTCAGCACGTGGATCAAGACGATTAAATGGCACTACCAATGATCAAAGATAATTTTAAAAAACCACAGTCATGCAGCATGGCTATAAGAGCGAATTTTCGAAGAAATAACTGATTTTATGTAAAATGTGATGTTTGGGATATCCCGTTCAAATATGGGTAATTATAGGTATTCAAGTATGTACGTATATTGTAGTATTGGTACTACAATATACGTACAGGTACGTATGCAACATACGTACAGTACGTATGTTACGTATCCAATACAGAGTAGGTATTGGATATGTAACAAATTTTTTGTTCCATTTTTTGCCGAGTAACACCTCGGTTTGTAGATTTTCCAACGCTGAACACGATGGTGAAGTCAGAATTGCGATATCCCATTCCGTTATCAGATTAGAGCAGACGAACCAGGAAGAACATCTCAAGAAATAACCACGTTCCTACATCTTCAAAGTGCTCCAGTTTGAGAACGGAATGAGATATCGCAATTCTGATTTCCCCATCGTGTTCAGCGTACAAAAACCTTAGAAATGAGGTGTCACTTGTCAGACTGCTCCATTTTGGGAATTTATGGGTAGTATTCGCCCCCTAAAACTCCCCAAAACTCCCCCTTAGAGTGACCGGATTCTGCCCATCTACGAACTTAGCCTGTCGATTGCCAAGACAGAGTTTTCGTGCAAATTTGAACTTTTTATCTCAATTCTTTCGAGAGTTATCGTCTGGAATTGACACATACATATATAAATATATGGTGTCTTTCGGCAGTGAATTCAGGATGGTCTGAAACGGATTTTGGTATAAAAATCTTTCGGAAATTCGAGTTTTAAAAATATTGGACCGAGAACAATAGCTTCCTTTTCTTCGAAAATTCGCTAAAAAAAGAAAAAACGCTGCAAAGTCCTTGTCACATGGGTTCATTATTCTACTGGATGCTGGCTGCTCATTTATTGTTGCTTTAATGTAAAATAATAAAATAGCTATTTCTGGTGGTTTCCACCAATTTTGCCCCCCCCCCCCCCCCAACCTTGAATTAAGGTTTTTTTTTTCAAATCATCTTTGATCATTGGTAGTGCCATTTAATCGCCTTGATCCACGTGTTGACACTTTTCCTAGTGTTATTATACAAATTGATGGTGATTTCAGACGATTTCGCAGGCTTTGACTCATAAAAAATCAATTTTGGGAGCTGAACATCTGGTACAACCTCAAATTTCCACTCCTTGGTCAAAATCGACTTCATATTCGGTCTTCTCGTCCCCGAAAACATGGAAAACGATACCTCAACATGTTAACATGTTACTAAAACACAAATAGTACCTTATACACATTTGCACTCATAACACCCCTGGGTATATTCCGATCGGGCTGAAAAGTTTCGGGACACAACTAGGGCCCAAATGGAGCATTCGTGCGAAAGAACGACTTTTTTAGACCGAAAATGAAGCCTGTACACGTGATACGGCGGACGGCGTACGGCGGACGGACATTGCATTTTTGGAATCTACGCACCTTGAAACGGAAAAGAAAAAATTTTGAGGGGGTGTTATAAAAATTTTTTGCTGAGCGAATATATAGGTGTATTATTCACAGAATAATAAACCAAAAGGAGCCTACCTACCTAATTTGTGTTTTGGGAGCCAAAATTGGTGGAAACCACCAGAAATAGCTCTTTCAATTATTTCACATGAAAGAAACAATAAATGAATAGCCAACATTTTTGTACGTATGTACAATAGAATAATATACCCATGTGACAAGGACTTCGCAGCGTTTTGGTTTATTATTCTGTGAATAATACACCTATGTAATCGCTCAGCAAAAAATTTTTTTAACACCCCCGCAAACTTTTTTCTTTTCCGTTTCAAGGTGCGTAGATTCCAAAAATGCAATGTCCGTTCGCCGTCCGCCGTACGCCGTCCGCCGTACGCCGTCCGCCGTACCACGTGTACAGGCTTCATTTTTGGTCTCAAAAAGTCGTTCTATCGCACACATGCTCCATTTGGGCCCTAGTTGTGTCCCGAAACTTTTCAGCCCGATCGGAATATACCCAAGGGTGTTATGAGTGAAAATGTGTGTAAAAATAGGTACTTTTTGCGTTTTAGCAACATGTTTGTAACATGAGCTTTTGTGGTATCGGTTTTGTAATGAATTTAAATTGGCGCATTTCATCACGATGGTGTGAGGATATGTCCAGGCGGGTTATGAGCGAATCACCACCCTTTCCTGGGATCTTTTTGGATGTTGTTCCCTAGGAGTTGTTATGGGCGGACCACCACCTTCATCTAGGATCTTTTTGGATATGCCCAGGCGGGTTATGAGCGAATCACCACCCTTTCCTGGGATCTTTTAGCAGAATTTGGCTGTTGGTTATGGGCGGACCACCACCAGACACAGCACCTTTTGGGACAGGAGAGAGAAATGAGGTAAGGAGGAGAGAGAGTAGTCAGCGACTAGAGGATACCGTAGAATGAGGAAAAAGAGGCAGGCGCCGGGGTTTTATAGACCCCGGTAGCTGTCTCCCTCCATCCCCTAGTTTGTAGGGGCTAGTGAGGAATCAGGCTGGGCCTCTACCTCCTGCGTCTTTCGTCCCCACTTCAGCGTGTTTATTTGCGAGACCTTAAAGTTTGCGAATATAGTGGTTGTGGGTCTGGGAGGATCCAGGACAGGTTTCCATGTTGTTTTTGGACGAGAAGACCGAATATGAAGTCGATTTTGAACAAGGAGTGGAAAATTGAGGTTGTACCAGATGTTCAGCTCCCAAAATTGATTTTTTATGAGTAAAAACCTGCGAAATCGTCTGAAATCACCATCAATGTGTAGAATAACACTAGGAAAAGTGTCAAAACGTGGATCAAGACGATTAAATGGCACTACCAATGATAAACGATAATTTAAAAAAAAAAAGGAGCGTAGGTACCACCTAATTTAAGTTTTCGGGGCCAAAATTGGTGGAAACCATCAGAAATAGCTATTCCAATGATTTCAAATGAAAGAAACAATAAATGAACAGCCAAAATTTCTGTAGGTATGTCCAATAGAATAATAAACCCATGTGACAAGGACTTTGCAGCGTTTTTTATTTGTGCGAGTAGAGGATTTGTAATAAAGAACAGGAAAGGAGAAATATTTGCTTTTATTGACTTTCATTTAAAATATATCTATTTTCCCTATTTTCATTTTGTTCAGTTTTCAATTTTAATTTTTTCCCCGAAATACGAAATAATGCACTTGCCTTTGAAATGTGCAACTAACCCCAAAATATTTATTTAGCTTTATGCAAAGTAAAACATGCGGTTTTGGAACCAGCTATCTGTGAAATGTATAAATATTACTGGAACCATCAAACAATTTTTTTTCTCTCTATATTCCTTTCAAATATATATTTATATCTTCTTCAAATAGATATTCCTCCAGGAAAAAAATCACTAAACAAAATAACAGTACAAACAAAATATGTAGAAAATAAACTGTAACAAAATGCATTAAATACTACTTAATTGATGATGTTTGTGTACACTATAACTTTATTAATAGAAATGCAAGTTATTTTGTTTTGTTAATATTTTTAAATCGTTCTCTCCAACTGCTAAATCTTTTGCTCCTTCTTCAACTGGAAGCGAATCCCTAAAACTTCTCTTGCTTCCTGGCATGAGACGACAAAGTTGTTCGATTATTTCCGTCTTCTTATTATCAAGTGGAATACCACGCAAAGAACACCTCAGCTGCTATAATAATCAAAGGAAGAACGCCTCGCTAATCTGACGATAAATGACTCGACCCTGTAATTAAGCCAGTGATTCCAAGGTAAAACGCCTCTTCTCGATTTTCACCGACTTGAGGTTTTTTCCTCAGAATCCAGGATTAGAATAAAGTATTTGAGGCGTTCATGGTGCCATACTTGAGTCGTTTTACCTTTGACTTGAATGAGATGAGGCGTTTTTCCTTTTAACACCACAATTTTTCAAAGAAAAATGGAGTTATTGAAAATATTTGTCATCGGCAGAATTATTTTAGCATTATTTAACTCCTGATTTAGGTAGGTACTTAGTAACGAGTACGGGGTTAGGTACTAACCTACGGAGGGTCTGCGATCTACATAATATGTATATAATAGAATAGTACATATCATATTATATAGAAGGGTTATCTATACATAGAGCTGTGATCTGTAACAGGAGGGTATTCTATACAAAATAATAAACCGCTGTGCAGGGATTTGCAGCGTTTTTGAGATGCGAGCGCCAGCGAGCATCCAGATCGCTTGACAATGCGAGCGGCAGCGAGCAGTATTACTCAAGCTGGGTTCACATGGTCGCGTAAACGCTCAAAAGCGTAAAGCGTAAAGGCTCCTGATTGGCTACCGCCTAGTTGATGGGGGGGGGGGGGGGGGAAGCGTCAACGCCGAGTTCACTTTTGGAGGTGACTGTAGCGTATTGGAAATGTAGATATTTTGAGCGTTTACGCGCCGTAAAGCGTGCGCAGTAGACCCCCCGCGCAGGGCCCATCCAAAATGGCGGATCCGTCACAGCTGATCTCCCACATCTTCAGGTAGACGAAAGACTCGAAAGACATAACAACGCGGGAAAACAACAGCTGGACAGTTCTCCCGAGTCGCATTGCGCATTGGCGTTACGCCTCCATGTGAACCAACACTCGCGTTTTCAGCTTTTACGCGCCTCCCACCCTCGCCGCCTACTTCGATTACGCTTTTGAGCTTTTGAGCGTTTACGCCACCATGTGAACCCAGCTTCACAGACAAAACCAAAACCGAGTGGCGGCATAAAAAAAATGAAAATATTCGGGTGAGTCCCAATAAAATTTTGTTTAAAACTAGAGTGAAAAGCCTACATTGGGTCCGAGCTCGGGGGCTCCAGGAGACGGGAACGCTCGTACATGCGCCCAACACAAAACGATTCCTTTCACGGCGTACGGGAACGGTCGTGTAGTGCGCCACCTACTCAGTACTACCAACTTAGTTCTGCCTACTTAATACCTTCTCAGTACTACCTACTCATTACTACATACATAGTACCTACTCAGTACTACCTACCTACTTAGTTCTATTCAGTACTAACTACTCTACTCATTTTGTTATCCGTCTCCTATACGTACATAATGCTATCGTGTTGTGGCTTTTCAAACTGTAACACGCAGGTAAGAGTATTTTGACGCATAAATAGGAGTGAACTTCCCTGGTAGAAGATAAAGTAGAAAAATTTGAAAGAGCATTATTTCAAGCGCTCTGGCCGAGAAACGGTGGCAGAAAAATAAGGATGGTGGAACGGTGGGATGTGACACAATCTTTACATCGCGGAGACTTTCGGGGCGGAATTATTCATTGCTGGGCTCCGAGTCTCCTCAAAGGCCCGCATCCGAAATGTTCCACAAGTAAAGTCCGTTTCTCCGTACGAGAAAACCTCTGCCGACGGTATGAACACAACTTTACTCTAGTCCTGCTTGAATAACATCTTTTTGTTAGGTACCGGAGTCGCAGAAGTTACGGAGGAGGGTTGCCTATAAAAGACTGTTCCATCTAGGGACGTATTGGCGGAGATACGTTGGGCAGGAACACTCCATAAGGCCACTTGGGCCACTGGCCCGACAGTCAAAAACACTAGGAGTAAAAAATTAGCCTATTGGAGTAGGCAGTGTAGCTTCTTCACTTGAACCACATGAACGTTTAGAGTAGTTGGGTAGGATCATTTTGATACTGGACCATCTGCTGTTCAACCCGCGTGTGCCCTCAAAATTTCAGCTCTCTACGACTATTTTTCGCGTAGTTAGAAGCGTTACAAGGAAACGGTCAACATTTCATGTTCGCGCATGCGCAGACGAATGAAAGTCATATGCAATAAATTATCAAAGTGCTATTCCTGATCGACCCTCCAAATCTGAACTCATTTCAACGATCTTTAGGGTTGTTATGGGCGTTTCAAGTATATCACGTTTGCGCATGCATAGATGAAAGTTACAGTACTTTTCCAATGATTTTTGTACGGGACCATCTGTGATCCAATCCGCACCTACCCTCCAGATTTCAGCCCGTTTCGACCATTATTTCGGGTAGTTATGGGCGTTACAAGGAATTACCACAGACAGACAGACAGACACGGAACCGAAAATGTTCCTCGATGTCTGAAACGCAAAATGGAAGCGGACAGTTTCTATTTGTGGTACCTGCCTGGTTTTGTCATGTGCGCTGTTTGTGGTTTTGTGAATTTATCGGCATCGTAACAAACATGTAATTAGGCTAGTTTATAGTCAATAGCTTCACCGTTCTAGTATGTACCGGCCGACGAGTAATTGTTTCGTTGTATTTTAGTTTACTATATTTTGTACCACATGAATTCGGTGGCTAACAGTCAGACAGTAAATAGACGTAAGGGCGTTGTTGCCTTGGGGTATTTTGTAGACAAATCTGTTGGTTTTGGGTTCTGGTTTGGTGCCCCACCGTTTTCAGAGCCCACGGTCACCGCTACTGACGTTAGTGGTGACCTTAGATGTCTCGTTTGATTTTCGATCAAGAAGAGAAGACAGCACGTCACTTTCAAAGACCGACGGCCAGGGTGTCGATGTCAATGATTGGCTAGTGATATCCAATCGGCTAGTCCAACCCAATCGGAACGTTTGTTGACGAGTGGTTATGTCGCGTGATGACTTCGGTTCTCTACATTGTATCTTGTTGGAAAGACAGATTGTTAATCTAGCGTTATCTTTTCTTGTTGAGCAGCTCTAATTATAGTAGGGAAGTAGTATACTATTGATTGGACATATTTTGTTATGGCCAGAAAGGCTTTGCCTATCACCGAGCAATATTATTCTAGTAGAGATATTTTTATTTTTTATTTATTTCAATCCTTAATCTGTAAATCTGTATAATTGAAACTTGTGATTTATTTGTGATTGTGCCATCTATTCGAGAATAAACTTCATTCATTCATTCATTCATTCATTCATTCATTCATATGTAATAATCGACGACCTTTCATCGATCCACTTACTGATTCAAAACCCGAATTTTCCTCTCGATATTATTTATTTCGATGCATTTTTAGATTAAATTTTCACAACTTTGTGATCATATCAACCATTGTGATCATATTGTTCATCAGCCCTTCCCCACTCGACTAACCCAAGTCCTCTTGAACGTGAAAAACGTCTGCCAATTCGAGTAGGCAGCATAACTTCCTCACTTGAAACACATGAACGTACAGAATAGTTAGGTAGATTCGTTTTGATACGGGGCCATTGCGATCCAACCCGCGTTTTCTCTACGACTATTTTTCGCGTTGTTTGAAGCGTTACAAGGAAACGAGCAACATTTCATGTTGGCGCATTCGCATACGAATGAAGTTCTTATTGAACTATCAAAGAATTATTCTTGATCGACCTTCCAAATCTGAACTCATTTCAACGGTATTCAAAGTAGTTACGGGCGTTTCAGGTATTTCACGTTTGCGCATGCGCAGACGAAGCGATTTCCATGATTTTGAAACGGGACTATTTGCGATGCAGTCCGCGTATACCCTCAAAATTTTAGCTCTGTACGACTGTTTTTCGCGTAGTTAGAAGCGTTACAAGGAAATAGTCAACATTTCATGTTCGCGCATTCGCAGAAGAAAGTTACAGCACGATTCCAATGAAATTCATTTGGAACTATCGAAGTATTGTTCCTGATCGACCCTCTAGGTTTGAACTCATTTCAACGATATTTAGGGTTGTTATGGGCGTTTCAAGTATTTCACGTTTGCGCCTGCGCAGAAGAAAGTTACAGTACTTTTTCAATGATTATTTTACGGAACAATCTGTGACCCAACTCGCACCTACCCTCCAAATTTCAGCCCATCGACCATTATTTCGGGTAGTTATGGGCGTTACAAGGAATTACCACAGACAGACACGGAACCAAAAATGTTCCTGGATGTTTAAAACGCAAAATGGTTGTGGAAATTTTCATTTTGGAGGGCATACATTTTTTTTACTCAATCACGAATCCAAGGCTCCACTACCCTCGGTAGTGAGGAAGCAATAATGAAGTAATTGGTTGAATAGTTGAACTGTGAACATTATTGTGTAGTCGTACGCGGTATGAAATGAGACTGTCACGTGCATGAGGAACAAAATAATTTTTCTTGTTTTAGCTCTCGTTATAGCGAAATATCAACATACTTAACCTTATTCAGTCATACGACCCTCTATTCAGTCCTGGGCCCCCACCCCCTCCTTCGCTTTAGGCAGGCTTCAATTCTGGTTGAAGTTCCTAATGCCGTCTATCTTCTCCCCCTAACCCTGATGAGAACCCAAATGTTAATTGAATACCGATGTTTTTTTGGACTCTGAAGTGGCATATTCCAACCGAATCGTCGGGGCAGTACGTTCCTAGAAGCGTGTGACATGTGCCCTGTGCCACCTGTCGGCACCATTTCATTGCTTATTCACTGCCGAGTCCTGCCATCGGTGTTGCGTCCCGTTAGTTTGAATTTTGATTGTCCGCACACGGGATGGTCCGAGGCTTCCTGTATGAATAATCTAGACGGGTGCTGAAAATACACTGCCATACTGTGTGGGCGACGAAGCGTTGGAGGATTAGATTGAACGAAACAGAATCTACGCATATAAATTTCACATATCTGAAGACAGACGTAACTCTCAAATCGTACCATATGCAGATGAAGCAAAATACCTTGGCGTGAATCTTGACTGCGTGCTGAGGTACAAAAGCCCATCTAAAGAAGAAGAAGAATGAACTCTACCTAAGATTCAGGAAAATGTATTGGTTGATATGGAAACACTCTGAGCTATCAACCCACAATAAACTGCTGGCAAGTAATAAAACCAGTCTGGACTTACGGGTGCCGTTTATGGGGTTGCACAAAGGAGAGTAATATGAAACCCATGCAAACGTTTCAGAGTCCTTCAGTCCATTGTCGATGCACCCTGGTGCATACGAACGGTTGATCTCCATCGTGACCTAAAGATTGAGACTGTTGGCGAAACTATTAAAAAATAAAAATAAAAATATGCGGTGGAGCACGAGCGACGTCTCCACAATCATCAAAACATCGAAGTATTGAACCTGCTGGACAAGAGCGGCGACGTACGGAGACTGAAGAGGGCCAAGCCAATGGACATCGTCACGACTCACTAATCAAGTGTGCTGTGATGTGTAGTGGATGTAAGTAGAGATCTATAGACCACAAAACGCTTCGAAGTAGAAAAGTTGCTAGATGTAGTTACAGTTGTATCATAAATAAATAAATAATTTAAAAAAATGCTGCTAAAAAAAATATATATAATATATATTTACTACTGTATATTTACACTACTAAGCAAAACATGGCTCCATCAGCATCCAACCTGAAAGAGGAACTCTTTCACCTATTAATATAGGTCCAATCATATTCTCCTTTTTATTACATGTTTTTGAATAAAGGGGTATGCGCACTTATATATTTTATGTCAGGCGCTGCCCTTCGATGTGCGATATAATTATATATTCTCTTAGCTTAAGGTTTTTTTTTAAATGACAATATTGCTATGCATTTATGTGAAGGCAAATAAAATGTATTCTTCTTCTTCTTCTTCTTCTTCTTCATATATTTTCAAATGAACGGTGCAGTTGAATTGAGAGAAGTTTGACGAAACTAGGTCAAGGCTGACCTTCAAAATAGTTCTTTCACGCTAGTTATAGCATCATTAAGCTTAAGCTATTTATTATACTGTAAAAAAACGCCGCAAATTATTACGTAATGAATTATTATTTATCTATAGATGCCTCTTCTGCGTAGCTCAATGTTTTCTGTGGTCAGTAGGTACTTACCCTCTTGCTCCCACCAGGTTACCCCTAAATCGAGTATTAGAGTCGGCCAGGCAGTACAGTTCCATTGAAATACGCGGTGGATTAAAGAATTCTATAATTAATTTACTATCTGTCGTTATTCATGAAGCTGATGAAGGTTTGTCCAAGAAACAAAAGTACATGTCGTGGTATCAGCTGTTGGATGAGAGTGCTCATGTAAACTTATTGATTTAACCAATAAACAAGGAGAAAGACGAGAGCTGTGCCACGCCTCCCCTAAGCCCAGAAGGATTCCCTCCATGGCAATCCCACGACTCTCAGGGGCAGTTAAGGACCCTTGATAGGCGAGGGTCGAGGTGGAGGCACGTTTATAAGGCGCCGGGCTTGCCCAGCTCTTCATTCGACCGACCTTGCTCTTACCTATGACTTCTCTCTCGCTCACCTTAGGCCTCCTCTCTCTCCTACCCTTTCACCTCCCTTCGCATCTACTGTGGTGGTAACCGCGGGATGGTTCCTCCTCTAACACCCGCTGTGGTGATAACCCCGGGGTGTTAGCATCCTTTTCCTTTAGCTTCTGCTGTGGTGATAACCGTGGGACACCTCTCCCTCTAACACCTGCTGTGTTGATAACTGCGGGGTGCTAGTACCCTTCTCCCTTTCATCTGCTATGGTGATAACCGTGGGGCGTTAGCTATCCAAAAAGACTCCCAAGGAGCACATCCTCCTCTTCTTCAACCTATCCAAACCTACTCTACGTCTAGGCATACGACAGTACACATATCAGCAAAATCCAAAATAACGTCATTCTTCATATTAAATAATTTTCGACATGATAATTATATATGTTTATAACAGCCTATTTCCTGGCTGTATGTATACCGTTTCATTCACGATCATGTTGACGAAGCTTTGTGGCCCAACTTCAGAGCCTCACTGTGAACGAATGGCTGTACGTACAATGTGGTCTCAAAAAATTCCCAAGTTCAAGGACTCTCTAACAACTTTAAAAAACTCGAGATAACCGCGTCCTGGGAATGTCAACCCCTATTTTTTACTCCTTAGGGATGACTGAAAGTAACGCCGAGCTTTGCAGACCAACTAGCCCCCAAATGGGACCCACAAATCAAATTTCATTCATTTTCGTTCATGTTAACTAAGAAAAAGACGAAGTACTGCAGACGGGCAGACATTTTACGTACCTACCTTGAGACGGAAACCATCAAATTTGTTGGGGGGGGGGGGGGGGGGGGGGGGGGGGGGTGGTAATATTTTGTTTCCCCGATGCGTGATTTCAAAGGTTCATTATTGAAGATGATAAACCAACAGGTATCTCATCTGCAAGTGGATAATTGTTGTTATGAGCGTGCCAATAACGCTAAAACTTCTAAACTGATACAGTCCCCTCGGCAAGTGGAGCACATCAAACCACTCCCAGTCCTCGTCTAACAGTTCTCAGAGACAATAAAGTTTTCAGCCAATATAAGATGCTTGAGTTTATAATATAATAATTATTTGATAATTATAATACTTGCAATAAGATTCGGAATCAAATCTTGTTAGTACCACGTGGCCACGTGGCAGTGTAAGCCACAACAAATATTTACATGAAAATTCTAATAATCGATTGTTTCCTTTGTTGCGTTTTATTATGGTTTAAAGTTGCGAGTACCTGCTTAGGTAACTGAAATAGTCATCATGATGAAATTCAATCAACATTGTTCAAACAGACTTGCATGGACAGACTTCCTTAAATAAATTATTTCAACCCTCGCCCAATCATCTTTCTCAGAATCTAATCTTGCGTGTAAAAATGAGGAAAGGATTATTCACACGGATGTAAGTTTCACCGGACAATAACTGTTTATTTAACTTGTTTAGCTATCTGTATCTCTTTCTTTTCTTTTACTGGCAACGTTCAGCTTAACGCAGCCTTTAATTACACCAGGTGGACAGAATGCTTTGCCATAATTTGCATTTGGGTTTCCTCTGTTTTTTTCACGTTCTTATCATCAGCAGAACTTCGTCTGATCTTCACAATGGATGTTTTCATCGTTATTTAGTAAACTGACCTTTTAACTGTTTGTAACACAATCTCTCACGAGAAATGAATATGTGTGTTACTCTGACTGTGACCGTCTGAAGGAGTCACGTATGAAAACGCAGCAAATTGTGACACAACAGCTTATAATTGCCCATTACAATACCCCATCTGCTTAGATCACTGTTTCCTGTGGTCACTACCTGCCCTCGAGGTTCCTTCACGGTTATTTTTGAAATTATGATGGTCGCTGAAAAGTAGGACCCTCCACGTATTACCGAATCTCCACCTAATTAGGATGATTCGTTTGGCTGTGAACAGCGAACTTGTAGGTACCTCTCAACAAGTAGATAAAAAACGCTGAAAAGTCCTGGTCACACGGGTATATTATTCTACTGGACATATCTACAGAAATGTTGGCTGTTCATTTATTGTTTCTTTCATGTGCAATAATTGAAATAGCAATTTTTGGTGGTGTCGTGGTTCTCCTAAAACCTCTACATGTACCACTCCTATGTAATAAAGAAAGATTTAACCAAATAAACGAAGGGAACGACGAGCCGGGTAACGCCAAGGGAGAAGGGTCCCTTGCACCAACCTCCATCACCCTGAACGGTCATAACGGCCGATTGTGGACTGGGGACGGGTGGAAAGGGGCCATTATAAGCAGACCTTCTAGCCCAGCTCGTCATTCGACCGATCTCACTCTTACCCACGACTTCTCTCTCGCCCGGCCTACGCCTCCTCTTTCTCTCTTTCCTACCTTGCACCTGCTGTGGTGATAACCGGTGGGGGGGGGGGGGGGGATTCTTTCTCTTGAATACTCGCGGTGGTGAAAGCCGTGGGGTATTCACTCTCTTCCTCTCAGCACCTGCTGTGATGAAAACCGTGGGAGTGTTAGCCTCCATCTTCCCGGTGTCTACTGTGGTGAAAAACGTGGGACACCTCCTTCTCCTCTAGTACCTGCTGTGGTGAAAACTGCGGGGTACTAGCCTCCACATCCAATGCGCCTGCTGTGGTGAAAACCGCGGGGAGCCACTACCTTAGCGCTTGCTGTAGTGAAAACCGTGGGGAGCTAACCTCCTCTCCAAACTAACGCCTGCTGTGGTGAAAACCGCGGGGCGTTAGCAAAAGACTCCTACGGAGCACATCCATTCTCATCCAAACCTTCACTCCATCCTTCACCTCACCTAAACATAACCCAACCATTAGGAGTCACTACAGATGGGTTCCACCAATTTGGTCCTCCGAAACAAGATTTTTTTTTTTTTTACAAATTATTTTTGATCACTGGTGTGCCATTTAATTAATCTTTTGCGGTCGTGAGGCGAAAGAAGTCAACATGCGCCAATTCTGGGTGCATAACCTTTGTTACAACCTCAATTCTTCACTTTTTGGTCAAAATCAACTTAATATTCGGTCTTCTCGCCCTAAAAACATGGAAAACGATACCTCACAAGCTCGTGTTCACTAAACCATAGAAGAAAAAAAATCTCGAAACCCATTTTTTGCACCCGTTTTTCACCCATAACACCCTTTCCGGTGTTACATGGGTGTATTCCGATCGGGCTGCCGAGCTTCGGACCACAACTAGGGCTCACATATGCGGAAGAACGACCAAAATTTAAGGTCAATTTGAGGCTGAAACTTTGATGGAACCTCAATTCATCGCTCGTTGATCAAACTCGACTTCATATTCGGGCTCCTCGCGCTAAAAAACATGGAAAACGATACCTCTCACAAGCGAGTTTTTATACCGAAAACAAAGTAGAAATGGATGGTACGTAGTACGGGCAGTGGATTTTGGTTTATTGTTCTGTGAATAATACGTATTCGTTCAGAAAACTTATTTTTGTTTTGTTTTACGTTTCAAGGTTTCATGGTGCGTAGATTCCTAAAATGCAATGTCCGTCCGCCGTTCGCCGTATCATCCGCTTCTACTTTGTTTTCTGTCTAAAAATTCGTTCTTTCGCATACGGGCTCAACTTGGGCCCTAGTTGTGTCCCGAAACTTTGCAGCCAGCTCGGATTATACTCAGGGGTGTTATGGGCGAAAAATGGGTGTAAAAATATGCTAAAAATAAATTAAATAAATAAATTATTATGGGTGTAGAAATAGGTATCGTTTTCCATGTGTTTTAGGGCGAGGAGACCGAATATGAAGTCAATTTTGACCACCGAGCGTAAAAACAAGTTAAATTTTGCTCTAAAATTGTCGTTCTTCCGCAACCGTTTGGGTCCCCATTTGGGAATTCATTTGGATCCGAAGCTCCGAAGTTCGTCAGCCCTATCGGAATACACCCAGGGGCGCGT
Organism: Leptopterna dolabrata; assembly: GCA_954871275.1. Taxonomy (NCBI): domain Eukaryota; kingdom Metazoa; phylum Arthropoda; class Insecta; order Hemiptera; family Miridae; genus Leptopterna; species Leptopterna dolabrata. The sequence goes on from OX940981.1 coordinate 49,561,766, forward strand.
TGTGGGAGAAAAATGGGGGTAAAAATAGGGGTTTTCGAGGGATGTTTGAGGTTTTAGTGAACATGAGCTTGTGAGGTATCGCTTTCCATGTTTTTTAGGGCGAGAACGACGAATTATTAAGTTGACTTTGACCGAAGAGTGAAGAGTTGAGGTTGTAACAAAGATTCAGCTTCCAAATATCATTTTTTATGCGACTTAAACCTGGGAAGTTGTTTTAAATCACCATAAATTTGTATAGTAACACTAGAAGTAGTATCAACAGGTGAATCAAGACAGTTAAATGACATTATCAATGATGAAAGGTAATTTGTAAAAAAAAAAGTAAGGGGCCCAATTCGTGTTCTTGGGGGTCAAATTTGGTGAAAACCATCAAAAATAGATATTTCAGTTATTGCAAATGAAGGAGACAATAAATTAAGTGCCAACCGACAGTAGGCATGTTCGACGGAATAGTAAACCCATGTGGCAAGGACTTCGCAGCGTTTTTGGGATCTACACACGTTGAATCGTAAAAGACAAAAATTGAGGGGGTGTTCCAAAAACATTTTCATAGAATGATAAACCGAAAGCATGGCTGTAAGAGCGAATTTTTAAAGAAATATTCGTAGTATTGTGCAATGATTGTTGGTTTAACGAGAGATCATACCATTTTTGTAAAGTTATATAATTTTCCCCTTTTTCGTCCCTCTTTCTGTCGTGAATCACCATTCCGCACAATCAGGTGAATTAATTATTGATTGTAGCCCTTCATAGCAATGTGTTACCCCAAATGTTTTGTTGAATCCAAATTTGACCCCTATTCTGTATGAAAAACAACTGAAATGGTCATTTTCTGTCTTCTCTCACCCTTCCATACCACTTTCAGTGATATTATGTAAATTGTTCGCGATTTTAGCCGTTTTTACCGATTTCTTACCCCTGAAAACTCAAATTTGACCCCCTTAGAATTGTTGAAAATTGTTGGCCTTTGAACTCGTCCTTTTGTTTGGCTGTGCACGTTTTGGCTAAATTTGAATTTTTTTCATGTACCCCAATGTCAGATAATATCGTCTGTCGTGACACATAAACATATATATAATATTTCTGTGAAAATCTGGATGAATTCAGGATGCTGTTCTATGGATTTGCCTGTACAATATTTCGAAAATTCATGTTCTGAAAATTTTGAACCTATCGCAATAGCTACCTACATTTTCAAAGAAGATGAAGCTAATAACTACCAATTAAAAAAAAATCCAAAATAGTCATCTTTTTCCAGATCACATATCACGGAACAAGAAACTCGATTTCATAGAGCCATTCATGATTTTAATCAGTTTCCTATCACTGGTAGGTGGGCAGAAGTTATGTATACCGTACGATTCACGCTCATGTTGATGAAGCTGTTTGGTTCAAATTTCAGGGCGTGTGAACGAACGGCTGCACGTAGAACGCTCCGGGAGGTCTACTAAAATCTTAAAATTCAATCAGTTAAAAATCAATCAATTCGTAGTCAATTAAAAAACATAATAAAAACTATTGTTACCTTTCTGTTGAAAGTTATATCGAACCACGGCGTTTTGAAAATGTCAACTCCTATTTTTCATCGTTTATACGTATTAGAGATGACTGACACTAACGCCGAGCTTCGAGGACCAACTAGACCCCAGTTGGGTCATACAAACCAAATTGAACCAAAATACAAACAAAATTGGTCACTGATTGTCAGGAAATGTGCCGCGTGCGGAGGCGTACGGACAAAAATGTTCTTATTCCATTTTCGGATTCTATGTACTTCGAAACGCAAACCGTAGTTAGCGGTGGTGGTTGGTGTGTGGTTTTTTTCTCTTTTTTTCTCCTTTTTTTCAGGTTCTTGATTTCTTAGGTTCAAAATTGGAACCTAATGGATCGGCCTCAACCTTTCTTTAAATATATCTTCTCTGTGTATTTGTGTTTGCCCCCTCCCCGTTCCCTCATCCCACCATCGTCTTTATGGCTCTTTTACCCCGAAAGTTTCATTTGATGACCCCCCCCCCCCCCCCCCTGCAGGTTAATGATGGCATCAACTCAGATTCACGGTGGAATGTGGGAGCTGGGACATACATCTGTGCTCTTTCAAACTTCTATCATTGTCAACCCAGTAACTCGAATCTAAAAGAGCGGCAAAACAGTAACATGGAAGATGAAACGCATTATTTTGTCGATAGTCGTTCATCCCTCTAGTTTCGAAATTCTCATCTCAGCGCTTGATAACATGCGTTAGATAACATACCAAAATGATTTACTGAATCCAATGTAATCTTTCACGACTCAGATTACTGGAGTCGATAGGATAGCAACAGAGTCACAATAAAGTCCATGATGTGGTGGTTACCTGCGAGTTTAACGAAAAACGTTGTTTAACTGACCGCATTGGGTGGAGTTGCGTAAAATTTACGATAGCAATTCCAGTGGTGAGCGCCTCCCTTGATGAAAGCTGTAAATTAGTCTCCGGGCTGCGGTATTCTCCTTCAGCCCTCACTGTATATAGCAGTTCATGGGAAGCGATAAGGTGAGAGGTTGGTTATCATTATCCTACAATTAAGGTTATTCTCCAGGGTCGGCGCATGGGAGGTTTGGATACCGGAAAGTTGATTAGCTCGAAGCTGTGAGAGGGAGAAGAGATTTATAACGACGTCCTGTCACCCGTCCACGGAGTCGAAACTGTGCAGGTGAAACCTCTTCTTCTCATCGAATTTCAGTACATGCATTGCAACAACTCCCCTAGTAACTAATAATTAGTTCAATTATTACTCATCGCGTCTTATCACTGGGAATCAAATCTCCCAAAGTGTAACCCGTTTCTGTACAGATTTTACGTTTCCAGCGCTTTAGACGTCATGATGTTCAAAAACGCTGCAAAGTCCTTGTCACATGGGTTTACTATTCTATTGGACATGCGTACAGAAATTTTGGCTGTTCATTATTTATTGCTTTCATGTGCAGTTATTGAAATAGCCATTTTTGATGGCTTCCACAAATTTTGGCCCCCAAAAACACGAAATAGGCTCAGCTTTTTTTTACAGATTATTTTTGATCATTGATAGTACCATTTAGTTGTCTTCATTCACCTGTTGATACTAGTTCTAGTGTTATTATGCAAATGTATGGTGATTTCAGACGGTTTCCGATCTTTTTGAGTCATAAAAAAATTAATTTCGGGAGCTTAACCATAGTTACAACCTCAATTTTCCATTCTTCTCTCTTGGAAAACAATACCTCAAAAGCTCATGTTACTAGTATGTTACTAAAACACAAAAAGTACCTCTTTATACCCATTTTCACTCATAACACCCCTGGGTACCTATATTCCGATCGGGCTGCAAAGTTTCGGGGCACAACTAGGCCCTAATGGAGCATGTGTGCGAAAGAACGGACGTTTTGGACCGAAAATGAAGCCAGTATGCGTGATAAGCGGACGGACATTGCATTTTTGGAATCTACGCACCTTGAAACGTAAAAGAAAAATTTTGAGGGGGTGTTATACACATTTTTTGCTGAGCGATTACATAGGTGTATTATTCACGGAATAATAAACCAAAAGAGTACGTGACTGGTGGAGAACTTGGGTTTTTTTAATTACAAATTTTGATAGTGTATGTCTAAATGTAGTCCAGTTTGAACACTCAGGGCTGCTTCCTTTTTTCGAACAATTTCCTCATCAACAATCAGTACAACAATCAGGAGGAACAATCAGTCCTCCTTCAGTATGACATTTTGATCGTTCACGCAAAAATATGGTGTAAGTGGATGAAATCGAGTAAACTTTTGTAAGAATGCTGCTTGCTACGTAGGCAGTATAAATATTTCGTTCCATCTCATCCAGGACTGGACAATGCTATTGCTGGAGCATCAGCTGTGCAAAGCGTTTGCTACATTCCATTAGGCTGGTTGGTGCATGGTTTTTCTGATGCTCTTTCGACTGAATAGGTATGTTGTTATTCAAAGGAATCCTAGGCTAGAATGTTTTCTTTTTCTCTTTTCACAATTCAGAAAACTTTAAAATACGAATGCATTGCCTATGTGGTAACAGCTCAATATGCGGAGGACGTGCCACTTGCTTTGAAGTATATAGTTATATCTCCATCAACATTATCCAATATTGAATTTATCCAAGCTCCAAGGGATGTTTATTATAACCAAGCTCCAACTGCTCATTGGTAACCAAAAGTTACCAAAATTGACTCCCTCCTGTCCCTCCTCCATCTCTTATCTGGGTTAGAAATGACTCATGTTGAATCATGTTGCTTAAATAACCATTAATTTACAACCCAACAAACCTTTTCTCTCACATTCCTGTCATTCAAAAGTAAAAATTTGTTTTTGGTTTATTATTTTCAATAATGAACCATTGGAATCGAGCATGAAAAAAAAAAATTCTTACCCCCCCCCTCAAAATTTGATGGTTTACGTTTCAAGGTATGTAGAATCCAAAACTGCAATAAAAATATTTCTGTCTGTCCACCGTACGCCGTACGCCGTATGCCGTACGTGTCACTTTTCTTAGTTACCATGAAACAAAATTGATAAAATTCGGGTTATAGGTTCCGTTCGGGGTCTAGTTGGTACTCGAAGCTCGACGTTACTGTCAGTCATCTCTAAGGCCCGGTTCAAAAAAAATGTGTAACCATGATAGTTACCTAACCCTGGGGCTACTTTCGATTTTTCGGGAACCCTGGGGTTCGCAGCAGGAGCGTTCAAAAAAGTTTTCTGTGGTAAGGTTACCTTGATAGAATCGATTATTTGGGATACCCTGGTAACTTCAAATTTAGCCATGGATACTTCACGAGAAATCCACACCAAACCGCACATGGACGCTATAAATCCATGAAGTTTGATTCATGGATAATATAGTTCCATGGAATATCGGCGTATAAAGCAACTTTTAGGCATCACTGTTGTCGTTTAGACGTCGTACCGTGCGGTTCTCGGATTGCGCTCCCTTATCTGCCGATCTCCGCTCTCTTTTTGTATCGGTTTTCTGTCTTTGTCTATCGTGTCAAGTCGGGTTGGTTATCTTGCAGTGAGCTATTTGCCTTGGACTGTTGTTCTCTTATCTGCTCTTTAGAGTGTGAAACATGTCCCAATGTGATCAATGTTATGGTGAACTCAAGGAAGATGACTTGTTGATTTGCAAAGGTGGGTGTGAATGTAAATTTCACTACCGCTGCTGCTCTATTTCGGACACAAATTTCAAAAAGATGAGCATGTCCACCCGTGGTAAGTGGAAATGTATCACTTGCAAAAGTGTTGCAGGGATCGTGACCAAACTGATCGCCCCGATGGAGACGAAAATTAAGGAGCTGAAAGGTGAATTGTCTGGCGTTAAAACATCGATCGAATTTATTAGCTCCCAATTTGATTCCTATGTCGGAGAAATGAAAGTAATCAGAGAAACTGTTGCGAGCATTGAACAAGAAAATCTGAGTTTGAGGTCGATTGTGGATACATTACAATCGAAAATCGATATAATGGAACAGGACTCGAGGAAATTGAATGTTGAATGCCATGGTATCCCGGAAACGAAAAACGAAAATGTGCATCAAATTGTGAAGGACATTTCTGATAAATTGGGTACAAGTGTCACTGTAAACAGGGCTTTCCGTACTGGACCTATAAAGGATGGATTTTCTAGGAAGATTGTGGCTGTTCTCGGTTCTGAACTTGAAAGAGTGGAATTGGTGAATGCTTCGCGGAGAAATAAGGTGTTAATGGCAAGTAACTTGGTTTCCAACTGGCCTGATAGTCATATATTCGTCACGGAAAACCTGACTGCACTCCGAGCTGGGCTTCTTCGGAACACCAAGAAAAAAGCTAAGGAAAATGGTACAAAATTCGTATGGATTAAGAACTTTGCTGTACATACAAGGAAAAATGAGAATGAACCGGTAAAAGTGATTCGATCTATTGAAGATCTCGAGAATTTTTGACCTGTCAGGGCACTAGTGGTAAGAATTGCACAACTATAATACTGAATGATGATAGACTCAAATGAATTTGAAGATGATGTAGTCTTTTATCAATCTTGCTGTAACACACACACTTCATTTAATGACTTCTTAGAACTTCCTGGCCTTAGAAATCAGATAACCAGAATTATATTACAAATGAACATACGAAGCTATAACAGTAATTTTGCTGAGTTTAGAGCTTGGCTGGAGAGTGTTGATTGTAAACCAGATTTTATTTTTTTAACGGAAGCATTTAGTGATAGTTGCGAAATACTAGAAAATTTATATGGTTATAGTTCTTACAAGTCAATACATAATAGAAATAAAAATGATGGAGTAATATTCTATGGGGTAAACAAATTCGATTATCATGTGGAGGAACTTTCTTGGAATGACGCTACTGTCATGAAAGTACAATATGTATATAAAAAGAAACGTCATACAATGTATGGAATATATAGGTCTCCTACTAAAAATGTAGTTCCATTTATAAATGATCTCAAAAATGAGTTAGAAAGTATTGATCCAAATGGTTTGTACTACATTCTAGGCGATATGAATATTGATCTTTTAAACCAGGATGATCGTAATGTTATTGAGTATTGTAACACCTTGTCATCATTGGGCTTTGACAACATGATTACGGATGTGACTAGGGCCCATGATACGTCGATGAGTTGTATAGATCATATAATTACACGTCCTAGTGATATTCTGTTATATCCTGGAGTGATCAAAACGTCCATAACCGATCATTATAGCACTACTCTAGCTATTGTAGATCCTCAAGCACGGAAAGTCAGAGATGAGAGTGAAGAAATTACTGTAAAAAAAATTGACTATTCAGCGCTAGGTAAGATGATTGAATGTACTAACTGGTCGCTAGTTTTTGTTGATGGGTTAAACGATTCTGTTAATGCGTTTATTAGTATGCTAAAAATGTGTATTGAAAAGTGCACTGTCATAAAAAAATATAAAAGAAACTACAATAAATTAACACCATGGATATCGTTGGGGATGATTGTCTCAATTAAAAACCGAGATAAAATTGCAGCAAAGGTAAAAAAACAGCCATATAACACAAGCCTTAAAATCTATTACAGGAGATATCGTAACATGCTCAGAAACTTGGTACGGAAGGCAAGGGAAAGTTATTACTCAAACAAATTAGAATTAGCTGAGGGTGATTCGCGGAAAACATGGGAAGTAATTAAAGAAGTCTTGAATCGGAAAAACATATCGGGGAAAAGTAATGAATTTATAGCTGCGGTAGCGGAACAAGAGGGCCTGACAAAAGGTGAAGTGGGGAATCTAGCATGTGATAAGCTAAATGATTATTTTGTAAATATTGGTAAAAATTTAGCAAATCAATGTACCATTAATCCATCATTTATCTGTAATGACCAGCCATTAGTAGAAAATATAGAATTTAATATACCTGAAATTGACGAAAATGGTTTAAAACGAGTAATGAATCAAATGACGGGTAGATCGGCTCCTGGTGTGGATGGAATCCACCTCCACATAATAAAAAAGTTTTTTGACTCTTTAAAAGGTCCCCTTGTGTACATATTTAATTTAAGCATTAGATCTTGTGTTTTTCCGGATAGTTTCAAGCTCGCCAAGGTTTGCCCAATTTATAAAGATGGGGATAAATCTGACCCGGGAAATTTCCGACCAATATCAATGTTAAGTTGTGTTGGGAAAATACTGGAAAAATGGATTAAAATACACCTCACAATATATTTGGAAACAAATAAATTAATATGTAACGAGCAGTATGGGTTTCGGTCGAGTAGAGGGGTTGATCAGGCTATATTTGAACTTACTGGTGACCTCTTTCAGCTTAGGGACAATAGGAAGAAAGGTATTCTCCTGTTTTGTGATTTATCTAAATGTTTTGATACAATCGATAGGAAAATTTTGCTCAGAAGAATGGAGAAAATTGGGGTTAGAAATGGTGCTCTAAAATGGTTCACCAGTTACCTCACTAATAGAAAACAGATTGTCTCTGTTGGGGAGTTTTCAAGCCAAGCTAAGGAAGTGGAATATGGTGTGATTCAAGGGGGGACTTTGAGCGCAACTTTGTTTCTGATTTATATTAATGCTCTGCCACTGAATATACCTCATCATAAAGTTTATCTATTTGCTGATGATACGTCAGTGTTGATAACTGGTGATGTATGGGAGAGCGTGTTCTCGGATGCACAACGTGCACTAGATGTACTTAGAAACTGGTTTTCTTGCAGTGGCCTGACTCTGAACTCTAAAAAAACAAAGTATATGCTTATGGGCAGTGGGAAGGGAAGCAGGGACATTGGGAATCATTGTCTGATGTGTCACGGGTGCGGCGGTTTACCCGATTGCCAGTGTCTTCCCTTGCAGAGGGTGGATTCCTATCGTTACCTGGGGGTCATTATAGATGAGGAGCTTAAGTGGAAAAAACATATTGATTCTGTATATTCGAAACTGCGGAAGTTACTCTATATATTTTTTCATGCAAGGAAAGTTTTTCGACTTAACAAACTTCGACTAATATACATGGGATTGGTGCAGTCGATCATCCAATATGGCATTGTTGTGTGGGGGGGGTACTTATGCTACGCATTTAGATAAGGTCAATGTTGTCCAGAAGGATATTATTAAGATTATAATGAGAAAACCCCGAATTTATCCGAGTGTGGAACTTTTTCAGGAGTTTAAAGTTTTTGCTCCCCGCCAACTATTCCTAAAAGCACTATTGCTCATGTTCCATAAGAACCCAAATATAATACAGGTAAACCACCAGCATGAGCGCTCAACGCGTTATAGACTGGTAGGAAATGTTATTCCCCCTAGGCCTACATTGGCATTAACGACAAAAAGCCCTCACTATATTATTTTCATAGTTCACCGTATGATTGATCCTCAACTGAAATGCCCCTTAGTATGTAGTAGAAATGTATATAAGAGAAAAATATTTGAATGGATCCTAAAGATTGGTTACTTAGAGGCAGAAAACATCATTAATAGTATTTATGTGTAGCTAAAAGTATTTATATGGATATTATAAATTTGTTAGAAGGTAAAATGTTTGTTTGTAGGAATTAAGTTGTCAATTATGGAGCATTGGTATTGTAGTTTGTTATTTATTTCAATTGAGTATGTAGAGAAGAAATAATTTGTGTTTTATGTTATATTTAATTTTTATGTGGCTCGACAACCCTTATGAGACGATACAGGCAGTTGCCTATGTCTCATAATAATGTTGTGTTAGTAAGCTATGCTTTAGAGCAAATTGTCCATTTCATGTAAATACAACATAAATAAATAAATAAATAAAAAATAAATAACTGTTGCTCATTCTAACCTAGATTCCGTGACTTCATCCTAGCATGATATTTAATAAATCCGTACTCTTCAAGTGCTGTAGTAATCGATCCTAGCAACAAATATTGCCTTTACTAAAAATACTTTCTATGTTTTTTAATTGAGTGATTTGTAGCAACTCCTAGGTGTACGTTTATTCGGCGTTGCACCTGTTTGATGGAAATTTAAACGGGGGTAAACAAGGATAATGTGGGGTAAATCACACAGACGTGTTAGGAACAAGGATACCTATAATTTCTATTCACTACGTAATGGTTCAAAATATGCAATGAATCTTGAACGAAAGTCTTCACGCCCTTCAACCCTGCCACGTTCCCCAGGCCCCAGGGTTATTAAACATAGTTTCATCCAAGAGATGCTGAGTACCGTCGTCAACATCAGGTAGTTATTCCTTTAACATGATTGCGATGTTGTGGAGAACTGCCTGCGTTCTGCCGTAGATATTTGAGGGCGTATTTCTTCGAGAACAAACGCGACTCCTTCCTTCGACAACCTGAAGCGATCGTAAAATTCCTTCTCACTCCAGGCGTCGAAGTTGGGATGTCTCGCTCTGATCCGATATCTTCTCGGTTCTACGACTAGCCCTAGTTCGACGAAGACGTCATCATCCTCATCGCTCGCATAATAGTTATAACGGTTCATTATTACCACAATAATGATAAATAGGACGGGATCTGAATGGTACAGCGCAAATAGGAAAACCAAAAACAATGAGCAACCATCTTCGTTTTGAGAGTAACCATGGTAAACTTCTTGTAACCCCTCGAATAGCTGGGGTTACGTACCCATGGTAAAGTTTTCGATTTATCGCACTAATGATCGATTACTGAATTTTTTTGAACGCCACTTTCGTTACCATGGTTCGGAAACCTTAAGGTAAACTTCAACCCCAGGGTTACACTCTTTTTTGAACCGGGCCTAAGGGGTTCAAAATAGGGGTTGACATTTTCAGAACGCCATAGCTCGAAAACTTTCGATGGAAGGGTATGGTTTTTTTTACGTTATTAAATTTGTCTTGAGCTAAACAATTTTTTGAGACCACCCGGAGCATCGTACGTCCAGCCGTTCGTGAGCACCAAAAAGCTTTGTCAACACGATCGTGAATCAAACGGTATAAATCCGGCCCGGATATCATAACTACGGAGCATCTGATTATAATGAAGGATGGCTGTATGAAGTCCGAGTTGTTTGTTCTGCAATATTATTTCATTTGACAAGTGATGGACTGTTGCATTTTGTTGGTAGGTACTTCTGAAACTTGAACAAACGTTGAAGTATTATTGATGGGTAAATTATTACACACCGGCAAATTATTACACGACGGTAAATTATTACACAACGGTAAATTATTACACCACGTTAAATTATTACACAACGGTAAATTATTGCACAACGGCTCATCTACCCAGAAGGGGCTGGATTTTGTTGATAGGTACTTTTGCAACTTGAACAACCGTTGAAGTATTATTGATGGGTAAATTATGGCACAATGGCAAATCATTACACAGCGGCAAATTATTACACAACGTTAAATTATTACACAAGGTAAATTATTACACCACGGTAAATTATTACACAACGGCTCATCTACCAAGAAGGGGCTGGATTTTGTTGATAGGTACTTTTGCAACTTGAACAACCGTTGAAGTATTATTGATTGGCAAATTATTACACAACGGTTCATTATTCTGTCTCCGTAGAAAGGGAACCTATACAGGTAAATTATTACACAACGGTTTAGGTAGGTACCTAGTAACGAGTACGGGGTTAGGTACTAACCTACGGAGGGTCCGAGATCTACATAATATGTGTAGAATAGTACATTATGTTATATAGAAGGGTTATCTATACGGAGACCTGTGATCTCTAACAGGAGGGTATCCTGTACAAAATAATAAACCGTTGTGCAGGGATTTGCAGCGTTTTAGAATGGCTCCTTATTGTTCATGTTACGCACTAACATTTCAGATTGGTACCTACTCATGATCTGTAGAATTGTGTGTATTCATAGGATTCTAGATCCGGTTTAGAGTTCTCGTTTCAAAAAATAATATACCTACTTCATCGTTTCTAACTCCGAAGAAGTTGTGGGAGTGTAAGGCTGGAGATACGAGTTATAAGGAAGGATACAATGAAGATTTGTGTCGGGGAGACGGTGACGTGGGGAGGGCCTTTCAGACGTCAGTTACCTTCAGCTTTTATTTAGTTCGGTTATTATGTCACGGTTCAGAGGCGTGTCTTCGTGACAAGACTCCAAATCATCGCTATCTCGAAAAAGAAAGAAGATGAACGGTGTCTACAGAAGCTAAGGAGTCGAAGAAAATAGAATTACGACCGGAATACCTACCATATATTTTCGGTAATCTCGTACTTCGAGTACAACGAGTGAAATTTGGTTAGTGTTGAAGCCTAAGTGAAGGAAACCTGAAGCTGAAAGGTATAAGAAGATAGGAAATATGCCAAGCTTCTCTTCTTATTGCTCGATGGTGAGCTGGCATTCCACTGAAGTACCATTCCATTATGTTCACTGGATTATTGAGCAGTATAAATATATTATAAACCCTTGACACAACAGCGTATATAATATTTTAATATACATAGGTATTAATTGCAACGCAATTCTTAGCCCGACCCCCAACTAGTTGTTTTGTCACACTTTTTTGTCCCGCGATACCGTTGTTAGGGATTTCGGAATAGCAAAAAAAAGAGTGTTTGTCAATGGTATCCAATTCGAGTCCGAAATAGCAAAAAAAGAGTGTTTGTATCCCCTAGCAATGTAATTTGGTATTTCGAACTCGAATTGCGTTGCAAATTCCTCGTTCTATACAAAGTATAGAAGATAAGAGATTGGGGGTCCAGGGGGCTTGCCCCCTGGCGAGGCGCGGAGCGCCGAGTATATTAATTGCTATGCAATTTTAACGCCGGGGGTCATGTGAAAAAAATGTCCTGTCACAATATCCTGTCACAAAAACGCGTCACGCAAAGAGGAATGTGATAAAGATGAGCACAAAGAGGAACGTGATAAAGATGAGCACAAAGAGGAATGTGATAACGTTTAAACAGAATCGTTTTATTTTTTTGTGTGTTGGTGGTGTGGGGGGGGGGGGGAAATTGCATAGCAAATTCTCCTTTGTTATACGAAGTATAAGAACACATCCTTCGGGGGTGAGGAACGGCGAAGCCTTTCCGAGGGGGCTTGCCCCCTGGCGAGGCCCGAAGGGCCGAGTATATATATATATATATATATATATATATATATATATATATATATACCTCAGCCGTGACCCTCTCCCTCTCCATGTATCCTGCGTTAGCCTTGAATTGGTTTGAGATTGACTTCAGAGAAAATCGGCAAAGTGAATACTCCACCCACTGGTTCTAAGTTATAATTATATACCTAGTTATACAAACGTGAAAATTTCTTAAAATCCAAGGATGGATTCAGAACGCTCTGAAATAGAAAAGAATCTAAACAAATTTCAAATAATGTAAGTACTTACTCACATAAAGTTCAGGAAGATTGTTTCGGGCTGCTCAATGAAAATTGTCTCAGCCAAAACGCAACAAGGTGCTCATGGCTGTACTTTTGGGGCAGTACTGAGACGAGCTATGTGAAAATCATTCAGATTGTACAAAACGAAATACCTACACGGCATCATCGTAGATGCTTCCTTGATTAAGTGGGCATTATTAAGTTAACTGTAATAGCTAATTACTTTCTCCATTCTAATTTTTAGTTGGTAGTTGCAAGTCTTTTCTTTCAGTTAGGTTACTCTTGTGCCTGGTTTTTCCACCGCCGCTAAAAACTAAATAGTTGAAGATTGGTTGTATCAGCAAGTAACAGCCAATTGGTCAAAGGTCGCCTATAGTTCATTAACTAAGTACAACAAAAGGTAGTTAATCAGATCCTAATTTGACTGTATAATCACTCTACTGAACCTAAACAAAGCCGTACCAACCCTTTCATTCCACCATACTCCAGGATAGTAGGTACATTCATATTACTGTGTGAGCTTCAAGTTGCGTAGGTAGGTACCTATACTATACAGGGTGTAACGTAACTGCCCGCTAAAACTTCAAGACCGTTCCACAGCTAATTTCAAACAAAAAGTTCCTCGAAGACTTTTTTTTAAAATAACCTTTTATTGTGGAATTATTTTCGCTTTTTCGATTTTTTCCTGTGACCTTATACCACTTAAATGGCCATAACTCCTTTAAATTACGCTGTAAAATTAAATATAAGGACGCCGTTGGAAAGAGATTCAAAGTTTATATCTGACTATGGCCCTAATATAAATTTTGTAATACATTCAGCGGGTAAAGAATTGGACTGAAATGAAAAATTTCCTCAAATTTTCAAAATCATTATTTTGTCAAATGTCTGCGTCTCATAACTAGTGGGTGGCTTGAACCTTCACGTGACGGGAAAAACTTTCTCAGAATCTCAGCTTTCGACGGTGTGATTGTTTTTCATTTAGCTGCACCAGTTAGGGGAGAAAATCGCGTTTGAATGGAAAAAAGTGTGTTTTTTTGAGGAAATCGAGTGTTTTAGGGTAATTATTTATGATTTGACCCAACCTGACCATTACTAAAGGAGTTAGGTAGGTGTAATTTTCTACAAACCTAATTTTTCACGCTGACTAGAATTGTGACACTCCCGGTCTTCCCTGACCGTACAACCACTGGGGTTTCGAATTATTGGTACTAACAAGGACGTGCAAAATAGCCTAACTCCGAAATCATCTTTATCTGATCTAAACAAATGCGGTTATTTTCATTTGACGGTATTTTTAATTTATCGTGCAGTTTTAATGTAATCACCTGGTTGTTTACCAGTTTTTATTACGTTGTAACTGGTTTCAACAGTTGTATTCAGTACAACTGTTAGACTCAACGCTGTTCAACTGTTCAGTTCAGCACACAGTTCATCTGGTTTTTACCGCCGTCAGTTGTTGTATTCTTAGTTGTGGAGAACTGATAACTGCTAAATACTTGGTAGCCGTTCGTGTTCTTCGCATAACTAAAACATCCAGCAATAATTCTTAGTTGTTACTCAACTTCATCTCGAACAATGTGAAAGATTTAGAAAGAAAAGTTCTACGTAGGCACGATTCACTGAACTGGTAAGTCGAGTGGTAGTTTAGTGATCTTTGTACCAACAAACGTTTAAAGAAATAATATTATATTAAAACCGGGTTACCAGGTGTTATACTTTACAGATGTAACAGTAATGATTATTATAATTATCGCATTGATATTTTTTTAAAACCCCTTTTAATATATTCAACCTCCAAATATTTTTTGTCAAGGGAAACCAGAAACCGCTGGATGCCCATCACTGCGGTATCCCCTGCAAAGGTTGCAAAGACAGTACTACTTCTGGTTGATAGATGATGTAGTTGAGGAGCCGAGTTCTCTTCTTGAATAGTAAAATACGAGAGTTTGAGGAACTTAGTGAGGTTTGATCAAAATTTCATGACTTAAATTCGATACAGCCTCATCAGAGTAGCTGAGAATGGCAAGGTCCTACAGCCAGTTTCACGCGGTGCTTCTGAACTCTCAAAACAATTTGCATAAACTTTGTTTGAAAATATTTCCATGGAAAATAGGCTAAAACTGGCGAAGCTCGTTGCGAAAGGGAACCCATATTGTGGTAGAGGAGATCTTTACTTGGGACGTGGTATCGTTCGGCGCCGCCTTGTGTTTACCCGGGCGAAAAGGTTTGTTCCTCTCGCTGTCGAAATTTGATGAAATTGCGTTTTATAATTTATCGTCCTGGTCAGTCTGTGTGACATACCAACGCGATAAAAGAAAACCTGCAAATTATTACACACGGTTTATTATTTACCTGGTATAGAAGCCCCTTCTGCGTTGATCGCTGTTTTCTGTGGTCAGTACCAACCCTCGTGGTCTCCCCAGGAAAGCCCTAAATCGAGTACTGGAGCCGGCCCGGGGATTACAGTTTCATAAAAATACGCGGGATTCAATGATTCAATAATTAATTATTTGTAGTTATTCATGAAGCATAAGGTAAATAGTAAACTGTTGTGTAATAATTTACCTGTAATAGATGCTCCTACTGCGTAGATAGTACAATGAACCTTTTCGTAATAATTTACCGTTGTGTAATAATTTTCCCAATAATACTTCAACGTTTGTTGAAGTTGCTAAAGTACCTATCAACAAAATCCAAAACAGCCAAAATATTTTGGTTTATTATTTTCAATATTGAACCTTTGGAATCGAGCATGAAATACAATTTTTAACCTCCCCTCAAAATTTGGTGGTTTTAAGGTATGTAGAATCCGAAAATGCAATAAAAAATTTCTGTCTGTCCGCCGTACACTGTACCTAGCGCTTTTTGTAGTTACCATGAAGCAAAATTAATTAAATTAGGTCTAATTGGTCCTCGAAGCTCGGCGCCACTGTCAGTCATCTCGAAGAGGTGAAAATAGGGGTTGGAAACGTTACGCTTCATGAATAACAACAGATGATTTATAATCGAATTATTGAATCCCGCGCATTTTTATGACATGTCATTCCAAGGCTGGCTCCAATACACGATTTAGGGCTTTCCGGGAGGGAGCTCGATGGTACTGACCACAGAAAACAGTGATCTACGCGGAAGGAGCATTTATACAGGTGAATAATGAACCGTTGTGTAATAATGTGCAGTGTTTTTAGTTCTTCACCTTCCTAAAGACGTGGGGCGAGCTTACAACATATATTAATGTAATTGTAGCTGGATATGAAGAATAGTGAAGAGTAATTTAATTAGTAGGAATGCTTAACGTTGGAAGGGTGTGGAGGGGGTCGGTTGGAAATGCCCCTTCTCTACCTCAGAATGATGGACTTCGTAGCAGTCGCATTTTGGTTTATTATTTTCAATAATGAACCATTGGAATTGAGCATGAAAAAAAAATTCTAACCCCCCCTCAAAATTTGATGGTTTACGTTTCAAGGTATGTAGAATCCGAAAATGCAATAAAAATATTTCTGTCTGTCCGCCGTACGCCGTACGGGCCACTTTTCTTATTTACCATGAAAGAAAATTGATGAAATTCGGGTTATAGGTTCCGTTCGGGGTCTAGTTGGTCCTCGAAGCTCGACGTTACTGTCAGTCATCTCTAAGGGGTTTAAAATAGGTGTTGAAATTTTCAGAACGCCGTATCTCAAAAACTTTCGATTGAAGGGTATGGTTTTTTTTAAACGATATTAAATTAGTCTTGAGCTAAACAATTTTTTGAGACCACCCGGAGCATCGTACGTCCAGCCGTTCGTGAGCACCAAAAAGCTTCGTCAACATAATCGTGAATCAAACGGTATAAATCCGCCCGGGATTTCATCACTAAGGAGCACCTGATTATAATCAAGGATGGCTGTATGAAGCCGAGTTGGTTATTGTGCGATATTATTTCATTTGATAAGTGATGGACTATTGGATTTTGTTGGTAGGTACTTGTGAAACTTGAACAAACTTTGAAGTATTATTGATGGGTAAATTATTACAAACCGGCAAATTATTACACAACGGTAAATTATTACATAACGGTAAATTATTACACAACGGTAAATTATTACAGAACGGTAAATTATTACACAACGGTTCATCTACCAAGAAGGGGCTGGATTTTGTTGATCGGTACTTTTGCAACTTGACCAACCGTTGAAGTATTATTGATGGGTAAGTTAATACACAACGGTTCACTATACTTGACCAGAGGGTAGGTACTGACCACAGAAAACAGTGATCTTCGCAGAAGGGGCATCTATATCACTCCACATCAACAATTTTCCTTCAGAACTTCATTATTTGCGTTTCTTTTCGCCATCTTAGTTACCTACTGTTTGTCATCGGCAGAATTATTTTAGCAACATTTAACTCGTGATTTAGGTAGGTACCTAGTAACGAGTACGGGGATAGGTACTAACCTACGGAGGGTCTGCGATTTTGGGCAGCGCTCATTTTACCTACTTGAAAAAGCGGAATGTTCCATTGTATCTCTGGCAAATTAGTAACTGTAAATGACATGGCGGACCTCAAGCAACAGCGTCGTATTGACGAGTTGAAGCTCGGTGACTTAGCAAGACGGCTCATAAGTTTTAGATGAGGTCATCGACCGTCCGATTGCTCAGTATCACGACAGCCAAACGTCCGGTGCTTTTAGAGCGTTGGTGGTCCTTCACCATTTCACTGCTGCACTGTGATTTCTTATACAACCTCAGTACTACATTTTCCGGGGTCGTAGCTACTTTTCTGACAAATAACATACAAAATCTCACGCTGATGATGTTTGTCCAATGCAAACCTGTTAGGTTCCCTCCAGAACTCAAGTAACTCTACAACACGATTTTCGTTGAGTAACCATAATAGATTACTGTAGCCGACTCATTCCAGAGTTTTTTGTGTCATCTTGAGACATGTTTTGTGATTCAAGAGGCATCATAGGCAGCCTCTTGGTTTATTATTCTGTGAATAATACACCTATGTATTCGCTCAGCAAAAATTTTTTTTATAACATCCCCTCAACATTTTTTCTTTTACGTTTCAAGCTGCGCAGGTTCCAAAACGCTGCCAAGTCCTTGTCGCATGGTTTTATTATTCTACTGGACACACCTACAGAAATTTTGGCTGTTCATTTATTGTTTCTTTCATGTGGAGTAATTGAAATAGCGATTTCTGATGGTTTCCACTAATTTTGATCTCCGAAAAGGCGAATTACGCTCTTTTTTTCAAAATATCCTGTATTTGGTTTTTTTCTTCTTCAAATAACCGTATTATGCATAGCTGCTTCATTTTCGGTATCAATAATTCGTTCTTTGTGTCCCGAAACTTTGCAGCCCGATCGGAATATGGGTGTTATGGGAAAAAAATAGTGTTGTAAAATAAGTTTTTGTTGGCTCGGGTTATAATTGTTGATTTGGATAATAAAATGGGTTACGATGAAATTGTCTTCATATTGTTTACATTTTTTGGTTCATTATTTCCTATAATAAACCTATAAAATACCCCACCCCAACTCTTCAACCCCAATTTTTTACTGATTTCCACTGACTGTAAAGCCGAGCTTCGCGGACTAACTAGCCCCCATAATACGTAAATTATATTATGGAACTTACAGACCGGCCGGTCGACAGAAATTTTGTTTTATTCCATTTTCGAATGCTAGGTACAACGTACCTTGAAAGGCAAATCATAAATTGGGTTGATGGTGGGTTTTGGCATTGGGGGGGGGGGGGGGGATTCGCTTCTCATGCTCGACTCCTGAGGTTCATCATTGAAAATAATAACCTAAAATATATGGTTGGAAATGGCTGATTACGAGTTCAAATCCTCATTTTGTAACCTCTCTCGGGTTTTAACTTCGTTGGACCCACTTTACCAGATATATGTATATGTGATTACTTGAAATGTGATTGAATATTTGCTCATATTATGACCGATTGGGACTCGAGTCGAATTTTATTACTTGTATGTTGGTGCTTTTGTTTACTTTGCGTCCTATTTTTCCCTTGAGAAAATTTCTGATCAGTTAGCAGCGATTGCCACTTCGTGTAGGGGATAGGCCTGCGAAGCCATCAGTAGGTTCCCATGAGGTTGGTTTTCAGTCTATGGGCTGTTGGGAATGGTGTCAGCGGCGCTCGCTGCACAGATGTTTGCCTTCAGAGGAATTCTCAGGGACCCCTTTCTCCACTCAGCGGAAGATGCTCCTAGAACTTTCCAATAAGGTACTTCCAAACAAGGGATCCCCGGTCTATCATTTTAGCTAACAACCTCAATCATGAAATACTCGATCCTGTCTAGATCATTGTAAACCAGAGTTAGATATCCAAATCCCCTGACCTAGTGAGCTAGTTTTACAGTGGTACGCGTCAGTAGATCAACTCGCTTCATTTTTATACATGTATATATCTTCTTCTTCCAATGGAGCCTCAATATAAATTTACTAAACGCTTTTCCAAACTCAATTTATGAATTTTTAGGTCATATTAACGGTTTTACATATGTCAAATCAACGGTTTTCCTAATGAATTTAACGATATCCAAATAGATTTAACGACTTTTATAACCAACGTAGTGCTTTTCCGTATCAAATTGCCATATTATTTTTCATATCAAATCACAGATTTTGCGAACCCCGTTTCCCGAATTGCAGTGTTTTGATGAAAGAAACTTTAATTTCAACTGAAATGAACCCAATTATGGATTGTAAAGTACATAATATCATGAACACAACGTATTACATAGATGTTAATACATTACATAGATACTACATTAGCCTACTATTACATAGATACTACTAAAATACATACTACTACATAGATACTACATAGGTGCGTACTACTACATAGATACTACATACATACTACTACACAGATATTGCATACATATATACTACATACATACTACTACATATATACAACTACATGCAAACTACTACATACATGCTACTACATACATACTACTAAACAGTTACTGCATACATATATACTACATACATACTAATACATATGCACTACTACATGCAAGCTACTACATACATAATACTGCATAGATACTACATACATACTTAATTACTACTAAATACATAGATATTACTACCTACTGCATAGATACTATTACATAATATACTATCTACTTAGGTATTACATAGTGCTTGCCGTATGCAAACAACCAGCTAACCATAGGTGGGTAGGTACTTACTATGTGTGTAAACAAAAGTCAAGTATGTACTACTGTTTCCGCTTCACCAAACTATTTTTGTTTATATTTACGAGTGTCTCTGACCGATATGTCTCTATGTCTCCAAAACTTTGATATGGAGTGCTTCACCCTTCCATTCTCATTAGCCTCGTGTCAGTCAGTCTGCTGGTGAATGTTGATGTCGTACGACTGTCTTTCGAACACGCCTAATATTCAGCCGCCCTTATTGTGGTACCACATTGATGGAAGAGCGATATCGTCTATTCCGTTCCCTCCGTGTCGCTGATACCCAGGAAGAAGATTTCATCTCTACAAACTGTAAAACCTTCTTCTTCTCTGGAAAATCAACTTTGTAAGTTGTTTTCTTCATCGATCTGCTGGATTTTCCTATTCCTACCATCATTAGGATCAGCAACTAATGAAACTTGGTATCGTATATTTTGCAGCAGCTGATTGACCCGTCATGGGAACCCTTTTACTCCCGTTCATCTCTGTCTCCGACTTCAGGACAATCAGGATCAATTCTTTCTTCAATATCGATCACCCGTTTTTAAATATATGCGCAAAGCCAGGAACTGCACATTAAATTGCATTCCGAATAGGTTGATTTTGTCTAATGAGCGGTGGGGGGTTGAGGAGGAAGGGTATTCTTTATTGTTCGAACATACAGTCTGTCATGGTACCCTTGTAATATACCATTCCTGTAAATAAGTAAGATTGTTACCAATAAAAACACGGAGAAGTCGAGAGCTGCGCGGTGCGAGGGACGAGGGCCAGGTACCTCCTCTTCTCTTCTCAGCTGACCTGGGAAGGGTAGAGGCGCCTTTATAAGTCGCTTTGCTTGCTCAGCTCGACATTCATTCGACTTCACTCAAACCAGAGCCTTTTCTCTCTCTCACCTTATCTTCTCTTCATCAACTCACCTCTCCCCAACCCTACGTTCTCAAGGTAGTGAAAACCAGACAAGAACTTCATTTCAAATACTCAACATGGTGAAAACCGGGCAAGTATTTTCCCCGGATATTCAGCGTGGTGAAAACCGGGTGGATATTTTCCTATCCCAATATCCAACAAGGTGAAAACCGGGCGGATATTTACCTATCCTAGAGACACATCCAAGGAGGAGAAAACCGCGCGGACATGATCTCGCATTCCTCTCAAAACCTCATCATTCAAACTCACCTTCTCTCTTCCACAGTTCCTACCTACTTCAAAACCCGAATCATCACACAGTCCATTATATTTCATTTCAACGTACAGTTCCTTTTCATTTCTCTTTTTACTTGGCAAATTAAAATTAGTGCCAATTTACGCTAGAAATTGGTTATTTAAACACCCTTCTCCTTAACAACTATTGTTTTCAAGAAAATTAAGTGATAGAACTTTTACTCAATATCGCTTTGATTTTAGTGCCAGAAGGGACATTGTAGGCAAGATGCCAAATCCACAGCCATTAGGGCTGAAGTGGTAAGAAGCTGAAGTGGCCTTCTCCGATTTCTGCTCAAACAAGTCTCCTTCCTCTCAACTCGACAGTTAACGTTTGTCTCCAACTTCCCTAGCAGACATCATCATTCAACTGCTTCCGTTATTCTTATTGCGCCTCACCTCTACAATGCTTCCGCCTCACCGCTACAATGCTTCCGCCTACGTTGGATAATCAACGTCTTGATGACGTTGGATAATAATCTACTTCTTGATGACCCTTTTGTTTATAGTCTAAAACGCTGCCTAACGATTTGAATAAGATGAATGTGAATGGCAGTGATGAAGAGCTTCCTGTTGATTATTGAAGTGTTGGCATACTCCCTGGGGTTTGTTCCTTGAAACAAGTTCACGTTTTCATACTAGTGTTGGGAGAGTCGAGCCCAAGTGATTCGTAAAAATAAAAGTTGAAAAGTTGTTACCTGTGTATGTCACTGGGGTGTTGGATTTCAACGTCACGAATGGCTGAATTGTTGGAGAACGCGCTCGTACGAAATAACGCTGCAAATTATTACACAGCGGTTTATTATTCACCTGTATAGGTTCCCCTTCTCCGTGGATCACTGTTTTCTGTGGTCGAAGAACGTGGATCGTGTAAGTGTCTCATCCGCTCTTCATATTCCCGCTCTCAAATTATCTAACCTGTATGTAATATTCATACCTTCCTGTGTGAAGGTATGAAGTGAATATTGTGTGTGTGTGTGTTTGTGTGTGGTGGCTGTGAGAAAGGGGGGGTAATGAAAATCTAAAGTTTTGAGATGAGCTTTCCTTACGAGTTATGTGTGAATTCATGGTAAGAACGTCTGCCAATTCGAGTAGGCAGTATAGCTCCCTCACCTCAGTCACATGAACGTACAAGAATAGTTGGGTAGTTTCGTTTTGATACGGGACGATCTGCGATCCAACCCGCGTTTGCCCTCAAAATTTCAGTTCTCTACGACTATTTTTCGCGTTGTTAGAAGCGTTACAAAGAAATGGTCAACACTTCATGTTAGCGCATGCGCAGACGAAAATTACGGTACGATTCCAATAAAATTCATAAGGAACTATCGAAGGAACTATCCATCCGCCAAATCTAAACTCATTTCAACGAAGTTTAAGGTAGTTATGGGCGTTTCAAGTATATCGCGTTTGCGCGTGCGCAGACAAAACGATTCCCATGATTTTGGAACAGGATCACCTGCGATCCAACCCGTTTGTACCCTCAAAATTTCAGCTCTGTACGACTATTTTTCGCGTAGGTAGAAGCGTTACAAAGAAATGGTCAAAATATCATGTTTGCGCATGCGCAGACGAAAGTTACATAGCTATTCCAATGAAATTCATAAGAAACTAGCAAAGTATTATTCCTGAACGACCCTCCAAATCTAAACTCATTTCAACAATATTTAAGGTAGTTATGAGCGTGTCAAGTATTTCACGTTTGCGCATGCGCAGACGGAACGATTTCCATGATTTTAAAAGACCATCTGCGACCCAACCCACGTGTACCCTCGAAATTGCAGCTCTTTACGACTATTTTTCGCATAGTTAGAAGCGTTACAAGGAAATGGGCCAATATTTCATGTTTGCGCATGCGCAGAAAAAAGTTATGGTACTTTTCCAATTATTTTGGTACCGGAGCGTCTTTGACATTGTTGACAAAGTGTGTTGCTGACAATCTGTGACCCAACCCGCACCTACCCTGCAAATTTCAGCCCATTTCGACCATATTTTCGGGTAGTTATGGGCGTTACAAGGAATATTACCACAGACAGACAGACAGAAGACACGGAACCAGAAATGTTCCTCGATGTCTGAAATGCAAAGTGGTAGTGGAAATTTTCATTTTGGAGGACACACTTTTTTTAAAAACTCAGTCACTAATCCAAGGCTTCCGTACCTTAGGTAGCGAGGAAGCAAAAACGATGGAAGTATTGCCAACATAGCAATGAAATGGTTGTACGCGTTCGGGATCTTCCCACCTTCTAACGCACACCTTCTCATTTTTGAGAAGGGTTAAATCCCCCCCCCCCCTCCCTGCTCGATTCCTAAGGGTCATCATTTAAAATAATAAACGAAAAGCGCTGGTAATGCACAATTGGCCGGGCAAAATAAGTCTTGTTTTGAAAGTTCGGACACCCGAGGGATGAGACATGGTATACCTACTTCTCAAAAAAGTTACTGCACCTCAGAAAAGATAGAACAATTGACTCAGTAACTGAAACATGAAATCAGCTATGAATATAGCGATTGTGATGCACAGTATGTTGTAGGAACTATTAAAGGAAGTGTTTCGCCAAATGGAAATTCAATTATTGTGAATATCATGATCCAAACTCCAAATCTTCACTTTCCGCGTTCACGGAAAAGCTGGCTGCTGGAAGTGACCGATGTTGGCTAACACGAACCACTAATCAACCACTTATCGAGGTTCCGAAACCATACCGTCCAATGCTTACTTAAAAACCCTTACAGAATATGGTTATTATAGTAAATATAGCAACGGCTGTTTTTAGTAGGAGCAATAAAGGGTCGATGCCTCAAATTGATATGTCTAAAGAAACTTAAGTTAATAGCCGTTAAAATATCAAGTCTTTCCTCCTTCACATTGGGAGCAGAGGTCAAAAAGAACCCCTGGTAAAAGTGCTAAAAGAGGATTCTCAACAATTACGTGAAGGTGGCTCCAGCTACAGTAACTGCTCTAATTGACGGAGTCTAATTAAATGCGTTTAACGCGAAGGAAGGTTGCTCTGAAAGGAAAAAGTAAAACGAAGGTAGAATGAGGAGAAACTGACTCTGCATTGTGTACAGGAAAATTGAGTTTCCCGAGGAAAGAGCCGGATAATTCCATCATCGTGTCAACTCTCGAATTCCTTCTGAGAATTAACAAAGCGGATTTGGATTTTTCGCCTCTCGCGGATACTAGTGCTTGAACATGAGTTTTTCACTGCATATTGATTAACTGTTTCCCTCCATGAATGGGTTTGTGCTGTTCTCATTTTCAAAGCTGAGACAGCTTTGTGTTTCGCTGAGACGTTTTTTTGACGTGGCCTCGTTCAGAAATGTGGACAATTTAAGCAATTCATGCTGCATTTTGGCCATCTTGGTAAAGATGTGTAAACAATATTAGCCTTTTTGGTTTACCTTTGGAATCGAACATACCGCCGTACGTGACACTTACCGTAGTTACCATGAACCAAAATGAATAACATTTGGTTTGTTGGTCCCATTTTGGGTCCACTTGGTCCTTGAAGCTCAGCGATACTGTGAGTCTTCTCTAAGGTATGAAAAATAGGGACCAACAACCCAGACCACCTTCCAAACCCAGAAGCTAAGCTTTGAGGATTTTTTGAGACCGCCTGGAGCATCCTGCAATTTGAACCGAAAAGCTTCGTCATGAGTGTGATAATACAGTATACATCCAGCCCAGATAATATCATTGATAGGGAACAGCTGAATGTAATTCGGATGAGTCCTTCAGCCGCAAATTGCAGAAATTAAAGACAAAGAGTGTGGCAGTGGAACCTCGAGAGTCTCCCCCCCCCCCCCCCCCCCCCTCAAGACCACCGAGATTGTCACCGGTTAAGAAGGGATATCGACTAGGCTTCCGCCAAACGACCCCATCTTCACCGGAACCATAAACGACTCGAGAACAGCCGCCGTGACAGGACAGACAAATAGGCCAAAGGCCAAACTGGCAGATGAAACTTCAGTAGTTGATACCTGCAACTGGCTACTGCCAATAATGTTTTACCTGTTTTATATGTGTGCTTTGTGAAGGAGTAGGCCGTATGGCCCTAATATTTTACATATTACTTATTAATACATAAGGTTAACCAGCCGTCTTCAAATTATCATATTGCCGAAAGTAAATTTTAGTGTATGTTACTAATATCCCTAGTACATGCCGGATAAAATCACGGTTTTATCAATATAGATTTGCAACTCCATGTGAAAATAGATAAAAATACGATTGCAATCCTAATCTTTCCTGTTTTTTGCCCACCAGTAGACGCTAAGGTTAAGGAGCCGATCCGGCACCTTGTTACAAGTAATGGTCTTCCACCCTGGGCTTGACCTTCTTTGTTCATTGAATATCTCCGTTGGGGAAAAACCCGATGACCTTACTGCCCATAGTTCATTAGGGCAGCGAAAGGACCTACAGGTTCATGCGTCTTCTTCGAAGAGGTCGGATGGTGAGATATAGTTGCGGAACTGCATTCCGTTCCCCCACCCCTAAAAATAACAACACCACCACCGCTCATCGCCCTTCTATTCCTACACGAAAAGCTGTAGTCTCTTTCCTAATTCTCATTTTTGGGTGGGTGCCATATTCTGAGTGTGCCCTCAGGGGCCATGAAACGACGAACGACCTTTTTCATTTCAAAATATCAACTTCCATTTTCACTCACCTTGTTCCACTCCCGCAGTGTAACATAATTCCAAATAGAAATGAACATTCCTCAGTAGAATCCAACATTGCTGGAGTCATTCTGCACCACATCATTGTTTACCGCGGACGGTATCTGTGCTTGGTCAATGTCACTCAGTGGTACTGTGCTGGCGTCTCGGGTTCGAATCCTGTGAAAAACTAATTTTGTTCCTTGTATATTCTGTTCTAGAACAACTGTTTTATTGTTATTTTGTTGTTCTAGTTAGTTTGTTTTATTATTTTGTTTGTTTGTTTGTTTTATAGTTAGTTTTATTGTTAGTTTGTTGTAGTTGTTCTAGAACAACTGTTATTTTGATTCTATTTTGTTCCAGTATTCTGTTGGATAATTTGATGTGATAAAGAGATTTTTTCCCATCCTTTTTTTCGTCCGTTTTTTGGAGATCCATGCTCCCATGGATTCTCATTTCAAAGAGATAGCAATGGTGACAGCTTACTACCTATTTTGGAGATCCTGGGACGAGCTCTCCACCAGGACCTAGACAATTATTAGGGAAGTATTTCCTGTAATTTGCGGTCGTTTTTACCACAGATAGGTAGGTACCTTAGAAGGTACCTATTGAATAAAAAATTCCGAAAATTGTCACACAAAGGTTTATTATTTTCCGGTATATAGATGCCCCTTCTGCGTAGATCACTGTTTTCTGGGGTCAGTACTGTGGTGCTTCCTGCAGGGGAAGCCTCCACCCTGCCATTTTTTAAATTCTGATGTTAGCTGATCCCTAGTCAGTTCACCTAATTTGGATGATACGTTTTGCCGTGAAAAACAAACTGGTGCCTATCAACAAAATCTAATATAACCTACCTCCCCCTAACGAAATAATATAACGGAACAGAACTCGGTTTCATACAATCTTGCACGATTGTAATCTGCTGTTCCCCACCAAAGATGTCTGGGCTGGATGTATACCGTAGGATTTACACTCATGTTGACGATGCTTTTCGGTTCAAACTTCAAAATTCACCGTCTCCTGTGAACTAGGTAATGGCTGAACGATCAATTCTCGGGTGGCCTCAAAATATCCTAACTTTGTGGATCAATTTAAAAATATCGTGTAAAATACCCTTCTATTAAACGTTTGGAATTATGGCGTTCAAAAACTCAACGCCTATTTTGCAGGAACGCCGAGCTTCGCCGATCAACTAGACCCCAAAATTACAAGGAATAAACTAATTTTGGTTCATGGGTAAGTGAGGAATGCGCTGTTTCCGGCAGACGGACGGAAATTTGTGTTTCTATTTTGGATTCTACGTACTCTGATACGTCGAGGGTGGTTAACCTTTTTCGATCAAAAATTGATGTTTTGATTGTGAACCTTACTTATCGATTTCAAAGTTCAACATCCACACGCTGACGGAATCAGGCCGAAGTATTTAGAACCAGCGGTGCCCAGCTTCTGATCCGTATGTAATCAACTTACTGTTGATTGTTGACCATTGTAACGGCCGTGTGATGGCCGCCTGGTGATTGGTCACGGTTTCGGGGTCCCGGTCACTCATGAAAGCTGAAATGACGGACATCTTAGTAGATGATACGTCTTATTATACCGAAAAGGGAGTCATTGAACAAGAACTAAAGCCTTCAGGGTGCTGAGCGAATCAAAATGACAACTCATCTATGAAATTACTGCCGGCGCATCACACAACCCAAGTCTTGTGAGATGCTTAGACGGTCTTGCGTCCGTGGGAATGTCATTAGGATGATCTCCAAGGTGTTCTGGAAGCCCTCTCACTCGGGTGCAGCGCAAGTCTGTAGTTGAAGGTTTGGGCGAAGCTAACCAAATATCCTACTCTGGAAATGTGAGGTCAGTTTGGGCGTTGGAGTGTGAAAGTGCGTGAAATCGGCTTTAAACACAATCTGGAACCCTTTCAATGTGAGAAACGGACGAGTAAAATCGAGATGACCTGTAAATTTAGTGAGTTGGTACTGGTAAAACAACAGTTTTTAGCACATCGTTCGATCCATTTTCCATGTTTAAGCTTCGGAAACAGGAAACACAAATTGTGTGGAAGTTAAAAATTGAGATGAATATAGAGAAAATGTACGGACGAATGCTGACTAGTGCTAAAAAAAGCCTCCCAAGTTGGTTGGGCAGCATAGCTTCCTCACTTATTGTAGTATGGACGTATAGAATCAGTTGGTAAAAAATTACGAGTAAAAATTATTTAATAGCAATAAATAGAGTAGTAATAAATTACCTTAATGCGTAATAGGATCAAAAATTTCAATATTTTTTCAACATTTCATGTTCGCGCATCCGCAGACGAAAGTTACGGTATGGTTTCGATGAAATTCCTATGGAACTATCAAACTACCTCCTATTCCTGTTCGACTCGACCTTCAAAGCTTCAACTCATTCCAACGATATTTAAGGTAGTTATGGGCGTTTCAATTATTTCACGTTTACGCTTGCACAGACGAGAGTTGCAGTACGATTTCAATGATTTTGATATGGGACTATCTGCGATTCAACCCGTGTACACGCTCAGAGTTTCAGATCTGGACGACTATTTTTCGCGTAGTTAGAAGCGTTACAAGGAAATGTTCAACATTTCATGTTCGCGCATGCGCAGATGAGTTACAGTACGATTCCAATGAGATTCATAGGAAAATATTGAAGTATTATTCCTGATCGATCCTCCAAGTTTGAACTCATTTCAACGGTATGATAGTTGTGGGCGTTTCAAGTATTTCAGTTTATGCATGCGCACACGAAAGTTTCAGTACTTCGCAATGATTTTTGATACGGGACCATCTGTGACCCAGCCCACACCTACCCACTAAATTTCAGCCTTTTGACCATTATGTCGGGTAGTTATGGGCGTGACCAGGAATTTACCACAGACAGACACGGAACCTGAATCTCAGAATGGTAGTAGATATTTTCATTTTGGAGGGCATGCATTTTTTTTAACTCGCCCACAAGTCCAAGGCTTCCCTACTATGCCTTCCGGTAGTGAGGAATAAAAAAAATTATATGGTATTAACTGTGACGGAAGCAAGGAAATTGAGATAGGGTTGGTTGGTAGTTGTCTGGATCAGGAAAGGGTGAGATCCAGCATTACAGATGATGAACTATCACATTTTTTCAGTAATGTGAAGATGTCGATGGACCCACTGTATACAGAATGATATGCCCTATTTCCAGTGTAAATATGCGTGAGGAGGGCGAAGCGATGCAAATGGTGGGTTTATCGCCTAGTTCACCATATCTATTAGTTATACACGCTTGACAACGCGAAGGATTTAACTGAATTATGGTTAGATGAATCGCCAGCAGCTAGGAACATCTTACTGCTGTAGTAACAGTGAACACCATTCTTTTCCCAAACAATTTCACGAACCATGCGGAAGCATTGAGGTCTAGAGATTTGTGTCCTACCTACATCTGGTAGGTTGGCAAAAAATCATTACTCTGCATAAACTCTGTGTTTGAGTAGGTGCGCTCGAAAGGAAAAATTAATTTAGTACATACACTGCAACTCAACTCAGGCCATCCCTCCTCAACTTAGCTGAGCCCCCTTTCTCCCTTTCAGCCTGTACAGGAGTCCAAACGAGGCTGAATAAATTTTCGCGGATGACCTTGTAACGCTGGAAGGCCTATACAAGTAAATAATTTCATTTCATTTCATTTCAATTTTCGCGGATGAGTTTTATGAAAAAGTGCCCTATAGGAAATATTTTTGTGATATTTGCTCCTTTAATTCATCCGTTTGAAAAATGTTCGAATGCGTTCACAGTGCGTTCCACAAAAAAAAAAAAAAAAAAAAACGAAAAACTTGAAAACCCCTCATCCCCCGAAACCTGCATTCCCTAAAACTGATCGATGGCTGTTGCTGTGTGTGGACAAACGCTACAAGGAATACAAGGCACTGTGTTTACACAGCTGACCAAATAGCGATGCAGATCATCAACATCCCCGTTCATTCGAGCATTCGTAACTGGCACTAGTAGAGGTGTGGGAATGTCTGCGCCTAATCAAACAATCCAATCACGTTTCTAAGCTCTGTTCTTACTCTGTCTTTGTTGTTTGAGATGAAATTGAATACAGTTTACTGATTTTCATTTTTCCATTATGAATTACATTACATGGCTGCGGACATGAGTCCGAAAGGAACCATTTACTGAATTTATTTATTTCTTTTTTTTTAGATGACCAAGTTCCTATTCCATCAATTTCCTCTATCCGCAAATACGTCCTTGGGACAACCTTATTAAATGCTTTTAGATTTTCGATAGCAGATGTTATTTTTTCTTCCAATCTTCTAAGCCAGTGATAATAAATAAATAAATAAATAAATAAATGATCTGCCCTCCACTGTGGGTTGCCTTGAGAAACACTACAATCATACTTGTACACACACAGTGTTCTCGCACTTGCACTGTTTACGTGTAACGGACGTTTACGCTGTAGTGTAATGACTTCATTTGATCATTATTTGCATTCTTTTGTTTTAGAATGGCTCATAAAATTAATGTAATAAACATCGGAAAAATCGAATGTGGTTGTCAGACATACTCACATGGTTGTGCAGAGTTACTATTGTTCTCTTGTCTGACTGCTTTGAACCTTGCAACGCAAGATTTGAACCACTCCCCCAACCCACTGAAATGTTGCACACGTTATTATAAACTGCCTCTTCAAATTCGGTAAGGATAAAAATTGGGTAGAACATGAAAGAACAGATCGAAAAACAAACTGAACTGTAAGCAGCATAGCTAAATATACCCGAAAGAACCAATCAAATCTTCATTATGTCCTTCCTAGTTTTGATGTTAAGTCGGTTTAGTAGGTACATTTTTGGCAATTTTATATCACAAGAAGTCCGGTCTTCAGATTTTTTTGATAGCAACAAAAATAAAAGGATCAAACGAACAGATAAAAAATAGTTTTTTAAAAAAATACTAAAAGGTTTCAAAAAGAATACCCACCTATATATCAACACCTAGGTGCTTGAGAAAGAAGGAAAGCCTTAAAGACTCCTGATGTACATGTACCATCTGTTATAAAATGATGTTTATAACCTTGGATACATTAAGTGAGATGATAAACATAATCAAAAAAAGGATGAATGTATTGACGATTTTGCTTCATATTCGGGTAATGGTAGCTATGTTACTTACAGCTGAATTTGTTTCTCCTCCTTGTTCAGTCCCAGTGCTATTTCCCAAATTAAATTTGCAAAAGGGAGTTTACATTCTACTGCTTTTCCCTCTCAAAGGACAGCAGTCCACACGATGAACGGACAAAGGCGCGTACTCGACAGATCTGTTGCTCAACGCATTCTTTCATTAGCTGTCTTCCATTAAGGATGGTCGTTTGGCGGCGAACCCTTCTGAAGTCGGAAACGTCTGCTTGCTCGTCACTTTCATCGGATTTCCCCTGAAATGGTAACTCGAAAGTAACCTTACTGAAGACGGCCGCTGGAGAAGTTTCCCTTTTCGGATTCATGGAAATGAAAGGGGATGAATCTGTCAGTTACACCGTAGTTATTGTGCTTTTCATTCACGTTTTTAAATATGAACACCCATCAGTATCAAAAAACGCTGCAAATCCCTGCACAACGGTTTATTATTTTGTATAGATAACCCGTCTATATAATATAATATGTACTATTCTATACATATTATGTAGATCGCAGACGCTCCGTAGGTTAGTACCTAACCCCGTACTCGTTACTAGGTACCTATCTAAATCACGAGTTAAATCTTGCTAAAATAATTCTGTCGATGACAAACAGTAACTAAAACGGCAAAAAGGAACGCAAATAATGAAGTTCTCAAGGAAAGTTGTTGATGTGGTCAGTACCTACGTTCGTGGTTAAGTATAATGAACCGTTGTGTAATAACTTGCCCATCAATAATACTTCAACGTTTGTTCAGTTTGCAAAAGTACCTATCAACAAAACCTAGCCCCTTCTTGGTAGATGAACCGTTGTGTAATTTACCGTTGTGAAATAATTTACCGTTATGTAATAATTTACCGCTGTAATAATTTGCCGTTGTGTAATAATTTACCCATCAGTAATACTTCAACGTTTGTTCAAGTTTCAAAAGTACCTACCAACAAAAACCTATAGTCCATCACTTATCAAATGAAATAATATCGCAGAACAACCAACTCGAATTCATACCATCCTTGATTATAATCAGGTGCTCCTTAGTGTTGATATCCCAGCCGGATTTATACCGTTTGGTTCACGATCGTGTTGACGAAGCTTTTTGGTGCACACGAACGGCTGGACGTACAATGCTCCGGGTGGTCTAAAAAAATTGTTTAGCTCAAGACAAATTTAATAACGTAAAAAACCATACCCTTCTATGGAAAGTTTTCGAGCTACGGCGTTCTGAAAATGTCAACCTCTATTTTGAACCCCTTAGAGATGACTGACAGTAACGTCGAGCTTCGAGGACCAACTAGACCCCGAACGGAACCTATAACCCGAATTTCATCAATTTTGTTTCATGGTAACTAAGAAAAGTGGCCCGTACGGCGTACAGACAGAAATATTTTTATTGCATTTTCGGATTCTACATACCTTGAAATGTAAACCATCAAATTTTGAGTGGTGTGGGGGGGGGGGGATTAAGATTTTTTTTTTTTTTTTCATGCTGGTTCATTATTGAAAATAATAAACCAAAATCACAACAGTGAAGGAGGGGGAGATGTAGTTTTTAGTCCAGTCCGCGGTTACACGCCTACCTAATTCATTTATGATGATTCCCGTAATTATACACTGTACAGCATTCAGCTTGCAGTTACTGTTGCCACTAGATACGTAATTAGGCCACGAGTGATTTCACCTTATGACTATTAATTAGGCGCGTTGGAGGTTACTTACAGATGCGCCGACGCGCAGCGGATAATCGGACGTCATTCTGAGTCCTTTTCGTGATGGGAGAAAATAAGAGAACCACCCAATGGAAACGGAAACTTTCCCTGTGGATGCCGAACCCATCCGAGGTTATGCGATTACCTACTTAACCTCTTGGGGGGTTTTGATTTCAAATGAACGATCTTGGGGAACCTTCATAATCTTAACAGTTACGGATACTAACTTGTAAAATAATTAATTCATCTGGAACCTAGACATTTAAATTTTAACTGCTATCAAATTTTTAACTTATGGGACATAGCAACATACATTTAAGAATGAGAAAAACAAAGGTAAAATTATACAACGTTTAGGAGTTTTGATCTTTCCAGTTATGAAATGTAGTATTCATTTGTTCCTGCAAGTGTGACACATCCCTGTAAAATTCCTCAATCATTGCACTAATAGTGTTGTTACTGGGAGGTCAAACCTTTCCTCGTCCAGCGGGTGGGTGGGTACCTGAATTTAAAGTCGTGAAAATGTTGAAACAATCAAAATTTGATGTACCTAGTGTTTCGCAGTTTGCTGAGCTATTGTTGGCGCCGTCGCCTACCCAATTTATTGTAAACGCATAATGTTTATGGGCAACCGGATGAACCCACATAATTTCAAGTCCTCAAGGCCCAAATTAACTCCGCTCTTTGTGGCATTGCCTGAAACCTACAGTGAACATAAATCCAGTTAAGTTCTATCAGAAAATTCTGATTCCTAGTGAACCAGTCAAATTCCAACCATGAAACGCCAAATTAACTGTTATAATTGTTGTGCCACCTTATGGTGTCGTACCACAGAATTCTCCATTCAGCAAAGTCTAATGATGGTCCAATGTGTAGACCGGCAAAATGTGAATTTCTATACCCAAATGTAGCTATTTTGCCTCAGGTTTTAGTGATGGACGTCAAGTTTTGTTTCGTTGGATCAGTCACAGAGTAAATTTGCAATCAGTTTATTCATTCAATTCCCTCCTTGTGCATTACATCAGTTGAATTTTTGAATGAAACGCGAGTTTGGTAGAAAATTAAGTGTAATAAAAGTTTGTAAGGTCGCCCTGTTGACAGTTGGAAGAGCCTCCTACTACTGCGAGTCTTCATGGTTAAAAAAATAATTCCTTTCTGCTACCCGGGAACACGGAAATTTTCGGGAACACGGGACGAAAAAGCGTGGGTGGGGCGCTAGGAGATATATTTAACTTTTAAAGGTGGTTGTTTTTTAAATTTCATAAAAACTTATGAAAGTAAGTACTTCTATCTGGTGAATATGAAATATATCATGGACAACTGAAATGTTGTGTAGTACTTGAAGGGGTTATAAGGGACGCTATAATTTGTCTAGCTACCTGCTGTCACTCTTCACAACGTAGGGGAAGTTTTATGAATTAAGACTGAAATTAGCAAGTTGTGAAGGGGTGCCCATAACATATTTAATATCTAGTAGACAAGAAGTACCTATACTTTCAATAATAAATTTTCATGCAATTTTTAAAATTATTTATGTTTAAGAACCAAAAATTGCAACCATGTATCATGTTATTAACTCGAAAAGTGAAGGCTATGTAGAAATCTACTACTTGAAACGTATGTGCTCGTTTCTTCTGACGATGCCTTGTCTACATTTCTTGAGCACCATAGATGATACATGTTAAAATGTGACAACCAAACAAGCGTCATTGTTTACTATCCATTTATAACATTCATTTATATAGTTATAGTATGAAACTAGGAAATAAATACCAAGAACAAATACGAAATAAATTCGTGATAAATCAAGAGCTTTCCAACGAATGGAAAACGATTTTTGTCCGATGAAAATGAAAGAAGTTTCATTTCCCTAGCAACTACTCGGTTGTACGTGAAAACCACTATGCATTGTGCGCGAAAAAATTTGACGCTTAAAATTGACGCTCAAATTTGACGCTCAAATTTGACGCTCAAATTTGACGCTCAAATTTGACGCTCAAAATTGACGCTCAAAATTGACTCGCAAAATCGACTCGCAAAAAATGCTAGTACCCCAGGGCTAAAACATGATACATGTTAATATCGTACAGTGATAAATATGTAGATTGAAGTGAAAACTTGAACTCGCTGCAACCATTGGGGGCAAAAAATTCTGAAGTTGACTCGCGAGAATTCTGCCAAAATTTTCTCTTGTCAAATACCCAACAGTCCGCTATGTGTAGAAGTTGATTTTTCATTCAGCTCTGGTTAGCAGCTGCGTCTTTGAGATATTTGGTGGTAAGATGAGAGTCCTCTTTGTAGGGGAAGACAATGATTAGCGAAATACCTGGCTCCTTGTGGTCTCTGCCATTGCAGATAGCGCGGTCGTGGAACCAGCGTCGGAAACAAAGGTGTAAGTAGGACTTGAAGCTACGTGAAGTCGAAAGGGCTCGTTGTCTACCTGGAGAAAATCTTCTCTAACGAAGGCCGGAACTAAGTTTCATTGTGCGAGGCTTGGCCGATGTTTTCTCCTCACTTCTGGCGTCAGACAGCGTTTGCGGCATTGTCCGCGAATTCATTAACCAGAATGACGTAGTGATATGAGGTTGTGTGGTTTTGGTTTATTATTTTCAATAATGAACCTTTGGAATCGAGCATGAACAACAAAAAAATATGTCCCCCCCCCCCCCCCCCCCCTCAAAATTTGATGGTTTCCGTTTCAAGGTATGTAGAATCCGAAAATGCAATAAAACAATTTCTGTCCGTCCGCCTTCATCGCACTTTTCTTAGTTATCAGAGAGTTTTTGCAACACACTCACGACGAAACGAACGAAACGAAAGCAGTGCTGCGCATGCGCACTTAAGACACCGAAAAGTTTGACGAACCGTGACGACGAAAAATACCGGGATCTCGCGGTGTCAGCTTTCGTCGTGTTGATATGACGAAACGTAATTTAACCTTACATCTGTATAACGCTACCTACCTTCTTCTGTTTTCCTTGGAAAATAAAAATGTTGAGCGTCGTATTCACAGCTGCTTCTTGGCGTCTTGGCAGACTTGACGCCATGTGTGGACATAGATTTGTATTAACCATGGAGTAAAATGGATGAAAGAGAGGTTGACATAACGTTAGCGTGACTCCACCAGCCGGTAGACGCCAAAGCTGAACGAAAACTGAACCGAAAAAGGTTAGCATCTGACTTCGGTCGCCCTATCCGCCATTTCCGTTTCGGTGTCGTTTTCCGTTTCGTTTCGTCACGAGTGTGTTGCAAAAACTCTCTGATAGAGACCAAAATTGACGAAATTCGGTTTATAGGTCCCATTTGGGGTCTAGTTGGTCTTCGAAGCTCGGCGTTAATGTCACTCATCTCTAAGGGGTGAAAAATAGGGGTTGATATCTCCAGGACGCCTTTATCTCGAATTTTTTTTAGAGTTTTAAATAGTTCTCGTACTTGGGAGTTTTTTAAGACCACCCAGAGGATTGTACGTCCAGCCGTTCGTTCATAGTAAGGCCTAGAAGTTAGCACAGACAGGCTTTTTCAACAGCAGGGTGAATGAAATTGTATACATTTAGCCCAGATATCATCACTAGGGTAGCAACCGGGAATTGGCGCGAGATAATCATTGCTAGGGAGCACCTGATTATATTCACGGAGTATGAAGTGGAGTTGGTTGTTCTGTGATATTATTTCATTTGAAAAATGATAGGTAGTGAAACTTGTACAAACGTTGAAGTATAATTGATGGGTAAATTATTACACAATGGTAAATTATTACACAAAGATTCATTATAACATCTACGTAAAATGGGCTGGAGTTTTTTGGTAGGTACTTTTGCAACTTGAACAACCGTTGAAGTATTATTGATGGGCAAATTATTGCACAGCGATAAATTATTACTCAAAGGTAAATTATTGCACAATGTTTCATTATACTATCTACGCAGAAGGGGTATCTATACAGGTAAATAATAAACCTTTGTGTAATTATTTGCATCTTTTTTCCGTCTTAACCGGCGTAACTTTTTGACGTTAGCCGATAAACTCGGGTATGGAGTCTTTCGAATCAATCGCCTGCTTCAACTGTCGGTCCAGGTAAATAGCTGTAAGTTTAGCGACTTGAGAAATACGACCAAATTTGGTCCACATCAAATAGGTAACTCATTATTTCCTCCTCAGGTCCACTAATTTTCTCACAGATGGCTCTCGATTTTAATTTTGAATTTCTGTTCCAGGTATGTTTCTCAGTGTTGCGGTATCTAGTGTGAGTGCCCTCTTTGATAATGTTATATCTAGTAGTCAGTAATTGGACACTGTTGCCTGCTGAGAATGAGTCTACACCGTTCCCCTATGCTTACACCTATAGGGTTGTCGGACACCTGCGCCTAACCAGGGTTTTGTCCCAAATCATCCCTACAAAATTGGAGCTGTACTTCGAGGTAGTTTCTTGCTGATCACGGACAGCCCATAGTCATTATCTGTACATTCCACCTCTTCGTCTTATTATGAAGCTAGCTTAGCCGGAAAAATCTACGTATGGTTTTCTATGCTTACGTTTATAGCATATTGATCTATGGTATACCCATTTGGGGAGGTGCTTACGCTAGCGATTTTGGTAACCTAAATTTGGTTGTGTACACTGTATCACGTATAGCCACGAAATCATACGGGCGCACCCGAATAGTGAACCTTTACGAGGATTTTGAAGTGATTTCTCCAAGAATGACGTATGTTTGCAGATTGGCTTTATATGTGCATAAATCCCTCGACTTGTTCAAGAAAAGAAGTGACGTGAGACCTACCAGGTTGAACGCACAAAGTATTTTATCAATAGCCCGCCCACAAGCAATGACTTCTACACTAGGCAGCAATTCTACCACCAGCAATTACAACATCTAATTCTGTAGCCGTATTAAAAAAGCTAATATTTCAACACGTGATGAATCAAACAAAGGCAAAATCCATCATCCTTATTAAATTTTGAATAACAGAAGTGTACTTTCGTAATGACCCTCCAAAAATCCACCATCCTTAGATTTAAAATTCTCGATAACAGAAATGTACTACCACACCAACCTTCATCAGACATTAAGTATACTACATTTAGGTTCAAGTATACTAGATTTAAGTTTGTTAAAATTAAGGCATTTAAGAAGTAGATATAATGTATAAGAATTATAGAGTAAAATGTATTGCCGAACGAGCATACATAAGCTGAGCTGGGAGAGAAACGAGCCTGGACAGGTCACTGACCTGAGGGTCAGGTAATAAATAAAGGAACTTTGCATTCATAATTTTACCTGCGAATCTATCTTTGTTATGCAAAATGGGTAAATAAACGAGTTATTTATAATAATTGTAAAAGCCTGATTCTGTCTGACTGTCCATTGAAGCTCAATTACAGCCAAGCGCCTGAATCGATTCATTCGATTCTTTTTGCATCGGATTCAGGGTCGCTGCCGGTGGTTATAGGCTATGGTAAAACCGTGTGCGCAACGTCAGAATTCATAGGTACTTACGGCTGAACCGCATTGGTTGAAAGTTGTGTCGCAGCCTCTCTTTCATCTCTCATTTTAATAGCTCTTCGAAATTTCCATGAAATGTCTGTACCAACGCAATGGTGCGGCGCAACGACGGTGAAAAGGAAAAGCTTCCCAAGGGCAGGTGGGAATCCCCATCCCAGTCTAAGTGTGAAAAACAAACACACACGCGCGCGCACACACACACACACGCGCGCGCACCCACAACACAGTTCACGCTAAACGTGCGCAACAGGCTCTAGCGGAATCCAGACGAACTAAAAATTCCCGGGGACGCCATCTTGTAATGAACACCTGTGTATATGGGTGAAGAGGAAGCTGTTGATGGACGATGAACTGTTGTCAAAGTTGCCTAGGAATAATATGGCGTCAAAACAAGACGCTCACGTCCACCTGTGGGCGGTGGGCATGACATCTACATACATTCACCTGGGAAACCAGAAGACCATCACGTTTTGGCGATGGTATATATGAGAATCCCGTCCATTTAAAGGACCAGGGCTCTCAATTTATTGTGCACGCCGCAGAAAGGAGCTGGTGATTGGCGAAACGAACTTCCGGAAGCATTGCGTTATAATCTAACCAGTGTCTTACCATGGGGAAGTCACCCTAAATTTATTGAGCCATGGCATGGTAGCTCATCATGGCGTGGATCGATGGGTAAGCGATGAAATCTATCATGCCCCTCCACTTATTTTATGGGAAGGAATTTGTATCCATAGATTTCCAGAAGGAAACCTCATGTAAGCCTCTCTGTGTATACACATTGGATTGGCCAATTATTATTTATATAATTGTTACATTTAATTTTTCTCCGGTTATTATGATGTTATTTTTGGCGCTTAATGCCTGGCTTCAATTTCCTCTTCTTTATTCTGTTTTTCACTTCCAAATGGGCTAATATCCCTAGCTAATTTATTGTTTTGCTTTCATTAAACTTCCATTTACATTTTCCTTCCATCCAGTTTCTTTATTTCCGCCAGCACAAAGTTTGTAGGAGCTAAGTTCTCTTCCAGCTCTCGTTGGAGAAACAAAGCGAGTTCGAAACAGTGTTTGTAAAAAAAAATAAAAAAATTAAAAAAAGAGCAATTCCGCCTTGCGCAATTACAGCTACTGTGCGAGTTTTCGCGACGAGGTCGTTCGAAAATGGAGGAATCGGCAATTTCTGAGGTGGATACAAGTGAATTCGCCCGCTTGATCGTCGAGGAGGTATACCGCAATGAGGGAGATCTTATTAAATTCTGTCTCAACAAGGACAGTAAAATCGGGAAAAGCGAAACTACCACAATAACAGCATGTATGAAGCAGATGGTCAAGAGAGTTCATGACCTGGCATTGCAATTGACTCATGGCTCATGTCGAAGCGAAAAGAGTGAGAAAGGAATTATGTGAGTCTCTGAAAGTAAATACTCTCTCGATATTTAAGATAATTTCAAAGAATGAAGCAGATCAAGGCAACAGACCAACCTCATGCACAAATTCTCAAATCTAAAGCAATAAAAAAACCCCTGCAAACGGACAACAGCGTGGTAATTTACCCAACGGACAAAGAGCGTCTAAAA
Organism: Leptopterna dolabrata; assembly: GCA_954871275.1. NCBI lineage: Eukaryota > Metazoa > Arthropoda > Insecta > Hemiptera > Miridae > Leptopterna > Leptopterna dolabrata. Next base: position 49,601,637 of record OX940981.1, read on the forward strand.
AAAATCCGGAAGAAATTAAACAACTGAACGCAGTTTTCAACCCTGTTGATGAGGGTGTTAAAATTACAGCAGTGCGAAATTTGGGGAAAAAAGGGCTACCAATTAGAGCTGCGGGAAAAGAGGATCTCAATGCAATTATGGCAAATAATACACTCAAAAAATTGAGAGTATTTACTAACTACTTAGGAATAACCTGTAAATACTGTTAGTTCTTGATCATTCTCCAAACACAGTGTGTTTTGCAATGAAACTGCTGATACTTACATACGCACTAATAAATAGCGGTGGAAGAGACGAGCCTGGACGGGTCATTGCCTTTAGGCTCATAAACCAACATAAGTTTAGAACTTGTATATGTATATAGACTCTCTAAAAATCATTATATTTGTTGTATAAAGTATTTCTTGAATAAAAAATTGAAGTTCTCCACCAGTAAATAGTTTGCAGTAAGTACCTAACATGACGATGGAGGCTTGCAGTCTTTGGAGTCTCCAGTCAATTCTTCCCTGTACTCCGTACTACTTTTATTCCACTTTTTCTTCCCTAACATACGTATGCTTCAAATAATTATGTTTGAGGGGTGTGATGAATGTGTTGGAGCGTACATCCACCACGAGCGGTGCGAGGGGGGAGGTGCCCGGAATTTGGTTATGAGCGAATCACCACCATGATCCGGGATCTTTTCGGATGTGTCCGTTGGTTATGGGCGTACCACCACCATTCACGGATTCTTTTAGGATCGTTGCCTGGTCGTCCAGGATCTTTTTGGATGTGTGCTCGGTTTGGTTATGGGTGAACCACCACCATGCCCGAGATCTTTTAGGAAGTGTGTCCGTTGGTTATGGGCGTACCACCACCATTCACGGATTCTTTTGGGTTAGGAGAGAGAGACGAGGTAAGGAGGAGAGAGAGTAGTCAGCGACTAGAGGAGAGTATAGAATGGTTGGAAAGGCGGAGGCGGCGAGTATTTATAGACCTGGTAGCCCTCTCCCTCAATCCCCTAGCTGGTAGGGGATGGTGGGGACCCAGGTTGGGCTTCAACCCCCTGCGACTTTCGTCCCCACTTCTGCTAGTTTATTTGGGAGATCTTAAGTTTGCAGGGAGTGGTTCTGGTAGTATACCACGACAAGGAGGTAAATAACAATCCCTTCCACAAAGGGCCTGGGCTGTTCTCGATTGTTTATTGTGCACGGGGTAGAAAGGAAACTATTGGTTCGCGAAAAGGAATCGTCAACTCCTGGAAACATTGCGTTATAATATAACAAAGCCAATGTCTTGTCATGGGGAAGTCACACTCCTCCTTTTTGAGCTGTAGGTGAAGGGGAAACTATGCTGTAAGGGCGGCTGGTTTCACTCCTCCCCTCATGACAACTGTGAGAATTGTTCGCAGAAGTGTATCCATGATTCAGAGGTCTCTTTTTCTTCTGAAGTAGGTACATAGAACACAGAAATTGCCTCCTATTTGTGACGGTAACCACCAAAACTGACTGTCGACCTTTATATATTTTGTAATTCGCATGAGTAGGGTAACAACTAACAACAAAACTCAGCAGAACGTTGCAACGTTCTCGTCCGAAACTTAGCGGGTCGGGCCCTGGGGGACAAAGAAAGTAATAACCCTGAATGCCTTTTGTTTTCTGGGTAGCGTGTGTAGTGTTGTGCACTTCGGTGTATGAGAAAGATAACACGCGAGGTAGCTCGGTCTCCTCAAGCATCTGGTTGACTGGGGAGTGCGATGGTTATCGCCCCGTGACGTGTGGTGTTACAGCTGATGTTACAGGATTTCAGGGTGATACTTGTGGGGTGATGAGGCTTTCTCAACTCGTCTGGCCCTGTGTCATCCGATTCATCTGAGATTTTAGAGATGTTACCAATACATGTAGTTGCTTTCGAATAATGTAACCTTGGGAAATGACTCCCCTCCCAAAACAGGTGCTGAGTGGAACTATATGTCCCAGATCAAATGAGTGAGTGGGCAAAATGACTGAGAGGAAAACAGCTCCGAAATCAGTAGATAGAAAAATTTGCCACTTTTACGTATTCTTACCACCAGGCACCAGCTCCCTTACACGGTTTTTCTTCCTTTTTCCAATAATCCATACGCGGTCAAACTGACTCGGTATCCACTCATCAATCATAGGTATCCATTTACAAATTCACGTTCCTTGCCTTGTTGACATTAAATACAAATTGGTACTCTTAACATGACTATCGACTATCTAACAGAGCATTTTGTAGGTATCACAAAGTATGTGAAAGATGTACGATTGTAGGATTTGAAAGGAGTTTACGGAAGACTGCACGGTAGGTTTTGTAGGTACGTCAGACTGTAGGTTATTTGTGTTCTGCCCCTCCCTTCTTTTGCTCCAGAAGTTGCTCATTCCTGGAAAGCATAATGGAATTATTTACTGGGAAACATGATTCATGCAAGTATCAGTTGGAAACAGGCATTCAGTGTCATGCATGTGGAGCTAGTGTTACACACAAAATTCAGCGATCTGCATTGCCACCACGGGGTTGCATTTCCGATTTTCATCACGATTTTATTCGCCCATGGTATCATTTTTAGGCAAATAAGGATTTACTTGGCAAGGGAGAGCACCGTTTGTTGGTTAGAGAATTCGGTACTTCCGTTATCCCCCCCCCCCCTCCCCCCACTGGGGCGTGCTCGATTTCTGTCATTTCAACTTAGAATCACTAACATAGTTGTACAGTGGGTGGGGGGGGGGCAGAGGAAAGGACCCCCGCCAAGGAGGAGGACCCCTCCCGGGGGGATATTCCTGATAATAAATAAAGAAAACGTCTGCCAATTCGAGTAGGCAATTTAGTTTCCTCACTTGATTGATATGAACGTTTAGAATAGTTGGGCAGGTTCATTTTGGTACGGGATCGTCTGCGATCCAACTCGCGTGTACCCTCAAAATGTCAGCTCTCTACGACTATTTTTCGCTTAGTTAGAAGCTTTACGAGGAAACAGTCAACATTTCGTGTTCGCGCATGCGCAGACGAAAGTTACAGTACGATTCCAATGAAATTCATATGGAACTATCAAAGTATTATTCCTGATCGACCCTTTAGATCTGAACTCATTTCAACGATATTTAAGGTAGTTAAGGGCGTTTCAGTTATTTCACGTTTGCGCATGCGCAGACGGAAATATTTCCATAATTTTGAAACTGGATCATCTGCAATCCAACCCAAGGGTACCCTCAAAACTTCAGCTCTCTACGACTATTTTTCGCGAAGTTAGAAGCGTTACAAAGAAATAGTCAACATTTCATATTCGCGCATGCGCAGACGAAAGATAAATCACGAATCCGATGAAATTCATTCGGAACTGTGAAAGTATTATTCCTGATCGACCCTCCAAGTTTGAACTCATTTCAACGATATTTAAGGTAGTTATGGGCGTTTCAATTATTTCACGTTTGCGCATGCGCAGACGAAAGTTACCGTACTTCTTCTGTGATTTTGGTATGGAACGATCTGTGACCCAGCCCGCACCTTCCCTTCAAGTTTCAGCCCATTTCGACCATTATTTCGGGTAGTTACGGGCGTTACAAGGAATTACCACAGACAGACGGACTGATGGAAGCAAAAATGTTCCTGGATGTTTAAAACGTAAAATGTTAGTGGAAATTTTCATTTTGGAGGACATAAATTATTTTTACTCGGTCACGAATCCAAGGCTTCCCTACCTTCGGTACTGAGGAAGCAAAAAGAATTGGCTGCTGATTTTATTGGTAGTTGTTACTGACGAAAAGTTACGATCTAGGTTTATTATGAATGTGTTCTTTATGAAATTAACCTTTGAGAAGAGATTAGCGACCTAAACGATTGACAGGGCAGACATCCAAATCAAAGCAAGCGTGAGACACCCGGGGTGGAAGAAAAATGTTCAATGCGATCGGGCGGGCGTGGGGCGATCGAAATTGAGCGCGCTCTGGTGGGCGAATGGCGTTGGTTGGGGGGGGGGGGGGGGTGATAGCTGAAATGTACCAAAAATTCAGTTATCAAGCGAATTTTCACTAGCGTCCCGTTGGTATTTGAAGAAGAATTATTGCTGTTCCTTGGCGCACACTTCTTTCGTTAGCAATAACTGTACTTGTCCGCTGTATCCATAAATACCGTTTATTGTCAGAGCACACATCTCGGTAAAGACCAGTCCTTCTCGCCTGATCGAGAGGTTTGTGTACATACGAGCAGTGTGCAACACTCTGGTGACGTCACCAAACCTGTTGACTGATGTCATCCCGCACCGTCAAGGACGTGACCAAGGCTCGGCTTGCCTTTTAAATTCTTTACCCGTTTGATCGACTGGGATTTAAAACCCTTTTATTATCGCCCCTGGTTCGTTCACCTTCTCAACTGGGTCAACGAGGCTGTTTGAAAACTTCTTTCTTTCGGAGATAACTGCACACAGTCTTATGCGACTTCGAGACTCGTAAGTAGAGGATGGAACTGTATACCAACCGTCCGTGGTAGGTAGGTACTACTGTATATTTCTATGTTCCAATATTGTTTCTACTTTACTTATACTAAACGGCACGACATGACTAACTTTTCATCTAACTATTTGTTGTAACTTGGATAGTTGAGTTTGAAGAAGACTATTATTATGTTGAATATTTATTCGGATGAGCATCGTATTTAATATGAAGGTTGTCTGTTTTCCTTTCATTACATTCGTTGTGTTATGCTTTTTGTTCACTCCATTGCTTTGATTTTATTTTGTTTTGTTTTATTTTCTGCTCCTGGCAGTACTCGTCACCCTAGCGCGGGCTTGCTCATTAGCGGACGAATTCCTACCCTTTACCTTGGAGTTTTTTTTATATGCTTTTCTTTACAAACGAATAAATTTATTTCATTTCATTTTCATTTCATTACTACAATTTTATCCAAATATTTATCTACAAATTTAGTTTGTGGAGGTTGGTACAAGGTACCCATTCTACAATACGATCCACACGTAGAATTTGGTATATAACTATCCTACATATTATATTTACCTTTTCTATTAGAAATTATGAGAGAGTGTGACAGTGGTGGAGGACCTCGAGAGTCCCCCTCCTAGACCAGCGAGATTATCACCGATTAAGAAGGGATATCGGTTAGGCTTGCGCTCACCGACACCGTCTCCACCGGAAGAAAAAATAGCTGGAGAACAGCCGCACTGTTACACTCCTCCCCTCATGACATACTTCTGGGTAGCAGAAGTATGAGAGGGAAAAGGGGGAACGAAAAGTAGTATGAAGTTCTGGTTCAGGAAACGACATCTGAACAACTTCAAGGTGACTAACCTCCATCATAATGGTACTGCCTCAGTAATATTTTACTGATGGAGAACAAAGCTCGTACATACGAGTATTGGCGGATAATGTTGTCAGAGGTTGTCGTCCAGTTAATTGTGCTCATTTGGGCAACCTCTAGGTGATCAACCTCCATCGTTAGGATGGAACAACTATTGGGACTTGTAAATTGGGACACGGCATCAATAGCCTTCTAATGAGCTCAGTATATTTTAATTATACTGACACTCTAAAGGGTTGGAAAGGGGGTGGGGAAGCCAATAGATGTGTGTGTTATCAAATATCTGTGTATTATCAGGTTGTTTAGTAAAGGAATCCATCTGGGAAACCATTGGGCTTACCCTTCTGGTAAACCCACAAAAAGTGGATGGAGTACGGTGAATGCTACCAGCGCATCCACGCTCTCCTACCATGTGAGAGAGTGTGACAGTGGTGGAGGACCTAGAGAGTCCTCCTACTAGACCAGCGAGATTGTCACCGGAGCGCCAATCCAAAAAAAACCGGTCTACCCCTTCAGGCTGGCCTTTTTTGAGTAGGTCACACTCCTAGGCCAGGACTGTTTTTTAATTTCATTATTAAGTTCAAGTGTTTACTGATGATCCTGAACAATTATAAGCCCACGTGAAGAGCAAGTTATGCCAAAATGGCGGCTGTATCAAATCTATAGGTACATGTGGCCTCATGGTGTGACATATCGAAATTTTTCACCAACAGGCCACGAGAATACATTTTTTTGATACATATCCAATTTCGAGCTAATTGGGGAAATAATGATAAAAAACCATTCAATTCAAAGAACATTATATATTCATATATTACAAAAAAAAAGTTCACGGTCGTTTGCTCAAAACACAATGGTGAATCAGAAAAAAAAACAGTCAGTGCACATAAACTTATATTTGCATGAAAAACATGAGGTTTTTAGTTGTTTGCTGAGCTTTGCGGCCTGCTTTGCGTCGAATTGCCTTTGGAGTTAGCAAACAACGCAACGTCCTCTTTTTGGGCGATTTTCAGTCAATTGGTGTTTTTGGCTGAGTTGTTGAGCTGTCAGAAGTGCCTGCTCATCCAGGGTTCTTTGATTTTCCATCACTGATGAGACGATTTCCTCCCTAAACCGGACAATTGCGATTTGTTTCCTTAGCACCAGTGTACGCAGTCCGTGGCTGTAACTGCGGTGTTTGTTAGGAGATCAAACGCATCAAACGAGCAAACGCCGTCGTCATCATTTCCTTCAAGAAATTTGAGCGTCAGTAAACTGTTTTCTTTCCGACATACTACACGTGCGGGAACAAAGACCAGACTGAGAAGTGAAAACGATATCGAACTCCTCACATGGGTCGAAAGTCCAACTTCATGGATAACAGTAAAATCACCTTCTTCTTCTTCCCATTTTCGCATGCCAACGGCAGCATGTCACAGTACGAGGCCATACAAGGTCGTTCTACCATTCAAAGTAAGCTAAACCATGTATTGGAATGATACAGAATCTTCTAATGCGACTTTTAGTGTTGTATCATTTTGATACATATGGCCTCCCACTGTAAACCGAACATGTACCGAATTTATACACTTGGCCACACCAAGTAAACTAAATTTGTATCAGGTTGATACGTATGGCGCTATACGTGTGAAGGGATATCGATTAGGCTTCCACCCACCGACACCTTCTCGACCGGACCAAAAACCTACTCGAGAACAGCCGCACTGTTACAAAATGAACAATGAAACCTTTTTTTCTACAAGTTTTCTGTCATGTTCCGCCACAAAATAGCTGTCCCACCAACTATTCTAAAGAAAAGGAATTCGGTATACCAAGTTTGGAGGTGTTACAATTGCCTTTTCTCTGGCAGTTAGCCAATATTGAAGTATCTATTTGATAAGATACCTATTTTTATTCCCCCAACTCAGAGCTTATCTGGTCAGAATATTTTGATGTTCCGTACAATAATTTTCACGTACAGTCAATACCTATGTACTCGTAAGTCCATCTAGTACTGAAGAACATGCATATCTTGCCTTTGGAGTGGGCGTTGAATGCTTAGGTTCCTACTACATTGAGCAATAACTTACTAACTTAGCTTTGGTTTTTAGTTTTCATGTTTGCAGGTATTTGAGTGTTATTCGTATTTCTACCTTACAAACACGCTCACACCAGTTTATTCCAAATTATCGTAATAAAAACGGTCTAACTTCTCTTTTTAGCGGATGGATGAATTTTTCACGTCGATTCATTCATCACTGATAGTAATCTGGTAGCGCCCACGTTTCCGTGCATGAGGTTTTTTATTGTTCTTATACCGACCTAGCACGTGGCGTCTCCGCGTGTAATTGCTTTCATCGATTTTTCATCCAGGGAAACGCCCCATTACAACCCCAAGCCTCATACTATGAGTACCAGCCTATTACTCAGAAATGAAACTCGTGAGTAGATAGCATCTGTGACCCGTGAATCGAAGGGATAGTTCGAGTAAACTTATAACGTAAACCTATCATCCTGATATCAATTATACACTTAAGCAAAAATGTGATTAACCAGTTTAATCATTATCCCCCATTCTTATGTTACGCGTATTTACATATCTCTTTATTGTCCACTTTAACGCCTCATAGAATCTCTTTATTGTCCACTTTAACGCCTCATAGATTTTGTTCAGTATCTTGAGAGAGGCCAGTTTGCCTCATAGGAACTGTGCGAAATGGAAGGAAAAGCAAGATCTCTAGTTAGGGTAGAATGATAGGTACTGTTGAACAAACGGTATGCAATGACACAGTAATATTATGCTAATCATTTCGCAAACAGTTTTGGGTGGTGGAACTTGAAATCACCTTTGCTAGCTATACTCCTATACCTGCCTTCCACAAACGCTGCAAATTATTACACAGCGGTTTATTATTTTCCTATTTAGATTCTCTTTCTGCTTAGATAACTGTTTTCTGTGGTCAGTACCTACTCTCGTGCTTCCAACAGGATAACCCTAAAAATAGAGTAGTAAGTATGAGCCGGCCGGGGAATGGCAGTTTCATAAAAATAAGCGTTGGCTTCGAGAATTCTGTCATTGAGTATTTGTTGTTATTCATGAAACATAACGTCCGTTCGAGTTGAAAATGTATCCACGAAATTCAAAACTAACATCATTGTTCAAATGAACTAATATGAAGAAGTAGAAGAAGAAAATCGTTTTATTCAATGAATAGATACAGAAATGGTATACTAAATGGATAAAATACATTCCGAAAAAAAAAGAAGAAAATTAGATTTGTACCAATAATTACAAGCGTTGAATAATAATGCTCAACTGTATGCAATGCCTGTCTTGTTGAGCATGAGCCTCAAGCCTAATTTTTACTGGCAATAGGTTAATTACACTAACACTAGTTAACAAAATAAATTGCTATAGTCGATAGAACAGATCGTTTTCGTTGTATATTATAAATTAAATTAGAAACTAACACTCCTACACCAGACGTGATAACAGGATCCTGTTTTATGATAGAAAACCATACAACTTATTTCAGTCAACGATTGTATAAGACGCTGCTGACGAAAGACAGAATGGCGGATCTCCCCTCTCTCAAAAGAGAGGAAAAGATTTGCTTTTGGTTTATTATTCTGTGAATAATACACCTATGTATTCGCTCAGCAGAAATTTTTTATAACGCCCCCTTAACAAATTTTTCTTTTGCGTTTCAAGGTGCGTATATTCGAAAAATGCAATGTCCGTATGCCATACGCCGTACACCGTACGCCGTATCACGCATACCGGCTTCAATTTCTGTCTAAAAAAGTCGTTCTTTCCCCGATCGGAATATACCCAGGGGTGTTATGAGTGAAAATGTGCATACAGATAGGTACTTTTTTGTGTTTTAGTAGCATGTTAGTAACATGAGCTTTTGAGGTATAGTTTTCCATGGTTTTTGGGACGAGAAGACCGAATACGATGTCGATTTTGACCAAAGAGGCGGGGATTGAGGTTTTACCAAAGGTTCAGCTCCCAACATTTATTTTTGGTGAGTGGAAAACCTGGGAAATTGTCTGAAATCACCATAAATTTGTATAATAACACTAGAAAAAGTGTAAACAGGTGAATCAAGATAATTAAATGGCACTACCAATGATCAAAGATAATTTGAAAAAAAAAGGAGCGTACCTAATTCGTATTTTGGGGGCAAAATTGGTGGAAACCATCAGAAATAGCTATTTCAATTTTTCTACGTGAAAGAAACAGCCAACAATTCTGTAGGTTGTCCAATATAATAATAAACACATGTGACAAGGTCTTTGAAGGGTTTTGAATTGGGACCCCGAGAATGATGTAGGGTATTTCATTAAGGGCAGTAAGTTCCTATGCAGCATGTGAAGGACGTAGAGCTTCTAGTTGATAAGGCATTACGTGGTCAGGAATTAAGAGAAAAGCCCACCCCTCCAACCTCGTATGGTAATTATGAGTTGAGTCAGCAACAACCAGGGACGGTTATTTATGGAAATACAGAAGCAATGCCTTAGCAAACATTTGTTTTAAAGTAAAAACCTTAACTTCGTCATACAATTTGGATGATGGGAATCTACGATGTTTTCCTAATATCACTTTCAACAGACCTTTTTGAAAAATGTCAAGCTTTTAAAGTCTCGATACGACACAGCTTCCCCACACTACTATGGCATATTACAATACAGACTGAACCAATGTTAAATACAGCAACTTCAGTCGGGGTAAGTCAACCACCGACCTCAAGTTATAGAAAATGAATAAATATTTCTTCAGCTTATCATGAATATAAGTAATATGATCCTTCCAGGATAACCCGTCATCAATCTTGACTCCTAAATATTTACAACTTGTGATCTGTGACAGAGCGGGGCAGGAACTGAGCAGTCCCAACTGTGTATCCTTAATGATAGAGAAGGGTCATTCAACAATTCGCAACCTCTTGAGCTAGGTAATGGCCACGTATTTACACTTATTTTAGTGTTAATATGTTTCTTATTATTGCTTATTATATCTCGGAACAGCCAAATCGATTACATTCAGCCATTGCATGATTACAATAGGAGGATCTAGACCCTGTCCGGTATGTCCCGCGCTACTCCTCCAACCACCGCAGGGAGCGCTAGTGTCACCTATAACTTATAATTTTTTTAAATCGTAAATCTCAGGTACCTACCAGATCCGTCCAGCTATCTACGCATTCCTCGTTCCGTATTTATTCATTTAAAAAATAATCGTGGTGTTGAAATGAGACCAGCGCAAAAAGATAGTTTGGAAGGCCAGAACTTTTCGCAAATAAAAGTAGGTTCCGCAGCCATCGAATTAGGCCTCCTGCCATTTTACTGTTCAGCTCTTACCGCTGCAACATATGCGACTGAATAATACAAGTTTAACTTAGGTAAACATGATGAAAATACACTTCTGTATTCCTCAGCGGAGTTGATGTTATTCATACCTATCAATGCTTGTGGTTTATACGACACATTCCAGAATGTGTAATATGTTCAAAGTACACGCCCTATTTAGTAGGTACATTGTACTTGCCGATATTGTACCAAATTTTAAAGTTTCCATTTTTATCCATTTCTTATGATCTTTTCTCAATGTGATTTTTTTTTCTCGAGAGACGAATTTTCATCTCGTTTACAAGGTCGTATAAAGTCTGGAATGTTACTAAGCTCCCAATTCTTGAAAAGGCCGTAGGATGATTAAAAAAGTGAACAAAAACTCAGATAGGTAATGAAAGAAGGAAGAAAAGACCGCTGGAACAAAAGAAGGGAAGTAGGAGTAGTTATAATAATTGTAAGCGCTAGGAAACGTTAGTATCACTGGACATACCAGAAGGGCCTAGATCCTCCTGATTATAATCAGGTGTTCCCTAGCAATGATATCTGTGCTGAATGTATACCGTTTCATTCACGATCATGTTGACGAAGATTTTCGGTGCAGTCGAACGGCTGGACGTACGTAAATTCCAAAGGTTCATTATTGAACATAATAAAACAAAAAGCTGCAAATTGTTACATAACGGTTTACTATTTACCTAATTATATGCCCTTCTGTGGTCAATACCTACCCTCGCGCTCTCCCCCCCCCCCCCCCCCCCCCCAAAGAAAGCCTTAAATGGAGTGCTGGAGCCGGCCTGGGAATTACAGTTTGTGACAGAGTGTAACAGTGGAAGTGGACCCTCGAGAGCCCCTCCTAGACCAGCGATATTATCACCGGTTAAGAAGGGATATCGATTAGGCTTCCACCCATCGGCACCGTCTCCACCGGACCAAAAACCTACTCGAGAACAGCCGCACTGTTACACTCCTCCCCACATGACATACTTCTGGGTAGCAGAAGTATGAGAGGGAAAAGGGGGAATGAAAAGTAGTATGAAGCTCTGGTTCAGGAAAAGACATCTGAACAGTTACAAGGTGACTAACCTCCATCATAATGGTACTACCTCAGTAATATTTTACTGGTGGAGATCAAATCTCCTAAATACGAGTATTGGCGGATAATGTTGTCAGAGGTTGTTGTCCAGTGAATTGTGCTCATCTGGGCAACCTCTAGGTCTAGGTGATCAACTTCCATTGTTGGGATGGAACAACTATTGGGACTTGCCAATTGGGACATGGCTGGCTAATGAGCTCAGTATATTTTAATTATACTGACACTCTAAAGGGTTGGAAAGGGGGTGGGGACATACCTACGTTTCTGTAGGTATGTCCAATAGAATAATAAACCCATGTGACAAGGACTT